>VZQC01000887.1:1844529-2177298 GCA_009823505.1 Rhizomys pruinosus | reverse complement strand
GTAGACGGGTTCACAGCGAGACCCTCTCCCAGCTGCCCCCCGCCAGACCCCGCCTAGAGCTGTAGAGCTGTGTGCCTGGCCTGGCGCGTTATGGCGTCTCCCCTGCGACCCCGGTTCCCGCCCACAAGTCCAGCGGGGACCAGAGCAGAGGGAAACGCGACCCTGCTCACCCGAGCGTGGTCCCTCTGGGCCGGGGACCCCGTAGACGGGTTCACAGCGAGACCCTCTCCCAGCTGCCCCGCGCCAGACCCCGCCTAGAGCTGTAGAGCTCGATTTTTTTTTAAAAAGAACTTATTACTCTATTTTTTAATTATGAGTACGTGTGTGTTTGTGTGTGTGTGCATGTGTGTGTGCCATGTGTGTGTGCCATGTGTATACATGTATCTGTGGAGGCCAGATGAAAGCACAAGATCCCCTGGAGCTGAAGTTACATTCAGGTGGCTGTGAGCTACCTACCACAGGTGCTGGGAGCCTAACTTGAATTGTCTGCAGGAGCAATGCATGCTTCCAATCACTGAGCTGTGTCCCCAGCCCCTTCAACATGAGTAATAATAATTTCATATTTTCTGTTTAAGAAATTAGATATTCTTGGTGGCATTATTGGGATTAATTCAAACAAGACTTTTATTTTATTTTGTAACATAATGGTTTTACTTTTTGTGTATTTCAGACATCATTTTCAGTTCAATTTAGACATATTCCCCTTTCCCTTCCCCTCACCCCACCCTAGTTCATGGATTCTTTATCAATCCATTCTTTGACCCAGTCCTTATGTTGTTGTTGTTTCCTCCCATTTGTATTGCTCCAACATATGCTTATATAAATGTCATATATGTACCAGAATTATGTCCTCAAGGAATGAACTGTATGTTAACTCTGAAATGTTTAGGAATTTACATTTTTCTCTTTAATTTTATATTACTCTAAAATGTGAATAAATACCTTCCACACATATACGTTAATTACCATGTCTGAAAATAAGTGGTAAGTTAATTCTAGGGCCCGGTTAAGAGATTCACACTATAACAGCACAGTTGCTTTCAGAAAGAAAGAAATATGACCATAACATTGCTCAGCTTGCCTTTCAACTGGGGATTTGGTGCTAGCATTCACAAATGAGGGAAACCATTCTCCATTTGTTTTTGGGGGACTGTGTTTCTTCACTTAGCATAATGGCTTAGAGTTCCATCCATTTACCTGCAAAGTTCATTATGTCATCTTTCTTTTATTATTTTTTTTGTTCTTTTATTGATGTTTTGTGTATTTCAGACATCTTTTTTCAGATCAATTTAGGCATATTCCCCTTTCCCTTACCCCCATCTGACCCCAGATCATGCATTCTGCCATAACTGTCCTGCATCTTTCTCTCAGTCTTTTTGTTGTTGTTGTTTAGGATTCACATTTTCCTCCATGAATTTGATAATTCTCTAAAATATGGATACATACTTTCCACCCATATGCAGTAATTACAGAGTCTGAAAATAAGTGGTGGGTGGATTCTAGAGCCTGTTGAGAGATTTACATTATAACAACATAGTTGCATTCACATTTTTCTTTACTGCTGCATAGAATTCCATTGCGTAGATGTACCAAATTTTTGTTATCCACTCATCTGTTGAGAAGCATTTTGGATGGTTCCAGCTCTTTGGTATTGTGAAGAGGGGTGTAATAAACATAGATGTGCATGTATCTTTGCAGTAGGATGAGGCTTGTGGGTATATACCCAGGAGTGATATGGCTGGGTCGGGTGGTAGGCCCATTTTGAGTCTTTAAATTGTTCTCCACATGCTTTCCATAGTTGTACAAGTTTACATTCCCACCAGCAGTGGATGAGTGTTCCCATTTCCCCACAACCTCTCCAGTATTTGGTGTCTTTTGTTTTCTTGATCTTAGTGAGTCTTATCGGAGTGAGAGGATATCTTAGATTGGTTTTAATTTGCATTTCCTTAATTATTAGTGATATTGAACACTTTTTTCCTCTTTTATTTATTTTTTAAGGGATTCTACAGTACTATAACACAATTGTTTTCAGATAACATTGATGTTACTCAGTTTGCCATACAATTAGCTAATTGGTGCATTTTTTTGAAGTGAGCCAAATTATTAAGCATAAGCAATGAATATAAGTAACATTCATGTAAAACCAACTTGCCAGGTTCCCATAGTCCAGTTGGAGATGCTTGTATGCACAGGCATGTTGATCAATTAGGAGTTCAGTCTATATTGCCGTAGTCTCATGATTCACCCCAATCTCTCTGCAGCCCTTACATTCTACCACGCCTCCTCTTCCACAATATGTTCCCTAGGCTTTGGGAAAGGGGCACAAGTGAGTGAGAAGCAAAACAGTCTATTTTCTCTGGAGATGTCATTTTGGAATCTAGTCTGTTCAGGTTGTTTCCCTTCATGGGTTGACAGCTTATCCAGTGATACCTTTTTAGTCATACTAACAAAGCACAAGCAATTGGATGTACAGGCATTTAAGCAGTACTAATTATTATGGCAAACTAAGCTGTGAGCATAGACACAGATGCTTGGATGGTATGCTAATCCACAAACTGTGGTTTCTCTATAAAGGGTGACAAGTTCTTATTGTGGCTTATAACATCTCCTAACCACTAGAGGACATAAGCTTGTGGCATCCGCTGTGAGTTATTCCTCCAAGGAGAGAGCTAATAGCCAAATAGATTTGGGATATATATAGACACTTGGCTGCCACTGTTGCACAGTATCTCCAGGCTGTTGAGGTGTAGCTGATATTGATGGAGGAGTCTTGCTTGTCTCAGGGAGACCAATATTTTGCTGTATTGCTTTAGTGGCCTTTGGTAACGCTCTCTGGCATTTCAGAGGCCAGTTGTATGCTAGCAAGTGACGTCTCATAACATTTTTCATGCTCACACCAGGTCTTCGACAACAGGGACTTACTGCCTTTCTCCTTGCATATATCCCACTTATAGGCAAAAGGCCTTTATAATTTGGGGGGGGGTTTGAATCCCCTAGCCAACATCTCCTAGGCAGAATAATTCTTTGCTGATATCAGAGCTTCCCTGTACTAATATATTTTGCTTAATTACACAGCTTATAAAGACTTTACTATTGAATTTGGCTCTAGATAGAGAATTATCCTTTCACAGTTCCTATGCCTATCAATTAAAAAAGGATAGTTATACCTGTTTTATAAGAAATTACCACTATAACAGTTGGCTCTAATTTACAGTTAGGGAACGACTTCAGTACCATCATGTTTTTCTTTTTCCTATAAAAGGGAAGAGGTAGAAAGGTTTCTCAGCATCTGGAAGGTAAACTTCATTAGGGCCCATTATAAACAATTAACCCCATTAGAATTCAGAGAGATGCTCAGTGTCTGTGACTCAGGCAGTCTGAAGTTCTGCTTTCTTTAATGCTCAGATGGGTCAGCCTCTCTGCTGGCATTTCCCAGGCCATCCTGCACAGCCAAAAATTGTATGTTTTCAGGCATTTAGATTGGTGTTTTTACCTGTGGGAACATACAAATCTCCTCCCATTGTTAGTTTCAAGATCTCAAAATTGAAAATTTATCAATAGGATTGGAACACAGAGTTTTCCATTTGTATCCCAGAAGGGATACTACCCCACCTCCTACCTCCCTCTCTTTGATTTTTAAATTTTTATGTTTTGACCTATAGATGCCTAAGTTGTATTACACATACCCATAAACAGGAGCCAAGGCATAAGTTTTCATTAAACTTACCCAAACTGTTTCTCATTGACTGTATGCTACTTATTTGGGAAGTAAATTTAAGCTTAATTCCTTTAAATTGTCCTACAAGTAAAAGAAAGTGTTACAATGTGATGTTGTATAATTCAGAAAAATACAGAGACCATTTGCGTACCTTAACCCCAACATTCCTTTTTGAAGTTCAATACAAATTATAAATAAAACAATTAATGTTTTATATTCCCAATTAGTTCAAATGTATTACCATTTTTAGCAAAACCTACAACCAAATTTAACTAATCTAAACATTTCACTAAGCCTTAAAATATCCTATAATATGTGGATAAAGCTTGGGCAGAGTTGAGTACCAGCCAAATAAATTTTACCCAATATAAATTTTGCTCTTTAAAGCTATATGACTGGACTATGACTTCAGAGAAATCAAGTCCATTAACTTATATGGTTTATTTTGTATTTCTGTATAAATCTCTGCTGAAATACCTCTCTATATAAATATATGTTATTTTTAAGTATACCCTTTTAAACTGCAAATCTTATAGAGTGGATTTTAATGACTATCTTCCTCCAAGCTCTTGGCCTTCTTCAGGCCTAGCATGAAAACCTGCTTTAAAGACTTTTCGGTATCTAGCTCCTTTTTTTAATTTTTTGAGTACAAGCATCTTTCATATAAAACCAATTTGCAAGCAATTGTGCCCAAACCCACACAACCCAAGGCTCCCACCATCCAGCTGGAGGGGCTTGAATGTTCAATCAAGTTGATCAAATAAGTGTCCAGACTGTATTGCCGTAGTTTTACCGTTCACCCCAATAGCAGCCCTTCTTCTGAAGATTGTTCCTTAGGCTTAGAAAATGGGCACAGGTGGACAAGCAGCGGAACAGTCTACTTTGTCTGGAGATGTCATTTTGGACTCTGATCAGTTCTGGCTGTTTCCTTTCATGGGCTGACCGTTTGTCCAGGAATAACCTTTCAATCCTACTAATGAAGCACAGGTGATTAGATATATACATATTTAAACATTGCTAATTACTATGGTAGGTTACTTTGGTATAGACACAGATGTTTGGATGGTGTGTTATTCCATGGGTTACTGTTTTTTCCTGTGAATGATGACAAGGTCTTACTGTGGCATATAACATCTCCTAATCACTAGAGGATATAAGCTTGTGGCAACATCCATGAGTTATTCCTCCAAGGAGAGAGCTAATAGCCAAATAGATTTGGGATATACAGACATATGGTTGCCACTGCTGCACAGTATCTCCAAGCAGGTGAGGTGTAGCTGATGTTGGTGGAAGAGTCTTGCTTGATGCGAGGAGACCAACATTTGCTTTAATGGTTCAGTGGCCTTTGGTAACACTCTCTGGTATTCCAGAGACCAACTGTACACTAGCAAGTGTGGTCTCAATACAACCTTCCCATGCTTACATCAGGTCTTTGACAGCAGGGCCTTACTGCCTCTCTTCTTACAGGTATCCCGGTTTACAGGTAAGAAGCCTTTACCTTTTTTTTTGGGGGGGGGGCTCGGATCCTTGATTTTCATATGTTGAAACATCCCTGCATCTCTGGTATGAATCCAACTTGGTCATGATGGATGATCTTCTTGATGTGGGTCTGTATGCGTTTTGCCAGTATCCTGTTTAGAATTTTGGCATCTGTGTTCATTAGGGAGATGGGTCTATAGTTCTCCATTTTGGTTGTATCTTTGCCTGGTTTCAGTAATAGTGTGATGCTGGCTTCATAGAAGGAATCTGGGAGAACTCCCTCCATTTGTATCCTTCTAAACAACGAGTAGTAATGGTTGTAAGTCTTTTTGAAATATTTTATAGAATTCTGCTGTGAAACCATCTGGGCCTGGGCATTTTTTGGTTGGGAGCTGCTTATTACATCTTCAATTTCTTCATATATTATTGGTCTGTTTAAGCTGCCAATCTCTTGTTGGTTGAGCTTTGGTGATTCTCAGGATTTCAGATATTCATCCATTTCTTCTAGGTTTTCAAACTTAGTAGAGTATAGGTTTTTGAAGTATTCCCATATGCTTGTCTGGATCTTTTCATTGTCTGTTGTGATATTTCCCCTTTCATCACAGATTCTATTGATTTGGAGTTCTTCTTTCTTTTGGTTAACTGGGCTAGAGGTCTGTCTATCTTGTTTATTCTCCCAAAGAACCAACTTTTGGATTCATTGATTTTTTTGTATGGTTTTCTTTGTTTCTATTTCATTGATCTCTGCTCTGATTTTTGTTATTTCTTCTTCTCTGCTGCATTTAGGGTTCATTTGTTGCTGTCTCTCAAGTACTTTTAGCTGCAGTGTTAGATCATTCACTTGTGGTCTTTCTGTTTTTTTAATGTAGGCACTTAGAGCTATAAACTGCCCTCTTAGGACTGCTTTTAAAGTGTCCCATAGGTTTTGCTGTGTTGTATTATCATTGTTATTGAGTTCCAGGAATGTTTTTATTTCTTTCTTTATTTCTTCCTTGACCCATTCATTATTCAGGAGAGTGTTGTTTAGTCTCCATGTGTTCTTGTAGGTTGTAGGGTTTATTCTGGTGTTGATTTTGAGTTTTATTGCACTGTGGTCTGATAGAATGCATGAGATTATTTCAATCTTTTTGTATTTGTTGAGTTTTTCCCTGTGTCCCAGTATATGGTCTATTTTGGAGAATGCTCCGTGGGTTGCTGAATAGAAAGTCTATTCTCTGGTGTTTGGGTGAAATATTTGATAGATGTCTGTGAGGCCCATTTGGTGTATTGTATCATTCAGTTCAGATGTCTCTCTGTTTATCCTTTGTCCTGTTGATCTATCTAAAGCACTTAGTAGGGTATTGAAGTCCCCTACTATTAGTGTGCTGGGGTTAATTTGAGCCTTGAGATCCTGAAGAATTGTCTTTACAAAGTTTGGTGCACTGGCATTTGGTGCATATATTCATGATTGTGAGATCTTCATTGTCAATTGTTCCTTTAATAAAGATGTAATGGGGCTGGAGAGGTGGCCTAGCAGTTAAGAGCACCGACCGTTCTTGCAGAGGACCTGGGTTCGATCCCCAGCAACCACATGGCGGCCAAGAGCCGTCTGAAACTCTGGTTCCAGGAGAACTCCAGTTCCAGGGGAATCTGAGACCCTCTTCTGATGTCCGCGGCATTGCACGACACGGGTGCACAGACTTGCATGCAGACAGTACATTCATACACATACAGAAATAAATAAAATTAATAAAAAAAATTAAAAAAAAGATGTAATGGCCCTCATTGCCTCTTTTGATTTCCTTTGCTTTGAAGTCTATTTTGTCTGATATTAGAATAGCAACACCTGCTTTCTTTTTGGTACTATTTGCTTGGAATATTTTCTTCCATCACTTCACCTTAAGTTGGTGCCTATCCTTGAAATTGAGATGGGTTTTTTGTAGAAAGCATATAGATGGATTTTGTTTCCTAAACCATTCTCCCAGTCTATGCCTTTTGATTGGGGAGTTCAGCCCATTAATATTTAAGGTTATAGTTGAAAGATGGCTGTTGCTTCCTTTCACCTTATTATCCATTTGGACTTTTAGTCTCTGATTTTAGTCCTATGGTTATGTTTTTATTAGTTTCTTTTCCTAGGTGCTTGAGGATAGTTGTTCCTCTCTTCTGCCCTTTGAAATGCTTTAAGTATTTTCTGGAGAGTTAGTTTTCCGGACATGTAGTCTATCATCTTGTTTATGTCATGGAAGATTTTTCTCTCCCTCAACTGTAATCAACATTTTTGCTGGGTAAAGTATTCTGGGTTGGCATCCATAGTCCTTTAACACTGGGAATGCTTTGCTCCATATTCTTCTTGCTTTCATGGTTTGCACTGAGAAGTCAGTTGTAATTCTGATGTGTTTCCCTTTGTATGTGACTTGTTTTTCTTTTGTGGCCTTCAGAATTTTGTCTTTGTTTTGGGCATCTAGCATTTTAACTATGATATGGTGTGGGGAGTTTCTTTTCTGATCTTGTCTATTTGGAGTCCTATGTTCTTCTTGTATTTGTATGGGTTTGTCTATTTTTAGTTTGGGGAAATTTTCATCTATTATTCTGTTGAAGATCTGATCAATACTATTCTCTTGAGATTCTTCTCCTTTCTCTATTCCTATGATGCCGGAAGGTTTTATCTTTTCCTAGTGTCCCATATTTCCTGGTTTGTGCCCACTTTGGTATTTTAAATTTTCATAATCTTTATTTTGAGTTTTTTAGTTGCTCCCTGTTATCTTCCAGATCTGAAACTTTTTTCTGCTTCCTCCATACTCGATGGCGGAGGCGGTATCCTGGCCTGGCTGCCTGAATGGATGACTGGGGGATAGTGCCGGTTTTGCTAGGGCAGCCTGTGATTTCTTTTAATATATCCCATATTTCCTTTTTGAGTTTCTCCAATTTCTTGGTGCTCCTTACTTCGTTGGTTGGCTTCCTTTTTCAGTGTTTCTACTTCCTTTCGGAGTTTGTTTTTTTCTCCCTCTAGTTCTTTCTGGAGTTTGTTGGTCTGTTCCTTTAGTTCTTTTTGAAGTTTGTCATTGTATCCCTCTAGGTCCTTTTTGAGTTTTTCATTCTCTTTCTTTAGTTCTCTGAATTCTTCTTTATTTTCTTTAATTTCTCTGCATAGGTCTGCAATTATTCCTCTAAGGTCTGTTTCTGGGGTCACCTCCAGGGGGATCCCATTGTAACTATCTCCTACAGGGTTGGTAGAGCTTGGTGTGGAATTATCCTGCACCTTTCTCATGTTGTCCCTTCATCATGTCCCTGGCATGTGGGTTTCCCTTTTGTGATTCAAATCACAAATGCCTTTTCAGGGTGCTGAAGGCTGAAGACTTGTTTGGTTTTGCTTGCCTCCTTCCGACGCTTTTATTTTTTTCCTGTTTTTTTTTTTTTTTTTTCCCCTTCCTTGTTTCTGGAATGTTGACTTGTCCAGGTTTCAGGCTTTCACTTTTGTTTACATATTGGATATTGGAAGTCTAAGTCATCTTCCTTTCCTGTTCTGAGGGTTCTCCTAAAAATATCCACTGGATACTCTCTCCTCAATTTCAGTTGTTGTTGGGGGAGGTGGGAGGGGGCGGGATGCCTGACTTAGCCCAGTACCTGCCTGGAGCAGTGCCGGGCTGCTCCAGGTGATCCTAGCAGGTCCGGAACCTGAACCCCCAACACACGACCTCACTATGGCACCCAAGCCAGACCCAAGCCCAGAGCTGCTTCCCGCTGCAAGGGGGAGGGGGGACCCGGCTGGGCAGCCACACCCTGCAAGGGCTTAGGGCTCAGATATAGGCCTGCTGGCCACCAGCCCCTCTTCCACAAACCAGCAAATCAATTGTCCAGCACCCCGAGAGTCAATCTGTTCTAAGGTTTTACCTGCCTGGAGTAGTGCCGGGCTGCTCCAGGTGATTCTAGCAGGTCCAGAACCTGAGCCCCCAACACATGACCTCACTATCTGAATACTTCTTAAGATTTTTTCAGCCATCTTTACTTCTGCATTTGTGAAGTCTCTGTTCAGCTCGTTACTCCATCTTTTGAGTAGTCATTTGTTTTCTTCTTTGTTTTTTGAGTAGTTTATATATTCTGGATGTTAATGCTCTGTCAGATGTATCACTGGTGAAGGTTTCCTCCCACTCTGTGGGTTTTCTTTTCACTTCCTTGATTGTTTCTTTCACTGAACAGAAGAGTTTGAGTTTGATGAGGTCCCATTTGTCAGCTGTTAATCTTATTTCCTGAGCAGGTGCTATTTGATTTAGAAAGTCTTTTCCTACTCCTATGCTCTTGTAGATTGCTACACACATTTTCTTCTATCACCTTCAGTGTTTCAGGTTTCTAGTTAAGGTCTCTGATCCAGTTGGAGTTGATTTTTGTACAGGGTGAGAGGTAGGGGTTTAATTTTGTTCTTCTACAAATGGTGATCCAGTTTTGCCAGCACCATTTGCTGAAGATGCTATCTTTCCTCCAATGAGCTTTTTTGGCTCCTTTACCAAACATGAAGTAGCTGAAATTGTATGAGCTCAAGTTAGGATCTCCAATTTTGTTCCATTCATCAACAGGTCTGTTTTTGTGTCAGTACTCACCTAGAAAAATCAATAGCCTTTCTTTACACCAACCACAAGCAACTGAAGAAGGAATTTAAGGAGACCTTCCCACTCACAATAGCCTCAAAAACAATAAAATAAACTGGGACAAACCTAACCAAAGACACCAAAGATCTGTACAGCAAAAATTTTAAAACCCTGAAGAAGGAGATTGAAGATGACATCAAAAGATGGAAAAACCTCCCATGCTCAGAGATTGGAAAAATTAATGTAGTAAAAATGTCCATTCTACCCAAATTAATATACAGATTTAATGCAATCCCAAATAAAATCCCCATGAGTTTCTTTACAGACTTGGAAAACAATCCTTAAATTCATATGGAAAAACAAAAGACCCTGAAGAGCTAAAACAGCCCTGAGTGAAAAATGCAATACTGGGGGAATCACCTTACTAGACTTTAAGCTATATTACAGGGCTATAAAGATTTTTATTTTAAATGAATGAAACATCATGATACAATAGAAATTTCTGTTGTTGCCTTCTAAGTAACATTCCTGCCTCAATAGGGAAGTCTCCTTCTGTGGAAAGGAGACCTGGGAAAAAATACATTATCCTGATGCTTGGATCCAAAGTATCAACAGATGTATTATCTCAAGTTCGAAACATGGTAGCTGTGGGAGACCAAGGAGAAAGCCACACTCAAAGCTGCCTCACATCTGAACCCTGATGCCCTGGAATTCTGTGTAAGACACCTGGACTCACAGCTCGGCCATGTTCCAGCCCCACACTGCTCATGGAAGGCCTGTGTGGGTTTACAGACACTCCTGGAGTCACCTGTCAAGCAGTAATAACTGAAACTACTGAGTAACCAGTGCTCAGGTGGCCATGAGAAGAGATAGCAACTCTGGGGACAGGAGGACTGCAGAGAGTCATGGTCATCACCAACTTGCACAAAGATCATCTTGGTATGAATCTTGGGGCCTATTTTGGAAACAGTTTTTCTGAGTTGCTTTGCAGGCTTAGCACAGTGAAAAATGAAAAAAAAAAATCAGCCAAAATGTTTCCTTATTCTTTTTTCTGGGCATTTGCAGCATACCATTGGGGCTTTTCTAATTCCAAAGTCCTCACACCCCTCAGGATCCTTTATGTAAGCTCCCATCATAGTGCTGCAAAATAATAGTAGCAAATATTTGTAGATTGCTTTTTGTGCCAGGAAGTAAATCCTCAGATCACGGTGAGAATTTCTCTCCTGCTGCTTCTACCATGATGTCAAAGACTCCAGGAAGCCTCATAAAAGTTGTCGACAAGTTTTCCCAGAGCCACAGACCTAGAAAAGTCTCAGAACTTCGGTACCAAGCCAACCAGACCGGCAGAGTCCAGCTTCTGCACCTCCTATGGCACATGCCCAGCGCATATCCACAGCCTACTCTTCTGCTGAGACAGATTTTCAAAAAATAGTTTCCTTTGAGAAGTCATCTCTTCCCAAGCAAAATCTCAGCTTGAAAATACCATGTGTGTCTGGTGGAATTTCACTACCATGATAGATACAAGATTTTCTTTGAATATCTCTGTCGTGTTAATCAATCTGTGGGTTGTTCTAGAACAATTTTAACTTCTAAAACTAGAGAAGTAGGTATTATTCCCCTCTGTATCCAAACTTGAAAGGCTAGGTCCATTTTTTTTTTTCTGTCCTCACATGCAAATTATGAGTTCTTGTGCTTTATTCTAAACACCCACCCAGCATTCTTTTAATTTACAGAAATGTCTTCTCTAAGATTCATGTCTCCATGTGCTCATGGTCCTTTTCCATGGAGTTGCTTTACATATGTAAACCATTGCCTGTGGACGAGCCTTCTATTTTTTTTAATTAATTTTTAATTTTTTTTATGTGTGTGAATGTACTGTCTGCATGTGGGTTTGTGCACCCGTGTCATGCAATGCCGCGGAGGTCAGAAGAGGGTGTCAGATTCCCCTGGAACTGGAGTTCTCCTGGAATTGGAATTACAGATGGTTCTCAGCCGCCATGTGGGTGCTGGAGATCGAACCCGGGTCCTCTGCAAGAGCAGTCAGTGCTCTTAACCGCTAGGCTATCTCTCTGGCCCCTTAACTAATCCTAACATCCTGTTCTCTGAGTAACATGCTTGCCTTGTGCACTGTCAAAACTATAGATTCCACACTGAACGAAGCTGAGTCAGACCATGGTCAGTATCCTATTTATGTCAAGCAAAAATCAAAGAGTAAAGTTATTCTTTAATGTGAGTATAAAATCCCTCCCTGTGTGTGGATAATACCTATGACATGTTTAAACACACATGCAAACATACACATAGATATGTACATGTGCACATGCACATACAAACACAGGATTTACCTCTCCTTTTATCTTAAAATGTCACTTTTTATAAAAATAGAGTTCTACTTAAATAAGTTAAAATATATCTATTTAACACAATGAAGACTATGTTCACCTCACAATCATCCTTATATCTGAAACTCAGCAGACAGTGAACAGACTGCCTCAGTTGGGTATTCCTCTTCCCCTAAAATAACCTGTCTCTTCATTAAAGCAGAGGAGCTCCTGGGGAGTCTAAGTCCCTAGGCAGGCTAGCCTTATTAGGAAAACTCAAGAAGTATGAGATGCGTGCAAAAACTACGTAGTAATTCCCAGCACATGGCAGCTAACAACTGTCTCTAACTCCAGTTCCAGGGGATCTTCCACTCTCTCTGGACTCCACAGGAATTGCATGACATGGATGCACGAACATACATGCAGGCAAAACACTCACATAAATTAAATGCAAATAATAAATAATAAATTAATTAATAAATAATAAATAAATAAGGTATGAGAAAACCATGGTGATGTCCTTCTGTCACTGAGACATCCTGTTATCACCTACAAAATTTAAGCTTGAAAACTATCCAATCAAGTTGTCAGCACACATGGACACACATATACACACATGTAAACACACAAAGACATATGCATAAGCAAACATACACCCCATGCTGTTTTCAACAGTTTCCTGTTCTGGAGCACATCCATAGCTATGCTGCGTGTGTGAGGCAGGATGAGGGACGCTACAACTCCCAGATTGTCCACAGACCTCACGTGGCACCACTGCCTTTGAAATCTGCAGAGCTACTCAGAAGCCCTCAGAAGCCCGTGGTGGGACACAGTGCTGAGGTGTTTTTCCCAACACCTAAACTAGCTCATCCCGGTTCATTGTAGTTTCACAAGGGACTAAAATTAATTTATTTCAGTAAATAGAAAACAATATTTAAAGAGCAACCTTACATGGTGTAGTATTTGACTTGTTATGGTAGCAGCCATTTTTTCTTTTATTTTTTTTAATTTTATTTATTTCTCTATGTGTATGAATGTACTGTCTGCATGCAGGTGTGTGCACCCGTGTTGTGCAATGCCGTGGAAGTCAGAAGAGGGTGTCGGATTCCCCTGGAACTGGAGTTCTCCTGGAATTGGAGTTTCAGACGGTTCTCAGCGGCCATGTGGGTGCTGGGGATCAAACCTGGGTCCTCTGCAAGAGCGGTCGGCGCTCTTAACCACTAGGCCACCTCTCCAGTCCCATTATTTTCTTTTATTAATGAAATCATTCTATTTCAGACATGTTTCTGTTTGTGTGGAAATGTGTTTCTGGCTGATCTTGGGTAAACCAGTCACCAGTATCATGAAGAGACTCCACATCTGGTGGCTTTGCCTGTGCTCCTGTCTCACTCATGAACGCATATCTGATATCTGGAATAGTTGCTTCCTTTACTGTGGCAGTAATTAAGGGAGGGAGCACTATGGTTGGAGTACATGTTTCCAGGTTTTAAAATGTTTTATTTTTTGCCCGGCGCGGGCAGCGGCCCAAGGGGCCCGGGCGGAGACATGTCGTCTGTTGTCTGGGGTGGCTGAGCATCAAGATGCCAAGAAACTGGTGCCCCAGCGGCCTGCGCATGGTGATGGAGCACCGGGCCTTAGGAAGCCCATTTGGCCTGGAGGAGCAGCAGTGGATACCGGACAAGGAGTGTCCAAGATGTATGCAGTTTGACACCAAGTTTGACTTTATGACCAGAAAGCACCACTGCCTCTGCTGTGTTGTAGAAAGTGCTGCTGCGACAGGTGCTGCAGCCAGAAGGTGCTGCTCCGGCGCCGCATGTTTCATGGACCCAGTGTGCCAGTGTGCTGAGAGTGCCCTGGTGTCACACCACGAGGACAAGCAGCTCAAGGTACTCCTGAGTGGAGCCACCTTCCTTGAAACTTTTGAAAACTCAGAAAATTCTAAAACCATGGTTTGCCGACTTTCCAACAACCAGAGATGCTTGATTCTGGGTGGAGACAGCCACCATGAAATTGAGATTGCACATGTCTGTACTGTGCAGATTCTCACAGAAGGCTTCACTGCTGCAGGCAGCACTCGAACCACAGGCATGTTCCTGCAGTATGCAGTGCCAGGAGCAGAGGGTACAACTCAGCTGAAGCTGATGGCTGGAGAGGATGCAAACGGCAGCAGGAGGCAGGCCGCAACATGGTTGGCAGCTATGCACAAGGCTACCAAGCTCCTCTGTGAATCACGAGACCAAGAACTGCAACAAATGAACTAAACTTGGAACACATTGAGTTAAAAAGTCCAACCTGTTTGGCCCTGCCTCAGTACTCAGGTCCTGCTTGTGCTTAGAAAGGTGAGGCCGGGCATGGTGGCACACGCCTTTAATCCTAGCACTTGGGAGGCAGAGGCAGGCGGATCTTTGTGAGTTCAAGGCCAGCCTGGTCTACAGAGTGAGTTCCAGGACAGCTGGGGCTACAGGGAGACCCTGTCTCAAAAAGACCAAAAAAACTTGTGGTAGAGCTTTGTAGCAGGATTATCCTGTGTCTTTCCCATGTTGTCCCTTCGTCGTGTCCCTGGCTCTGTGGGCTTCCCTTTTGTGGTTTAGATCAAAAATAGCAGACGGTTTTGCTTTCCTCCTTCAGATAACTTTTTTGTTGTTGTTGTTGTTCCCCTTCCTCCTCCTTGTTTTGGATATGGACTTGTCTTGCTTTTAAATTTTGTTGCTATATTAGATATTGGAAGCCAAAGCACTCTTCTCTCTTGTTTCGAAGGTTCTCCAACGGGGGGGGGGGGTTTTGAATGCCTGATCTCGCCCTGCGCCCCGGCCGCCCTGCTCAAAGGCAGCCGCCACCTGGCCGCCAGACTCTCCGGACTCTGGCCCAGCGCCGGGTTCCGCCTCACAGGCCCCAGCAACCCAAGCTACTCGCCCAGGTGGCTTCTGGGTATCCTGCCCAAAGGCGCAGTCCGCCCTGGCCGCCGGACTCTCCGGACCCTCTGGCCAGCGCCCGGGTCCCGCCCTAAGGCCCCAGCAACCCAAGCTACTCGCCCAGGTGGCTTTGGGTATCCTGCCAAAGGCGCAGCGCCCTGGGCCCCGGATCTCCGGACCTCTGGCCCAGCGCCCGGGTCCCGCCCCAAGGCCCCAATCTCCCAAGCTACTCGCCAGTTGGCTTCTGGGTATCCTGCAAAGGCGCAGCCGCCTGGCCGCCGGACTCTCCGGACCCTTCTGGCCCAGCGCCGGGGTCCCGCCCTCAAGGCCCCAGNATTCCTTTAAATTCATATGGAAAAAAACAAAAACCCCTGCAAGAGCTAAAACACGCCCTGTGGTGAGAAAAAATGCCAATACTGGGCGGAATCACCCTTACCTAGACCTTTAAGCCTATATTACAGGAGGCTGATAAGACTTTTTTATTTAAAAGATATGAAACATCATGATACAATAGAAATTTCTGTTGTTGCCCTTCTAGTAAAGTAACATTCCTGCCACCTCAATAGGGAAGTCCCTCTGTGGAAAGGAGACCTGGGAAGAAAAAAAACACATTATCCTGATGCTTGAGATCCAAAGTAACAACAGAGTGTATTATCTCAAGTTCGAACATAGCCACGGAGAATTCGTAGGTAGCTGTGGGAGACCAAGGAGAAAGCCCACACTCAAAGCCTGCCTCACATCTGAACCCTGATGCCCTGGAATTCTGTGTAAGACACCTGGACTCACAGCTCGGCCATGTTCCAGCCCACATGCTCATGGAAGGCCCTGTGTGGTGTTTACAGGACACTCCTGGATTCACCTGTTTCAAGCAGTAATAACTGAAAACTACTGGAGTAACCAGTGCTCCGGTGGCCATGAGAAGAGATGCAACTCTGGGGACAGGCGAGGACTGCAGAGAGTCATGGCATCACCACTGCACAAAGGATACTTGGTATGAATTCTTGGGGCCTATTGGAAACAGTTTTTCTAGTTGCTTTCAGGCTTAGCACAGTGAAAAATTGGAAACAAACAAAAATCAGCCAAAATGTTCCTTATTTCTTTTTCTGGGCATTTGCAAGCATTACCATTGGGCTTCTCTCTAAACTCCAAAGTCCTCACACCCCTCAGGATCCTTCTATGTAAGCTCCCATCATGTGCTGCACAAATAATAGTAGCAATCTATTTGTATGATTGCTTTTTGTGCCAGGAAGTAATATCCTCAGATCAGTGTGAATTTCTCTCCTGCTGCTTCTACCATGATGTCAAAGACTCCAGGAAGCCTCATAAAAGTTGTCGACAAGTTTTCCCAGAGCCACAGACCTAGAAAAGTCTCAGAACTTCGGTACCAAGCCAACCAGACCGGCAGAGTCCAGCTTCTGCACCTCCTATGGCACATGCCCAGCGCATATCCACAGCATACTCTTCATGCTGAGAAGATTTTGCTAAAAAATAGTTTCCTTGAGAAGTCATCGTCTCCCAAAGCAAAAGCTCAGCTTGACCAAATTACCATGTGTGTCTGTGTCGGAATTTCACTACCCATGATAGTAAACGTTTTCTTTGAATTCTCTGTGTGTTAATCAATCTGTGGGGTTGCTAGAACAAGTAACTGCTAAAAACTTAGGAAGTAGGTATTGATCCGCTCTGTATCCAAACTGGAAAGGCTAGGTCCATGGGTGTGTTTTGTGTCTCTCCATGGCAAATTATGAAGTTCTTTGTGCTTATTCTAAAACTCCACCAGCATTCTATTTAATGTTACAGAAATGTCTCTCTAAGATTCATGTCTCCATGTGCTCATGGTCCTTTTCCATGGAGTTGCTTTACATATGTAAACCATGCCTTGGACGCCGCCTTCTAATTTTTTTTAATTAATTTTTAATTTTTTTTTATGTGTGCTGAATGTACTGTCTGCATGTGGGTTTGTGCACCCGTGTCATGCAATGCCGCGGGAGGTCAGAAGGTGTCGTCAGATTCCCCTGGAACTGGAGTTCTCCTGGAATTGACTTAACAATTGGTTCTCAGCCGCCTGGGGTGTTGGCGATGAAACCCGGGTCTCTTGCAAGGCGCAGTCAGTGCGCTAACGCCTTGGCTATCTCTCTGGCCCCTTAACTAATCCTAACATCCTGTTCTCTGAGTAACATGCTTGCCTTGTGCACTGTCAAAACTATAGATTCCACACTGAACGAAGCTGAGTCAGACCATGGTCAGTATCCTATTTATGTCAAGCAAAAATCAAAGAGTAAAGTTATTCTTTAATGTGAGTATAAAATCCCTCCCTGTGTGTGGATAATACCTATGACATGTTTAAACCACACTGCAAAACATACACATGATATTGTACATGTGCACTTTGACATACAAACACAGGATTTACTCTCTCCTTTATCTTAAATGTCACTTTTTATAAAATATAGAGTTCTCTTAAATTAAGTGTTAAAATTATATCTATTAAAACACAATGAACCGGATGATGTTACCTCACAATATCCTTATATCTGAAACTCAGCAGACAGTGAACAGACTGCCTCAGTTGGGTTATTCCTCTTCCCTCTAAAATAACCCCTGTCTCTTCATTAAAGGCAGGGAGCTCCTGGGGAGTCTCAAGTCCCTAGGCAGCTAAGCTTTCTAGCCTTATTAGGAAAACTCAAGAAGTTGAGCATGCGTGCAAAAACTACGTAGAATTCCCAGGCACATGGCAGCTAACAACTGTCTCTAACTCCAGTTCCAGGGAAGATCCATTACCGGCTGGAACATCACACTCAGATTGCTGACAACTGATGCACGACACACATACATGCAGGCACAAAACACTACATTAAATAATGCAAATAATAAATAATAAAACTTACATTAAAAATAATAAATAAATAAGGTCATGAGAAAACCATGGTGATTTCCTTCTGTCACTGAGACACCTGTTATCACCTACAAAAATTTACAGCTTGAAAACATCCCATCAAGTGTCAGCACACAATGGACACACATATACTAACACATGTAAACACACAAAGACATATGCATAAGCAAACATACACCCCATGCTGTTTTCAACAGTTTCCTGTTCTGGAGCACATCCATAGCTATGCTGCGTGTGTGAGGCAGGATGAGGGACGCTACAACTCCCAGATTGTCCACAGACCTCACGTGGCACCACTGCCTTTGAAATCTGCAGAGCTACTCAGAAGCCCTCAGAAGCCCGTGGTGGGACACAGTGCTGAGGTGTTTTTCCCAACACCTAAACTAGCTCATCCCGGTTCATTGTAGTTTCACAAGGGACTAAAATTAATTTATTTCAGGTTAAATAGAAAACATATTTAAGAGCAACCTGACATGTGATTGTAGTATTTGACTTGTTATGGTAGCAGCCATTTTTTCTTTTATTTTTATTTAATTTTATTTATTCTCTCTGTGTATGAATGTAACTGTCTGCAGCAGGTGTGTGCAACCCGTGTTGTGCAATGCCGTGGAGGAAGTCAGAAGAGGGTGCGGATCCCTGGAACTGGATGTTCTCCTGGAATTTGAGATGTTTCAACGGTTTCAGGGCCATTGTGGGTGCTGGGTATCAAACCTGGGTTCCTCTGCATAGGAACGGTCGGCGCTTCTTAACCACATGGTCCACCCTCTTCAGTCCATTATTTTTTATTACATGAAAACTCATTCATTTTCAGACATGTTTCTGTTTGTGTGGAAATGTGTTTCTGGCTGATCTTGGGTAAACCAGTCACCAGTATCATGAAGAGACTCCACATCTGGTGGCTTTGCCTGTGCTCCTGTCTCACTCATGAACGCATATCTGATATCTGGAATAGTTGCTTCCTTTACTGTGGCAGTAATTAAGGGAGGGAGCACTATGGTTGGGATGTACATGTTTCCAGTTTTTAAAATGTTTTATTTTTTGCCCGGCGCGGGCAGCGGCCCAAGGGGCCCGGGCGGAGACATGTCGTCTGTTGTCTGGGGTGGCTGAGCATCAAGATGCCAAGAAACTGGTGCCCCAGCGGCCTGCGCATGGTGATGGAGCACCGGGCCTTAGGAAGCCCATTTGGCCTGGAGGAGCAGCAGTGGATACCGGACAAGGAGTGTCCAAGATGTATGCAGTTTGACACCAAGTTTGACTTTATGACCAGAAAGCACCACTGCCTCTGCTGTGTTGTAGAAAGTGCTGCTGCGACAGGTGCTGCAGCCAGAAGGTGCCGCTCCGGCGCCGCTCATGTTTCATGGGGACCCAGTGTGCCAGTGTGACTTAGGTGCCCTGGTGTCACACCACGAGCCGACAAGCAGTAAGGGGGTATCTCCTGAGTGGAGCTCCACCTTCCTTGAAGACTTTTGGGAAAAAAACTCAGAGAACATTCGTAAAACCATGGTTTGCCGACTTTCCAACAACCAGAGATGCTTGATTCTGGTGGAGACAGCCACCATGAAATTGAGATTGCACATGTCTGTACTGTGCAGATTCTCACAGAAGGCTTCACTGCTGCAGGCAGCACTCGAACCACAGGCATGTTCCTGCAGTATGCAGTGCCAGGAGCAGAGGGTACAACTCAGCTGAAGCTGATGGCTGGAGAGGATGCAAACGGCAGCAGGAGGCAGGCCGCAACATGGTTGGCAGCTATGCACAAGGCTACCAAGCTCCTCTGTGAATCACGAGACCCAAGAACTGCAACAAATGAAACTCAAACTTGGAAAACCATTGAGTTAAAAAAGTCACCTGTTTGGCCCCTGTCCTCAGTACTCAGGTCCTGTGCTTATGCTTAGAAAGTTGGAGGGCCGGGCATGGGGCACACTGCCTTTAAATCCTGCATTGGCGAGGGCAAGGGGCAGGGGATTCTTTGTGGTTCAAGGCCAGCTGGTTACAGAGTGTAGTTCAGGACAGCTGGGGGCTACAGGGAGACCCTGTTCAAAAAGTACCAAAAAAAAACTGTGTGGCATCAGCCATGGGTTTATTCCTCCAAGGAGAGGAGCCAAAAGCCAATTAGACTTGGGAATTACAGGCATATGGCTGCCTGCTGCACAGTATTTCCAGACAGGTGAGTGTTAGCTGGTGCTGACAGTTGGATGCTGCTTGACTCAAGGGAACCCATATTTGCTTTATTGGTTTTAGGGCCTTTGGTAACACTCTCTGGCATTCCAGAGGCCATCTGTAACTTGCATATATGTGGTCTCAATACATCTTTCCCAGCTTACATCCTCTACAGGTTAGGAGATGTTATAAGCCACAGTAAGATCCTGTCATATTTAACAGGAAAAAAAATGTAATTCATGATTAACATACCATCCAAACATTGTGTCTATACCAAAAGTAACCTACCATAACTATTAGTGCTGTTAAATACCTATATATCTAATTGCTTGTGCTTCATTAGTAGGATCAAAAGTGTTTTCCTGGACAAACTGTCAGCCCATGAAAGGAAACAGCCAGAATTGACAGAGTCCAAGACAAAAGCTCCAGAGAAAGTTAGACTGTTTTGCTTTTCATCCACCTGTGCCCTTTTTTAAGCCTAGGGAACAATCTGCAGAAGAGGGCGGTGGTAGAATATAAGGCTGCAATTGGGGTGAATGGTGAAACTACAGCAATATAGTCTGGACACTCATTTGAATCAACTTGATTGAACATATAAGCCCCCACCCCCCCCCACTGGATGGTGGGGCTGCGGGGTTTGGGCACAACAGCCTGCAAATTGGTTTTACATGAGGGATGCTAGTACTCATAATTATTACTTATTGCTAAAAAATGAAAAAAAACTGAGAGAAAGAGCAGGACAGTTATGGCAGAATGCATGATCTGGGATGGGTGGGGTGGAGGAGGGAAAGGGAATGAGAAAACCAAAATAGAAAGAAATGAATTATAGAAAAATAAAAAAAAAAAAAAAAACAATAAAAAAATTAAATAAATAAAAATAAAATAAATAAATAAATAATGTGATTCAAGTACCCGGAAGCAAGTATCAAGCCAAGTGTCTCACTTACCTAGTGCAATATGTACACAGTTTATTAATGCTTTGAAGAGCTTCATGTTTTTTTTTTTTTTTAATTTTTATTGATGGTTTTTGCATTTTATACATCATTTTCCAATTCAGATCAGGCATATTTCCCTTCCCTTCCCCCCCCACCCCCACCCATTCCAGATCATGTATTCTTGCCATAACTGTCCTGATCTTTCAGGTTTATTTTTTTTCATTTTTTAGCTATAAGTGATAATCCATTAGTATAAGCATCCTTGTGGCAAAACCAATCTATAGACTGTTGTGCCCAAACCCCCACAGTCCCACCATTCAGTGGGAGTTGACAGGTTGTTTGTTCAATCAAGTTGATCAAATGAGTGTCCAGACTAATCTGCTTAGTTTCACCGTTTCACCCCATCGAGCCCTTACATTCTACCACGCCCCCTCTTCCGCAGATTGTTCCCTAGCTTAGAAAAGGGGCACAGGTGGATGAGAAGTAAAACTGTCCTCTCTCTCTGGAGCTGTTGACTTGGATTCTGGTCAATTCTGGCTTGTTTCTTTTCATGGGCTGACAGTTTGTTCAGGAGTAACCTTTCGATCCTTATAAAAGCAATTAGAATATATATGTATTTATTTAAGCAGCACCTAATAGTTATGGATAGGTTACTTTGGCATAGACACATATGTTTGGATGATATGTAATTCATGAATTATATTTTACCCCCCGATAAATATACAGGGTCTTACTGTGGCTTATGACATCTCCTAACCTGGTAGAGGATGTAGGCTTGTGGCATCAGCCATGGGTTATTCCTCCAAGGAGAGAGCCAACAAGCCAATTAGATTTGGGATATACAGGCACATGGCTGCCTCTGCTGAACAGTATTCCCAGGCAGGTGAAGTGTAGCTGGGCTGATGGTGGAGGATCTTGCTTGACTCAGGGAGACCCGTATTTGCTTTATTGGTTTAGTGGCCTTTGGAACCACTCTCTGGCATTCCAGAGGCCATCTGTACTTGCATGTGCGGTCTCAATACATCCCTCCCATGTTAACATCAGGTCTTCGGCAGCAGGGTCTTATCGCCTCTCCTCCTGCAGTATCCCAACTTTAGGGGCAAGGGCCCTTACCTTTTGTGGGGCCTTGGATCCCCTGGCCAACATCCCCCTGGTAGAACAATCCTTGCTGATGTCAGAGCTCCTGCATTAATATACTTTGCCTAAGTGCATAGCCCAGGACTTTAGTATTATATTTGGTTCTGAACAGAGTAATAATCCTTTTCACAGTTCTATGTCTATTAGTCAATTAAAGAAGGCAGTTTTTCCAGTTTTAAAAGAGATTACATCTTTATAATAGTTGTCTCCAATTTACAGGGAAAATGACATCATCATCGTTCATTTCTCCTTGTTCTATGGGGGGGAGGCAAGAAAGTCATATCAAAAACCTTTGGTTGCCCCTAGAAGGTATAAGTTTCATTAGGACTCATTATAAAAGTTGTTACATGTAGGATCACACAGAAGGGTTCGATGTTTATGGCAATCTGAGGCTTTTTCTTCCTTTCAGTGTTCAGACGGGTCAACCTTTCAGTTGCCACTTTTTTGTACATCTACTCAACGCAAAGCTTGTATCTTTTCTTTTCTCAGCCGTTAAGTTGGTGACATTGTCCTGTGGAACAAACAAATCTCTTCCATAGTAGTTTTAAAGATTTGAATTGCAAGGTTCTTACTAGAAGGTTTTCATGTCTGTCTTTACGCCCCCCCCCCCTTTTTTTTTAACCCATGAGTCTCCAGAAGACAGTTGTATTATACATAACTATAGGGGGAAATCAAGGCACAGATTTATCAAATTCACCCATGCTTGTTTTGGGTGACTTATATGATTAACTTGGGAAGCAAACTTAATTTTTTGCTTTAAATCATCTTAAAGAGAATTCTACAAGGTGATACTGTACAACAGAGAAATTAGTAGAGAACATTTGTATGTGCCTATCCCAAATTATTGCTCTAGAGATTTTGTGTAAAACAATGTGGACAACCACAAATTATATCTACATTTAACTCAGATGCATTACTGTTTTTATCAAGTCTGTAAACCAATGTTGTTAATATACACATATTTACTTTTACTAAGTCCTAAAACACCAGTATCCTGTAGACCGTGTCTAAGTGAAACTGTAGTACTTGTCTGAACTCATATCAATTAAATATGCCTTGAATTGAATATACATCCGTGTCCCTCTCCCACCCATCCCCCCTTCCCAATTCACCATTTCAGTCCATTTTCTGATGCAGTCTTTCTGTTGTTGTTCTTTTACTATTCTCCCTCTCCATGAGAAATATTTATATCTGGTTGTTGATACTAGCATCCACATATGAGGGACACCATTTTGTCGTTTGTTTTTCGTGGACTGTGTTACTTCACTTAACATAATGTCTTCCAGCTCCATCCATTTACCTGCAAAGTTTCATGAGTTGTCCCTCTTTACTGCTGCATAGAACTCCATTGTATACATTGTACCACATTTTCTCTAATCCACTCGTCAGTTGAGGGGCACCCGGGCTGTTCCAGCTTTTGCTATTGTGAACAGAGCTGCAATAAACATAGCTGTGCATGTATCTTTGCAGTAAGTTTGTCTTGTGGAGTATTATACCCAGGAGTGGTATGACTGGGTCAAATGGAAGGCTCATTTTGAGTCTTTTAAGGGTTCCCACACTGTTTTCCATAGTGGCTGTACAAGTTCATTACATTCCCACCAGCAATGGATGAGTGTTCCCCTTTCCCCGCAACCTCTCCAGCATTTGGTAAACATTCGTGCTTCCCTGATCCTAGCCAGTCTTATTGGAGTAAGGTGATATCTCAAAGTGGTTTTAATTTGCATTTCCTATTACCAGAGATGTTGAACAGTCTTCTTAAGATGTTTCTCAGCCATCTCTAATTCCTCCTCTGTGAGTCTTTTCAGATTCTTTGCTCCATCTTTTGAGTGATTCATTTGTTTTCTTTCTTCTTTGTTTTTTGAGTAGCTTGTTAACTCTGGAATTAATGCTTTGTCAGATTAATCTGTGGTAAGGTTCTTCCTCCCACTCTTGGGTCTTCTCCTCCACTTCCGTATTGCTTCCTTTGATGTACAGAAGCTTTGAGTTTAATGAGGTCCCATTTGTCAATTGTCGATCCTTATTTCTTGTGCAGCTGCTGTCTGATTTAGGAAGTCTTTTCCTACACACTATGTCTTGTAGTCTGCTGCCAAACTTCTCTTCTATCACCTCCAGAGTTGGGGTTTCACAATTGAGGTCTTTGGTCCATCTGGAGTTGACCTTTGTACAAGGGTAGAGGTAGGGGTTTAATTTTATTTTTCTCAAGTGTGTGATCCAGTTTTTTCCAACACCACTTGCTGAAGATGCTGTCTTCCTCCATTGTGTATCTTGGCCCCCTGTCAAATATGAGGTGGCTGAAATTGTATGAGCTCAATTTGTTTTCAAGTTTTATTCCATTGGTCCACTGTCTGTTTTTGTGCCAGTACCAAAGCTGTTTTTATGACTATAGCCTGTAGTATATTTGATTCTGGTATAGCGATCCCCCTGTATTGCTCTTTTCACCACTAGGATTGCTTTGGCTATGCAGGTCTTTTGTTTTTCCAAATGAAATTGAGGATTTTTTTCCAAGCCTGTGAAGAAACTCTTGGGGATTTTTGATTGGATTGCATTAAATCTGTACACTAGTTTGGTAGGATGGACATTTTTACTATATTTATTTTCCCAATCCTATGAGCATGGGAGGTTTGTCCATCTTCTGATGTCTTCCTCAATTTCCTTTTCAGGGGGTTTTAAAATTTTTTGTTGTAGAGATCCCTTGGTGTCTTTGTTAGTTTGTTCCTAGATATTTATTGTTTTGAGGCTATTTGTGAGTGGAAGGGTCTCCTTGTTAAGTCCTTCTTCAGTTGCTTTGTGTTAAAGAAGCTACTGATTTTCTATTTTTTTTTTTTTTTTTTTTTTTTTTTTTTTTTTTTTAAATTTTCTTAATCAAATTTTCTAGGAGGTTTTCTGGTGGGGAGTCTTAGCATCCCTTAGGTAGGACAACATAATTCTCAGAACAAAAAGGGATAGCTTGATTTTCTCTTTTCCATTAGTACACTTTAATTTCCTTTCTTGCCTTATTGCCCTTGCAAGGTTCCAGCACTTATTGAAGAGGAGTGGTGACCAGGGGCAGCCTTGGCGAGTTCCTACCTTCAAGGGGAATTCTTCTGCTTATTTCCCCATTTAGGATGATATTGGCTGTGTCTGTATATGGCTTTGATTACAATTGAGGAATGATCCCTCTAGGCCAATTCCCTCCAGGACTTTAAAACATGAAAGGATGCTGGATTTGTCAAAGGCTTTCTCCGCACAATTGAAATGATGGTGTGGTTTTTTTGCCTTTCAGTCCATTGATATGTTTGATTATGTTTATTGATTTTCGTATGTTGAACCATCCCTGTCATCTCTGGTATGAATCCAACTTGGTCATGGTGGATGATTTTCTTGATGTGAGTCTGTATGCGAATTTGCCAGAATCCTGTTTAGAATTTTGGCATCTGTGTTCATTAGGGAGATGGGTCTATAGTTCTCCTTTTTGGTTGTATCTTTCCCTGGTTTTGGTAGTAGCATAATGCTGGCCTCATAGAAAGGGATTCTGGGGAGAACGTCCCTCCTTTGTATCCTTCTCAAACAACTTAAGTAGTAATGTTGTATTATGTCTTTTCGAATATATTTTATAAAATTCTGCCGTGAAACCATCCGGGCCTGGGCATTTTTTGGTTGGGAGGCTTTATTACATCTTCGATTTATTCCTGTACTATTGGTCTGTTTTAGCTGTCAATCTTCTTCTTGGTTGAGCTTTTTGGTGATTCCCAGATTTCAGAGATATTCACCATTTCTTCTAGGTTTTCAAACTTAGTAGAGTATAATTTTGAAGTAGTCCACGTATGATTGTCTGGATTTTTTCATTGTCTTGTTGTGAATGTTTCCCCTTTCATCCACTGGATTCTGTTTGATTTGGAGTTGTTCCCTCTTTCTTTTGGTTAATGGCTAAGGTCTGTCTATTCTTGTTTTTCTCTCAAAGACCAGCTTTTGAATTCATTGATTTTTTTGTATGGTTTTCTTTTGTTCTATTTCATTGATCTCTGCTCTGATTTTTGTTATTTCTTCTTGTCTGCTCCTTAGGGTTCATTTGGTTGTTGTTTTCTCAAGTTATTTTAGCTGCAGTGTTAGCATTCACTTGGTGTTCTTTCTGTTTTTTTATGTAGGCACTAGAGCTATAAACTTCCCTCTTAGGACTGTGCTTTTAAAGTGTCCATAGATTTTGCTGTGTTGTTTTTTTTGTTTTTTGCTTCTCAGTTCCAATGTTTTTATTTTCTTTTCTTATTTCTTCTTGACCCAATCATTATTCAGGAGAGTGTTGTTTAGTTCTCCATGTGTTCCTGTAGGGATGTAGGGTTTATTCTGGTGTTGATATTGAGTTTATTGCACTGTGGTCTGAATAGAATGCATGAGATTATGTCAATCTTTTTATATTTGTGTGAGTTTTCCCTGTGTCCCAGTATATGGTCTATTTTTGGAGAATGTTCCATGGGTTGCTAAGTAGAAAAAGTGTATTTCTGGTGTTTGCGGTGAAATATTCGATAGATGTCTGTGAGGTCCCATTTGGTTTATTGGTGTCATTTAGTTCGGATGGTCTCTTCTCTGTTTATCTTGTCCTTTTGACACCGTCTAGGGGACTTTATATGGGGTATTGATGTTCCCTAGTATTGTGTGCTGGGGTTAATCTGTGCCTTAGATCCTGCAAGATTGTCTTTATAAAGTTTGGTGCACCGGTGTTTTTTAGAGTGCATATACTATTTCATTAATTGTGAATAATCGTTCATGTAATTTTACCTTTAAAAAAAATGTATGGCCCTCTTTTTTCTTATCTTTCTTGTTTCTTTGAAGGTCTTTTTGTTGATATTAGAAAGCCACACCTGCTTTCTTTTGGTACCATTTCTTGGAATATTTCTTCCAACCCTTCACCTTAAGTTGGTGCCTATCCTTGAAATTGAGATGGGGTTTCTTGTAGACAGCATATAGATGGTTTTTGTTTCCTAAATCCATTCTCCCAGTCTATTGCTTTTTGATTGGGGAGTTTAAGCCCATTAATATTTAAGGTTATAATTGAAAGATGGATGTTGCTTCCTTTCATTTTTATAATTTGGACTTCTAGCTCTGATTTCTGCTCCTATGGTTATGTTTTATTAGTTTCTTTTCCTAGGTGTTTGAGGAGTTGTTCTATCTCTTCTCCCTTTGAATTGCTTCAAGTATTTTATGAAGAGTTGTTTTCCAACATGTATTCATCATCTTGTTTATGTCATGGAAGATTTTTCTCTCTCCTTCAAGTCAATAGTCGACATTTTGCTGGGTAAAGTATTCTGGTTGCATCCGTAGTCCCTTAACACTGGGAATGCCTTTTGCTCCATGTTCTTCTTGCTTTCATGGTTTAGCGAGAAGCAGTTGTAATTCTGATGGGTTCCCTTTGTATGTGACTTTTCTTTTGTAGCCCTCAGATTTTGTCTTTATTTTGGCATCTAGCATTTTAACTATAATATGGTGTGGGGTGTTTCTTTTCTGGATCTTGTCTGTTTGGGTCCTATGTGCTTCTTTTATTTGGAAATGGGGTTTGGTCTTATTTTTAGTTTGGGGGAAGTTTTCACTATTATTCTGTTGAGATCTGATCAATACTATTCTCTTGAGATTTCTCTCCTTCCCAACCCAAGCTACTCGCCCAGGTGGCTTCTGGGTATCCTGCCCAAAGGCGCAGCCGCCCTGGCCGCTGGACTCTCCGGACCCTCTGGCCCAGCGCCCGGGTCCCGCCCTCAAGGCCCCAGCAACCCAAGCTACTCGCCCAGGTGGCTTCTGGGTATCCTGCCCAAAGGCGCAGCCGCCCTGGCCGCCGGACTCTCCGGACCCTCTGGCCCAGCGCCCGGGTCCCGCCCTCAAGGCCCCAGCAACCCAAGCTACTCGCCCAGGTCAGCTTCATGTTTTAGTGTATTGTTGGTACTTACTGGGGCTAGGAGAAGCTGCACTACACAACTGCTAAACCAGGGTTAGCATAACCCATGTTGAGTTCCCAGGTTCACTAGAAAGTTCTGCCTTGTTCCCATAGAAACACATTAGGTGGGGACCACTCAGGCCTCTGAGTTTGCATTGAACCCTGGTCCTCTTCAATAACCAGTTTACAACTGCCTTAGCCTCTTGATAAACTCTCTGCTCACTTTGTCACTAATACTGGGTAATGAACAACCTTTTGATATTTTACCAAGGGGAAGGCATTAAAATGACTGTAGAGTAAAAAAAAAGTTTTATTTTTACTATTTTTAGTTTACGTGTATGAATGTATTGCCTACATGTATTTAAGTGCTGCTGTGTGGTGCAGTGCCTGCCCTTGGAAGTCAGAAAAGGGCATCAGATCCCTTGGAAGTGGAATTACAGACATTTGTTAATTGCCATGTCGGTGCTGGAAATCAAACCCCATGAGCAACCAGTCCTCTTAACCCCTGAGTCATCCCTCTAGCCCTGTGTATCTGTGTTTTAAACCACTCTCTTTTTTTTTTGTCTTTTCGAGACAAGTTCTCCCTGTAGTCCCAGCTGTCCTAGAACTCACTCTATAGACCAGGCTGACCTTGAACTCACAAAGATCCCCCTACCTCTGCCTCCTGAGTGCTAGGATTAAAGGTGTGCACCACCACGCCCAGCTTAAACCACTTAAACCAATTAATTGAAAACTCTTTCTAAGAAGTATTCAATAATAAAAATCAATATATCAAGATTTTCCATTTTTAAACTAACAAATATGCAGTTTGACATCTTGTTGATTCCTGAAGCATTTTAGACACTATCTATTTCTATACATTTCTATTGAATTTAGGAGGATCCTAGATGTATAATACCAAAGAATCCATAATTATTTTATAATTTATAATTTTGCACTGATGATAAGACTTCAAAAATTAGTATGGTGAGGCCTCCCTATCCATGGCTTCAGAACAATGGATTCATCCAGAGCTCATGGAAAATATCAGGAAAAATAGCATCTGTTCTTAATATATCCAGAGTCTTCCTTCTCAACATGCTCTAACAACATAATTTACACTGTATATTGTATATTTATATAATATAAATGCTATGTACTTATGTACTCAGTTCTGCGCTGTGGGTAGATACTACGCATGGTCCTTACATTATATTGTTGTATTGGTTTTTATTAATAATGGGAAGATGAGCACTTGCATAGGTTCTGTGCAAACACTTCCACATTTTACAAGTGCCCTGTTAGCTTCAGGTATTAACAAGACACATCTGGGAAGAGCAGTTCTCAACTGAGTCATTTTCTGCATTGTATCGGCCTTTGGGCCCTCTTTATGGGGCATTTTCTTCATGGCTAATTGATGGAGGAGGGCCCAGCCCACTTGGTCAGCACCACCCTGGACAGGTGAGCCTGTGCTGCCTAAGAAAGGTAGCCAGTGAGCAATGTTTATCCCTGGTCTCTACTTCAGTTCCTGCCTCCAGGTTAATGTCTTGAGATCTTGTGCTCCCTTCCCTTGGTGATAGACTGTTCCCTATATGCTAATAAACCCTTTCCTCCCCAAGTTCGTTCTGGTCAGTGTTTTATCCCAGTAACAGAAAACCAGGACTCTAGCATCTATGAACTTTGGCACCTTAGACATATTAGTTATTTTTCTTCTGCTGTGACAAAATTCCTGATAAGAAGCAGCTTCAGGAAGTGGATTTATTTTGACTCACAGTTTGAAGGTGAAGTCTATCCTGACACAGAAGTCAAGGCTGTAGGACTGTGAGGAAGCTGGTCACATGGTCACATTGCATCCCCGGTGGAGAAGCAGAGAGATGAATGCTGGGCATCAGCTTGTACTCTTGCTTTTATGGAGTGGGTCATCCCTCCTCTAGATAAGATGATCCCTGATCTGCCAAGTTAATAATCAATATTAACCATCACAATACTGGTCCCCAGAGCACTCTCCCATAGGTGTGATGGGGTTGCTAGCTTACAAAAAAACCAGAGTGTGTTCACTTAAAGCAGAGAGAAAACCATATACTTTCCGATTTTGAGAATGATATTAGCACAGAATTCCTGGGTAAATGAAACACTCACTCAAAATACATTTCACAGCACATGTGTTTCTTCTTGAACTCAGGCTTTGTTTTTCTTACTGAGAATGATGACAGGAACAAGACACTGTTACTCTCAATATTGTTGTTACTTGGCAATCAAGGCAAAAAGCTACCTGTCCTTTGAACAATTTAAAATATATTGTTCTTTTGCAAATACATGTTTGGTATCATCTTATTAACATTGGGTTGTTTATCCCATTGGATAATATCTATTCTAGAAGTACACACAGTTAAATACTGCAATCTGTCTATCTCAGCAGGGCTCCCACCCAGACTCTGACCTTCTAGTAAAATCTTGTCCTCAAACTCTCACCTCTAACATGTCACTGAGCGAACTCTCATCCTATGCACTCTGCTGTCTCCAAGCTAGTATCCAATAACTGTTCTAAACCCTCAACCCACCAGTCTTCCCTTGTCAAAGATCAAGGTTGTGTCCTCTCTTCCCTCTTCCCAGTTTGGACTCCATGGTCTGCTAATCACTCATTCCCTTTAACAACCTTGTTTCTTTCCCTCCCAAACCTGCTTAGAGAAGCTTATGTCCTCACCAGCACTAAAGCTGTGAGATGTGGATTTGAGAAAGACATTAAGCTGCTAATTGGTTTCACTTTGCGTTTATAACCACCATCTCCAGTGGGCTCTTAGACAATCCCTGCCGTGTTGTGCTACGTTTCTAATCCTCCACCCTACAGTTTCCTTCAGAAAACCTTCAAAACTTTTCCTTCATCCACCAACTTTTCACCTCTTTTCACTCTCCCTGATCTGTTGTTGTGGCATCTTTTATTTCAGTGGTAAAAAGAATTCAGCACAGACCAATCATCCTCATCTCCCACCACCAGAGTCACCAATACATCTGCTCCCTCATTTCACAAGGTTTTCATTTTCCTGCACTGAACAGTTTTTTTCATACTTCCATTGAAAAGTGAACATATCTTGCCGGGCATGGTGCCACACGCCTTTAATCCTAGCACTTGGGAGGCAAAGGCAAGCAGATCTTTGTGAGTTCAAGGCCAGCCTGGTCTACAGAGCAAGTTCCAGGACAGCTGGGGCCACAGGGAGACCCTGTCTCAAAAAGACCAAAAAAAAAAAAAAAAAAAGAAAAAGAAAAGTGAACATATCTTTTGCAGATGACCTTGCCAGCTCTATGGTGCTCAGAGCTGAGTTTCTGAACAGGGCAGCCCTGGGTTTCTTGGCCTAGTCTGTGTGGGTGGATACGATGTCTCGGGTTTGCAGTTTCCTTCATCCTATCTCCATCTCTTACTGGTTCTCCTCCTGCCCACTGCTTTCCCAGCCATCTTGGCTACCTCCTTCCTCCCTCTCTTCTTCCCTTTTCTTCCCCCACCTTGTCTTCCCCTCCCTCCCCTTCCTTTTCTTTCCCTTTCCTCCCTCCCCACTTGTCGTCCCCCTTCCCCTCCCTCTTCTTCCTCCTCCTCCTTCCACTCTCTTTCTTCCACTCCCTTGTCTTCCCCTTCTCCTTTCCTGCCTCTTCTCCTCTCCTTTTATTCCCAGCTATCTCTTTCTGCCTGGAAGTGTCCATCAAATTCATGATTTCAAGCACCAGACACTAATTTACTCTGAAGTCCCCAACAAAAGTTCTCCCATTCTACTTTAGAATTAATGATTGATAAACCACAAGCTAAGAGTAGAAGTCTTGAGGCTTGTCTTTGCCACTTTACACATGTAAACTAAACTTGATTCTTTACAGTCTTTATAATGCTCCTGTGAGTTTTAAACCTCATGGTCTTTCTTACTTTACCCCATATCACAGTCCCAAAAGATATTACATAATTATCTTGTTTCTTTGTTCTGCTCTTGAAACCTTATAAGATCAGTATATTTTCTATTGCATTCACTACTGTGTCCCAGTGCATAGAATATTATTTGTCACTTGGTAGTCAATATTGGTTTTCCTAATGGATGGTGAGTGAATGAGCAGTTTCCTCTCATTCCAGAACAGCTTTGCTTGGCAAGTTGATGTCTGACCTTGTTCTGTTCTGCGATGGGTTGAGGGGTATTTACTGCAACTCCTGGATGGCACCCTCTGTTGAAGTTTCAGCGTTAGAAAGGCTTGCAGGAAGGATCCCATCCATGTACTTCCATGTTCAAGACTTCTTTTTTATTTGAATTGCACTGTCAAATATCAGATGAACATCTAGGTAATATCTTTTCTGGAATACGTATAATAGGGAGATGGAGGCTGAGGCCTGAAGAGAGGACATAAACAGGATGGCTTCTCTATGTACTTCGCTTAAATCATTCTGTAGCGCTTCCTATTTACAATGCCACAGTAAAGCCATTGCTACCTTCAGTCTATATGGAAGCTGTGTACAGAGGAAAAAGAAAATAATCTGGCAAATAAGCATCACAGGAGTGAATACTTAACCCTAAGTAAGTTTGTCTCACAGTCTTTTCAGAGATTGCCAATAAGCAAATAAACCCAATGAATAACTCATTAAATAAATAAGCTAATGGATGTGAACATTTCTTAGCTAAAATTGAGTTTTTGTATGCTTATTTTCTCTTCAGAATTAGCTATGAGAAAGTTTTTTGTTTGTTTGTTTGTTTTTTTGCAAAAAGTGTTCATAATGGAAACACTGTTTCTTGCTCTGAAATTTTACAGCATTTCTGATTCTGTGGAATCAGAGGTCTGTGGAAGCTCCTCCATCTGGTGATTGGTTTCTCCTGCTTTAGAGTAAGAGACATATTGCTAATCTTTAAAAAGAGCCTTGTGATGTTTATACCTGGATGCCATGAAAGGATCCTTCTTTGAGGTGTGAGCTCATAATACCTCACAGAATGTGCAGTGGCTTCCTGGATCAGAGGCAGCCAAAGCACAACTCCCAAGAATAGTCCCTTTCAAAAATCACATTCTTTGACAGGTTATTGAAACTATAAGGATATGTTTCTTCTTCATGAGACCACTTTTACTACTTATTAAACCATATGAGGGTGCTACCAACTATTTGAGTTTACACAACCTTTTAATATTTTTGCTTTGTGTTTTGAAATTATTATTTTTGTTGTGATTATTAGGGAGTGTGAAGGTTAAAGGACAACAAGGAGGAGTTGGTTCTCTCTTTGGGACACAAGGATTGAATTTAGCTCATTGGGCTTGCAGAGCAAACATTAAACCATCTCACTAGCCTATGAACATTTTTGAAACTGAAAAGTGTCAGATATATAATGAAGTATGAAATTCATAAAAGGTGAAGATTCTATTTAAAATATATTTTGAAGGGCAGACATGTTGGCTACAGCATTAATCCTAGCACTTTACAGGTAGAAGCAGGAAGATCTATGAGATAATGAAGCCAGCCTGGTCTACATAGCAAGTTCCAGGCCAGTTGGAGCAACAGGGTGACCCTGCCTCAAAAAGAAATAGATAACGGAGGATAGATAGATGATAGATAGATAGATAGATAGATAGATAGATAGATATAGTAGATAGATGATAGCTAGATAGATAATAGAATGGATAGATAATAGAAGATAGATAAATAGATAGATGATATATTAGATAGGTAGATTATAGATAAACAAATACTAAAATGTCTGAAAGGTGTATCTAACTCCTTTTTCATGTGAACATCTCTCTCGCATGCTCACGGCTGTGGTAGGCACACCCTCCATTTCTTGCTGGCTTCTTTCCTCTGCTCTTACCTGTCATCATCTTTCTGTCTAATCATTTTCTAGCTTAGCTCTATTTTTCTCCCTTTGCAACATTTGTGAAAAAATAAGAATGTCACCAGTGTTCATGCTGATATTTTGTCTTTATGCTATAGACAAACAGAAATTGTCTCAAGCAAGAAGCACATGTACTTTGGGATGAGTCTTTATGACAATCTTTTCTTTTGTAGATTTTGAATCAAGTTGGAAAAAATGAAGACATGAGTCAAGTACATAAAACAGATACTTTGTATCTGATAAAACTGTGTCAGAGAGGGTAGCTAAGGAAGAAAGCAGATGTGGGGAGAGCTGGCATCCTCTCCTTGTCCTGGGAGCACATGTGGCCTCCACAACATTTGTGATTTAAAAAGTTCGTCCTATTGACAGAACGAAGGGTAAAGAACAGAGGAGCCTGTTCACCCCAAAAGTTTAAAAGTAATCTTTGAAACACTTGGGCACAGTGTTTGAACTATTTATGTACAAGAGCTATATAACGAAGAGACATACATCATGATAAAGATTAGCAAGAATGTGTATCCCAAACATCTTCTCACAGTCATCTCTCTGATAGACTATATCTTTGTCTATGATTGTTGAAAATGTAAATTGATTACTTCATTCACAGGATATGCCTTTCCAGAGGGATTTCTAAAAATGCTGACTTTATTCCTTGCTTTATAATAAGTTGGAAGCAGGAATTACTATCCCATGTCATGATAACTACTGTTGCTCTTGCTAAAGAATGTTCTTATATATCTTCAACTATGAAGTGCTTGATAGTTGTATTTTTCTTTTTTCTTTTTTTCTCTTTTTTCCTTTTTTCTTCTTTTTCTTTTTTTCTTTTCTTTTTTCTTTTTTTTTATTACCGCTCAGACTACATTCTCTCCCTCTACTCTCCCTAAGGAGAGAAGAACGATCATCAATGGCAAGAGGCAGTTGCAGTAAAGCAACACCAAGAGCCGGCTTCATGCTCAGGAAAGAATGCTACATCTCCTCCTCATGGTTTCTGGTACTCTACACAGTCAGAGAAACTTCTCTAGTAACATACTATAGAAATGATCCCTGAAAGTACAGTCTTGATAGTTGTATTTTTCTAAAGGAAAACAAGGCTTGCTTTCATCAGTACAAAATTATAAGAAAATCTTTTTATTATATAACAGGTCATTATTTTTATTTTATATTTTCTATACTGTAATATATGTTATCTTTTGAGCTATTCAAGATTCGCACACACAAAAAAATGAGATGACAGAAAGATCTGATGTTGCCTCCGCCACTTAAGTCTTCTCACATTATCAAGCACACACTTTCTTCATTTGTTACAATTAATAAATGAATATTGGCCCACGAGTACTAACTTAGTCCATGCCTAACACAGGTTCCCTATTTGCATGTCCATTCTACAGACTCTGACAAAAGTTTTATGACCTGACTCCCATGATAACATCTCACATGTAGCTCCCTGTCCTACATTCCAGCCTGGTCTGCTTCCTTAATTTCCTTCCATCTTTCCCTGAATGTCTTAGGGTTGGAGTAGACAGTAGGCAGCCTTTTAACTCTTTCATTTCTTTCAGTTACCAAAATGAATTTCAGTCTCTTCAATGTCTTCATGTGACGTGATGGCACATTTCTTTTTACCTTGAAAAGCATTCTATTATTCAGAGGAACTCACTTTGTTTGTTGATTTTCCTAAGAGAGTAAATTTTGGTTATTCTAAGACTTAGAAATTATGTAGCTGGGCATGGTCACGCGCACCTTTAATCCTAGCACTTGGGAGGCAGAGGCAAGCAGATCTTTGTGAGTTCAAGGCCAGCCTGGTCTACACAGTGAGTTAGGCCAGCTGGAGCTACAGGGAGACCCTGTCTCAAAAAGACCCAAAACAAAAACAACAAAAAAGAAATTATGTAAATTAATTTGTTTTGAGTATTGTAATTTTTTAAATTTTTTTTAGTTTTATTTTGTTTATTCATTTATTTATGTGTATGAATGTACTGTCTGCATGCAGGTATGTGCACCTGTGTCATGCAATGCCGCGGAGATCAGAAGAGGGTGTCAGATTCCCCTGGAACTGGAGTTCTCCTGGAATTGGAATTACAGATGGTTCTCAGCCGCCATGTGGGTGCTGGGGATCGATCCTGGGTCCTCTGCAAGAGCAGTCAGTGCTCTTAACTGCTAGGCCACCTCTCCAGCCCGAGTAGTGTAATTTTTATCCTAGCTCATGATCAACTCATTTTGGTTGCTGGATGCACCTTAGGGACTAGACAGGAGGACTGTCTCCCCATCATGCCAGCCTATTGATCCTGTTTGCATGCACAGCTCTGGATTCAGCATTGCCTCCTGCTGTCTCATGCCTGCACTGCACTGCACTCTCCTGAGTTGTACCAGTACCTTGTCCATTGTCTCTTCCCTTTGCCAAAGCATGTGCTCTGAGGTCTTGCTCCCCCTGATCTGTCTCTCACACCATCTTCAGCATATCTTTTTATGCCATCCTTTAAAAAAGTGTTTTATTAATTATTTTTATTTTATGTTTATGGATGTATTGCCTGGATATATGTAAGTGCACCTATGTCATGCAATGCTGGGGAGATCAGAACAGGATGCTTCAGATCCCCTGGAACTGGAGTTAGGATGTGTGTTAGCCACAATGTGGGTCCTGGGAATAGAACCTGGGTCCTCTGCAAGAATAGCCAATGCTCTTAACTACTGAACCTTTTCTCCAGCCCTTTTTTGCCACTTTTTGTCCAACTTTTTTTTCTTCTCCGTCCTTCTTTCCTTCCTCCCTCCTCTGTCCATGCCTTTCTTTTTCTTTCTTTTTCTTTCTTTCTTTTCTTTCTTTTTCTCTCTCTCTCTTCTTTCTTTGTTGATTTCTTCCTTCCTTTCTTTTTCCTTCCTCCCTCCTTTCTTTCTTTTTTCTTTCTGCCTTTCTTTCTTTCTGCCTTTCTTCTTTCTTTCTTTCTTTCTTTCTTCTTTCTTTCTTTCTTTCTTTTTTTCTTTCTGCCTGTCTTTCTCTCTTTCTTCAAAAGGAACTTTCCAGATGGCCTACAGATTCTAGAACTGCTTGATCCTTATTCTCCTGGAGGTCGTCTTTCCTTTCCTCCAACCTAGTTAAATGACTGTTTTTGTCTGAGTGTGAACTAGCAATATTTATTTACCCTCTGAGTAAAGAAAGAGCCCATGAGGCCATTTTCCCATAGCACAGGTCAGAAGAACTGCAGAGAAAGGAACAGGATTGTGAAGTAAAAACCTGAAGTGTTGAGAGTTTCTCAGGACTGCCAGAGAACTTCACAGAAACAGAAAGCTCTCCTGCAAACACATGGAATTCAACCTAACAAGATCCTGGATTTATCTTGTCTTTTTGTGGAACATATCAGCTCATGAGAAGTCAACAATCTTTAGCCAAACTGTACTTCCGTGTGAGCCTTGCCAGGCACTGTGTTTCTGTGCATCGCCATAGTCCTGGCATTTATCTTATTCTTCCCACTGGTTTCATAGATAGTATTTTATAATGTTCATCAGAGGAAGTGTGTGAGGATATTGTTCTCGTACACAGGTAAGAAAACTTAGGTATGGAACACTGAGATGCCCTGCATGATGCCTCTCAGGCAGCCATGAGAAGACAACTAGACATAGCCTGTTCTGGCCGTTCACCCATGCACTCACTTCTACAGGACATGCCATCACAACTGGGGCCCTTAGTCTCTGACCCTGAGATGACACAGCTAGGACAAGAAACATCAAGTCCTGCTCTTGACCAAGTCATAAGAGGAGGTTAACACTACAGTGTTATTACAGCTTTTAGCCACTTCCCCAAACCACAGCTAGGTTCAAGATCATGGGGAGGGTTCCATTGGTGTTGGCTCATGTCTGAGATAGCATCCAAGTTCATAGTGGAAATGTGGAGCCCAACACTACCCAGTGAATCCCATGTGACACTCAGCCTACCTGAGGCTGCCAGTTAAACAAAGAAATCTTCCTGGTTAGAGTTTAAAGCAAGGCTGTGTGATGCTTCTTGGCCTAAAAGCTTGATGATTGAATGTGACTTAGTCCTAAATCAATCTTTTGGCAAGTACAATGCCTGAAACAAGGCCATACTACCTGCTCAAACTATTGGAAAAAATTACTCCTACTAATACTAAATATAACACCCTGAAGCCCCACCAGGTAGGCTACCTACTGTGCACTATACCTTTAATTTCATAATATATGCAGTTTTAAATTCAACATTTATTTTTAACACCTATATTTTAATGAAACATGAAACTCCAGTCTGCCTTGTATGAGCATGAAGAAAAATCCTAATTACCTGTTTCAAAAGTGTGAAGCACTTTCTAATTTTCCACCAGCCAGCTTCCTTAGACAGCACTCAGTATTATAACTATTTATGCCAATTGTGCTATTTCATGCATAAAATTACCGCATTATTGTCGGAATAGATGCCAAAGAGATATCTAAGCGGGGCGCAATCACTTCGCTTTCCATCAAATTGGGCTCCTGAACGGTATCATAAATTTTATTAGAAGGCAAGGGGCTAATGACAGCCAATCAGTGTTAATGCTGATAAAATTGCTGTATTTTACATTATAAAAACCAGATGATATTTTTGTCAGAGGGCCACCTTTTGTTTTATTAAAATGCATCATGAAAACTATATTGTAATCACATAAGATACTTAGGCAAGCTTCCTGCCTTCCCCGGGAGGTGGGGTAGCACCCCTCTGGGGTTCCCTGGCAAAGGTTTTTCAGGCAGCTTGTGTTCATTGTCACTTGATAGATGGGGGCATAAGATGGAGCAGAGCAAGCTGCATCCACCATACACAGGCACAGTAATTCAGCTGCATGCTGCTTCATTCTCTCAGGGTCCACTCTTTGGGAAACAAATATTAATGTTCCCCTGTTCTCAAGCCCTTTATTGTGCTATAAAAAAGTTGTTTTCGATTAGCCTGCCGCCGGAATCTGGAGAGTTTAGGAGTTTTTGGTCTCTCTTGTTTCTTCCTGAGGCATCACAGCAGAGGGGCAAATCACGATGGCTCTGGAAAAGAAATGTGGGACAGAGCTCTGGCCCTTTGGAATGGCGGTGCTTGCCTCTTACCAGGATGATTTCCAAAATGACAGAAAAGTAACACCCACGGTTCATTTTTTTTTTTTAATCTTTGCATGGAAGAGGAAGTTAGTGCTCAAGTTCAACTTAACTGTATTCCAATAGGCTTTAATGAGCTATGCCAAACCAAATACAAATTCCTTAAAGGAAGGACATACTTTCTGTTCTTTGGATATTTTTAGAAATCATCCCTAAGAACTTTCTTGAAAGTTGCCTTAGGACCCAGTATCTAATGTCAAGCCATTGATAAAGCACATAAAACTATTGGTTGACTTACATGATGGAGTACACAGGGGCTGGCTGGTGAACTTAGTGGTTTGTCTTTAAGGTGGTACTGGGGAAAGAATCAGTGCCTTGTATGTGCTGAGCATGTGCTCTGCCACAGAGCTGCATCCTCTGCCTGAGGAACTGCTTGTATGTGCTGAGCATGTGCTCTGCCACAGAGCTGCATCCTCTGCCTGAGAAACTGCTTGAAAAACAGGGAGCATGTACATACAGCAGGTAGACATGTTCAGAGGACAATGTTTCTCTCTGATAGGAGTAGTTCAGGTCAGGAATGGCTAATAGAAATAAGGATAGGAGAGAGCACAGTTCTCCAAGCACTGTGTGCATGTGTGTGTGTGTGTGTGTGTGTGTGTGTGTGTGTGTCTGTGTGTCTGTGTGTCTGTGTGTCTGTGTGTCTGTGTGATTGTAATAGTCAGAATACTGGATTGTTAGAGCTGGAAGCTTACCCTAGATGCTACCACATCTTACTCCACTGTTTTAGAGAAAAGGACACAAGGATTTTCTTTAGCTGAATGTCTCCTTGTAGCCCCAGCTGTCCTGGAATTCCCTCTGTAGATCAGGCTGGCCTTGAACTCACAAAGATTCGCCTGCCTCTGCCTCCCAAGTGCTAGGATTAAAGGCGTGCACCACCAGGTCTGGCAACTACCCTTTATTTTAATCTCCTCTTGGACCCAAGGATGGCTGATTGTTCTGCGGTTTTTCGTCCCATTGGCTAGAGCTACTAATTCTAACACTATCAAAGGCTTTCCTGGAGGCTTAAGGGTATGTGTTAACTAAATGAACATATTTCTGTGATTAAGTAATATATAAAAGTTATATAAATCAAGGTCTCATGTTGTACATAGTAGCAAATTAAGCCAACAGATATGATTCTGGGCCAACCACTCATGGCTGCCTCTGTGATTGTGTCACCCAAGCTGACAGTCGAGGCAGTGAGTGGAGACGTCCAGCTCTGCACCCCTGCACCTGGCATAAAGGAAGTAGCAGTATGCACTGCTCATCAACTCACCCAGCAATACTCTCACGGGACAGGCAGGTGCCTACATTCATGCGAAGATATCAATAGAACAAATGATTGTTTTAAATCCAGTAAGAATCTTGTATATGCTAACTTGAAACTGGTCTGTCAATTGTTTCTCTTTGGTAACAGCCACTAGGGTCTGAAGAGTGTCACTTCTCCAAACCAGATTTCCAGATCTGAGACCTCAAAGTGACCTCTCTATCATCCTGCCAGGTCCTGTGTGTCTCTGCCTCAGAGGAAACAAGTTGTACCTCCCTCTTCCAGCCACACAGTTGTAACTAGATTTATGTGAGTGGGGACGTAGATTGAAAGCAGCCACACAGGAATGCTTAGAAAATAATGGAGCATGTATGTATGTAGTATGTAAGTATGTAAGCAAGTATGTAAGCAAGAGGAAGCCAGACACACATTCCCCAACCATGCCATACAAAAGCAGTGCGTTCTCATTATGAACACACTGTTGCCCATCCTCAGAAGACATCCTAATGACCTACAGATTGCTCCTTAGGGTTCCTTAATTATTCTCAGTTACTGGTTCCTGTACACCCACCTTTGGGGTAGCTTAAGAAAAGAGTATGGTTGGGGCTGGAGAGATGGCCTAGGAGTTAAGAGTGCTGACTGCTCTTGCAGAGGACCGGGGTTCGATCCCCAGCACCCACATGGCAGCTGAGAACCGTCCGTAACTCGAATTCCAGGAGAACTCCAGTTCCAGGGGGAATCCAACGCCCTCTTCTGACCTCTGCAGCATTGCATGACATGGGTGCACAAACCTACATGCAGACAGTACATTCATACACATAAAATAAATAAATTAGTTTAAATTTTTTTTTAAAAAGAACAGAGTATGGATGATCCAAAACTGCGTAACATTCATAAGGAACTCAGTGTGATTCAAGGTGATGAATCTTTAATTATGAATGTGGCAGAATTGTTCCTGCTTCTTCTCTAAGGTCACATTGACAAGTAATTCCACCATGGCTTTAAAAGATCTTGCTTGGAGCATCCCAGAAGTTTAGCCCTTGTGTTCCAAGGCTGGCTATTATTGGAGCCATTTTATGGATTCAACTTAATATAGCTAGGCATGAGGGTTTAGCATTTCCTTATCTAATTTATTCTGCATGTGATGTGCAGCTATGATCCCTGCCTATTCTCAGTGACTTCTCACTTCGTAGAGCCTGGCCAACCCTCCTATTTTCAAACCTAACAGCTAAATATACCGATCCTAGGCCACTGTCTTTTACAATACCCCTTCCTAAAATTTAATATATACCTGAAGTCAAAATGGAAGCTTCCAGATATCAAGTAATCAGTGTAGCTTGAGCTCTTATGATGCTTTAGATCTAGTTGAAATGAATTCCATTAGATACATAAATAACTACAGAAAGCTAGCTAGCATGAACTGTCCCTGCAAAGTCTCAGACCCTGACAAACGAGTGCATCTGATAACTACTGAATGAGAGGTCAAGAAAGGAGTCTACTGCAAGCTGTAAGCTGAGATGTGAGACAGATTCTTGCACCATTGTAAAGAAAGAATGATCCAGGTTCTCAGAGGGAAACAGGTATCCTCAGTAACTTCTCCCTCCCTCAGAACACAACCATCAGTCTTCTGATAATATGAAAAACCAGCAAGATCAACAACTGGTTATGAAACTCTCTTATCGATAAATGTTCCAGTCTTCTTGAAGAAGTTAATGGAATGTATGAATAAAATAGGTAACAGGTACATGAGATTGCAGAAATATAAGAACTTCAGTTGTTTCTAGAATGAGAGGAAGTGTAAAAGAATCACAATGAAGAGCTGCATCTGTGGGTAGATTGTGTGTATATGACAGAGGGGGCATTATTTCTGTAGCCTACTGCTGGACTGCCCATAAAGTTATTTTGTGGTCTCATGAGACCTTGGGGGTAAAACCTAATATTTGAATTCTCAGTTCACTAGATATTTCAGGATGCTATCCCATGCCAATTACATAAATCCTTGGTAATAAACTCAGACCCAGTATATCTTAAAATCCTGGTTGAACTATAACATTGCAATCTATGTGTATCCATTTGTTATCTTCTATATAAAATCAGACATCTTGTGTTTTCTGTGATGCTGGATCTAGGAAGTTGAAAGTAGAGGAGTTTGGGCCTTTTCTTGGGGAAGGAATAAAATGCAGGAGATGAGAGTCCCAGTGACAAGGTCTGCACATCCTATCCCTTGTACATAAGATTCAGTTAAAATATAACGCCAAGAATTTCTGATAAAGGGATGGACATTTTCAGCCCCTGTCCTTGAAGCTTCTAGTACCAGATGAGTTTTACAATGCAGACCTTGGGTGAGAGGGGGAGGGATCTTGGAGGGAGAAAAGTAATAAATCTCTAAAATTTGACAAGTGACAGATCTTTCCCTGGTTAACTGGTTATGCAAAGATGTTCAGTAGATTCTTTTGTCATTTGAGATTCTTCTTATTCATAAGAATTTTATCATACTTAAATGACACCAAGAAGGGAATCTATATTTTCTTTTCAGCACAGAACATATATAAGATGAAGAGTCACAGAATGAGGTTTCTAATACTTGCAAAGCCAACTTTGAGTAACTGACTCCAAATCAAGGCCACAGACACACATGATTTTCCATGTTTTAGAATATATTAATAAATATTTACCAAACAATACAGCATATACTTGTCAGCTAGAGCATGGAAAGTGCATCAGTCCATGAATGTCTGTAGCAGACCCGCTTTCCACCTCTCTGCATCCCAGACCTTTTCTTTTTGCTTGGTTCTGTTAGTTTTCTTTTTAAAATAATGCTTTTATTGATATTTGTGTATTTCAGACATCATTTCTCAGTTCAGTTTAGACATATTCCCCTTTCCCTTCCCTCAACCCCACCCCAGATCATGCAGTCTGTCATAACTGTCCTGCATCTTTCTCTCAGACTTTTTTTATGTTCAGGAATTTACATTTTCCTCCTTTAATTTCATATTACTCTAAAATATGAATACATACTTCCCACTCATATACAGTAATTACAGAGTCTGAAAGTAAGTGGTGGAACAATTCTAGAGCTCATTAAGAGATTTACATTATAACAACATAGTTACTTTCAGATAAACAGAAATATAACAGTAATGTTCAACTTGCCTTTCATCTGGGGATTTGGTGTTAGCACCCACAAATGAGGGAAACCTTTTGCCACTTGTTTTTTCTGGGACTGTGTTACTTCACTTAGCATAATAACTTCGAGTTGCATCCATTTACCTGCAAAGTTCATGATGTCATCTTTCTGTATCACTGAATAGTACTCCATTGTGTAGATGTACCACATTTTTTTCATCCACTCATCAGTTGAGGGGCATTTGGGTTGGTTCCAGCTCTTCACTATTGTGAAGAGAGCTGCAATAAACATGGATGTGCATGTATGTTTGCAGTAGGATGATCTTGTGGGTATATACCCAGGAGTGGTATGGCTGGGTCAGGTGGCAGGCTCATTTTGAGTCCTTTAGGGGTTCTCCACACTGCTTTCCATAGTGGTTGTACAGGTTCTGCTAGTTTTCATCTCTTTCCCTTCTCTGCATTGTTCTTCATGCTGCTTTCTCTCTCTTCCCACCCATCACTCTCTTCTCAGCTCTACCTCAGCAGGCAGCTCTCCCTGAGCCCTACTAGTCTTCATTATTTTCTTATAGTAAAAAGCAAAATGATGATTTCTCTGAGCCACTTACCATGCATGTCCTTTGTGGCTGCCACTGCAGCTTTTTAACCCTCCAATATGGACTGAAGACTCATGTCTCTCCAAGAATCCTCCAGACCTTCAATGCCAGATGGGGACTACTGAGATAGCCAGCTTGTGGACTGAGCAGCTATGGGGATTTCAGCCTCATCAGAGTATACACTGCCATTGTTGGACTACCTGGGCTGTAATGGAGGCCAGTGCATGGGGATCAAGACAAGACATGTGCTTACTGGACTTCATTTGGGGGACTGTGGGAGGGAAAGACCTCAGTGTGGAACCCAAGGGCAAGATTGATAGTTGTTTGGTCTTGCCAAGGAGGAACCTTCAAACACTTCCATACTGAAAACATGTCATCTTTTAGAAAAAAAAAAAAAACTATGTATATGTATGTATATATGTTGAAGCAATACAAGTTAGAGAGGACAACAACAACAAAAGAACTGGAAAAAAAAACTCTGGAAAGACTCAGAAAAAGATGTAAGACACGTATGGCAGAGTATGGGAACTCAGGTGGGGTCAGGGGCATGGAAAGGGAAGTGATTTTAAATTTGATCGAGAAATGATGTATGATGTATGGAAAAAGTTTAATAACAATAAAAATATAAATGAATAAAAATTCATTTGAAATTAAAAAAAGAAAGTGAAATCAAGGCATCTGGGCAAACTTGAAGGCAACACTGCAGTAATGTGGAGTAAACTAGAGCAAGGATCAGAAAAAGCATGGGCCCTGTAGTGGAGTTGGTTTAAACAGTGATTATTAGTGTAGAGGGGCAGACCACTGATTTTAAGCAACTAACACAATTTTCATGGATGCTGTGCTGGATAGCTTTAGTGTCAACTTGGCACACCTGGGTTGAGGGAGCCTCGGTTGGGGAATTGGCTCCATTGGTTTGGCCTGTGGACACATCTGTGGAGTATTGTCTTGATGGTCGAGCAGGGGGGCGGCAGCCCACAATGAGTAGTGCCACCCTGGGCAGGTGGTTGTGTATAGTATAAGAAGGTGGGCTGGGCATGAGCTGGGAGGAGCAAGCCAGTGAGCAGCATTCCTCCATGGCCTGTGCTTCAGCTCCTGCCTCCAGGTTCCTACCCTGAGTTCCTGCGTTGGGCTCCCTAAGTGATGAACTGTGACCCGGGAGATGTAAGCTGAATAAACCCTTTCCTCCCCAAGTTGGTGTCGGTCAGAGTGTTTTGTCACAGCAATGGAAGACAAACTAGAACAGATGCCTTAAACCAAAAGTTTCTGAACATATTTGTCTGTATATGTAACACAGGAAATTGGAAAAACAGCTATTCCAGAAGAAGAAAGGGGTTAGCAGACAGGGAGGAAAGGATGCATATACAAATTATATCATATGCCTGAAGGAAAGTGTCATAGTGAGGCCTGTAACTTTGCAGATAAATATAGCTAATAATGTATTTTAAGGGCTCTTAGCTCCTAAAGTTAGGTTTCTCCTAGGGGATCAGAAAAACCAGTCCTGGTTCTGATGTATTTGCTTTGTCCTGAAGTCATCTGATTGTAACATCTATATATTTATACCTTGTTCATTCAGCAACAATTTTTTTTAAATTAGTTTTTTATTGATGCTTTGTGCATTTCATACATTTTTTTCCAATTCAGTTCAGGCTTATTTCCCTTTCCCTCCCCCCCCACCCCCACCCCATCCCAGATCATGCATTCTGCCATAACTGTCCTGCATCTTTCTCTCAGTTTTTTTTTTTTTCATTTTTAGCTATAAGTGATAATCCATGAGTACAAGCATCCTTCATGCAAAACCTATCTGCAGGCTGTTGTGCCCAAACACCTACAGCCCCACCATCCAGTGGGGGGTGACAGGTTGTTTGTTCAATCAAGTTGATCAAATGAGTGTCCAGACTACATTGCTGTAGTTTCACCATTCACCCCAATCGCAGCCCTTACATTCTACCACGCCCCCTCTTCCGCAGGTTGTTCCCTAGGCTTAGAAAAGGGGCACAGGTGGATGAGAGGTAAAACAGTCCACTCTCTCTGGAGCTGTTGACTTGGACTCTGGTCAATTCTGGCTGTTTCCTTTCATGGGCTGACAGTTTGTCCAGGAATAACCTTTCGATCCTACTAATGAAGAACAAGCAATTAGATATATAGGTATTTAAGCAGCACTAATAGTTATGGTAGGTTACTTTAGCATAGACACATGTTTGGATATGTTAATCCATGAATTACAATTTTCCCCCCTGTTAAATATGACAGGGTCTTACTGTGGCTTATAACATCTCCTAACCTGTAGAGGATGTAAGCTTGTGGCATCAGCCATGGGTTATTTCTCCAAGGGGAGAGCCAATAGCCAATCAGATTTGGGATATACAGGCACATGGCTGCCTCTGCTGCACAGTATTTCCAATCAGCAACAATTTTTAATTAAGAAAGAAAAATAATACAATGACATGCAATGTGAGATAGCATAAAGAGGCTGGCAAGGGGCCTAGGCCACTGTTTGTCATATCAAAATTACAGCTTTCTAGGTCAGGTACAAGAATAGCAACTTTAGAATTAAACATTCAACTTCTTATAGGCAATTCCATTTAGAGTCCTGTATCTCCCATAAAAGTTCAGAGTTTGGTTGACAACTTACTTTGTAGACATATTTTTATTTGCAACGTTTGATAAGCTAGGGTTCTTCAAAGTTCATCAGGAAAAAAAGTCCCAGCCTCTGGAGACCAAGGCTCCATTTCTACAAGTTCCCGTTTGATACATCTCTTTCCATATTTCCAATAAGCAAGTAGTTAAATAACTTGCTTATTGTATTTCATTTCAATGTTTGTTGTTTGAATTCCTGCCATGTAAGTGGTGAACGCAGATCTCTAACCCTCCCTAGCTCGTGGTTTGTCACACATTTCCATTAAAGTACATTTGCTGTTGCTCTCTGAACATGTATTGCTCACAAGTGAGCCCACTTAGAGCATGAGCAGGTACTTTCTGGGGCAAAGTCAATACTCGACTCAGGATTTCCAGTTGCTTAGTGCTCTGAGAAACTTTTGTTAATTCACCCTGAGCGCTCCCACAGAAGCCAGCATCATCATCCCTCTCTGTTAAGTGCACTGGGCCTTCTAGTGTTTCCTTCCATATTTTTCCAGGTACCGCCCAAGCTGCACCTTCCTGCTGGGCCACACTTCCACTCTGTCAGTCTGAGGATTCTATCAGGTTCTCTCCAGTATTGGATCATCCACCTCTTATGTTTCTTTAGTTTCTCTTAATTTGTGATGACTCTAACTTTCATGAGCATGATAATCAATAACTTTCCAGAAAAAGATACAGAATTGCAGGCCTTTTTCCTGTGATTTTGCTTGTGCCTGGAAGCCGTCATTCCAAGGGTCAGCTTGCTCTTTTGTCTTCGTCTTCCAGAAGGGATATTTATCTCCACAACATTTTGATTCCAAATCCTTAATTTTTTTGATGGTCTTCTTTTTGCTGAAGTCTAAAAGCTTCTGATTCTCCTCCTTACTCTTTTCTTATGTTTAAAATTTTGTTATGTGTATAAGTGTTTTGCCTGCACTTATGTAACTGTACCACTTATGTTCAGTGCCCGTGGTGGCCAGAAGAGGCTATCAGATCCCCTGGAACAAGAGCTCCAGGAAATGGAGTTACAGATGGCTGTTTGTCATCATGTGTATGTGAAAAATCAAAGCTAGGTTCCCAGCAAGAGCAACCAGTGCTCTTAACCCCTGAGCATCTCTGAGGCTCATCTTCCTACACTTGACATGGGCACTTTTTCATCTAAAGTCAGGAGCACTTGAGAAACCAATTCAATATTAGGGAATTTGTGGGATAATTCCTTCTCTTTTCTATGTCTTTATATGAATTTCCAATTAATCATGATATAGACCTGTTCAACTGACTTAACCTATTCTCTTAGATTCATAAAACCTTGAAGAATATTACCACCAGATCTTTATTATAAGAAGTTTTAAAGAATTTCTACCAGATATGAGGAAAATAGAGGCAGAAATACTAATCTATCCACAGGACTGCAGAGCATCACAAAAGGAAAGCACATGAGAAATATTCAAGACTTATTTATTTAAATCTCTCTAAAAGGTCAGTAAAAGTAACAATAGTGTAAGGTAAAGTAAAATTCACAGCCATGGTACAACAACTGAAATATTTGAAACATAAATAAAACATTTTTACATGTTCTAAACCTAGGAGGGAAAGAGAAAATATCACTGGAACTTTCCTACCCCATATAATAAACATGTTGTCATATGATATGAACTAGTATAATGGCACTGGGGATGTCTGTGATAAGCAGAACTACGGGCTGTGAGCACCAAAGGCACTGTCAAAATAGCAGAGCAAAAGATGAGAAGTCAGCAAAGATAACAAATTAATGGAAAAGAAGGCAGATAAATAGAAACAAAAAAAGCACAAGTCAAAAATCTAAGTCAAAATTGAAGTTTATGAGTTATATGTAAACATTCTAAACAGTCCAGTTGGAGATCAGACATGCAATATTTTGCTACAACATTTAAAAAGTGCATCTATTTGCTGCTTTCAAGACATTCATTTTAAATAAAAAATACAAAGGTTAACAATAAAAAAATGAGAAAAGGCATACCATAGTATCAGCATTCAAAAGAAACTTGAGGGTCCTGTTTCTATTCAAAAGCATATGCCAAAGAAAATAGCCTTAGATCTAGAAGATGGTTTTGTAATGGTTAAAGAAAATCATCAGAGAAATAGAGGAGTCCTAAATTGATTTGTACCTGAACACGAAGTTCCAAAACACAGATGATAAACTCAGCAGGAACTACTAGGAAAATGCTAATCTACACATAATCAAAACTTTGTATGCTCTTCTGTGGTTAGAACAAGGATGCAGAAGGCTTGACTAATCCAACCCAGCCAAAGGACATGTAAAAAAGACTCTGTGGAACAGACAGCATATTTTTTTCAAATAGACATGGAATATTGACCAAGACACATAATATTCTGGGCCATCAAGCAAGTCTTAATAAATTATAAAAGAACTGAAGGAACACAAAATAGATTCTGAGATTAAATGTAATGAAATGGAGACTGACTTTTTGAAAACTAAATAGTACCATTTTTAAACAACCTACTTTTTCAGGAAAAGACATCAGCAAGGAAGTAAGGAAACATGTTGAATCAACAATCTCAACTTGTCCTAAGAAGCTAGAAAAGGAAGAGCATGAAATTCCAGTCAAACAGAAAGAAAGGAACATAACCGAGTAAAATAAAACAAAGCAAAATAAAAACAAACAAGTAAAAACAAGTAGGAAAGCAACGAGAAACAAATTAAAAAGTCAATGCTTTCTTTTATGATTAAAAAATGTACTTCTGGTCAGAAGTATCTGAAAAATACAGAAGATAAAATATTACAAATGTCAGAAATGAAAAGTGTGATCCTTCTATAATTATTCTGGACATGAAGAAAGATTAACAAAAATAATAAAAAAAAAAAAAAACACAGACCAACAGCTGAATTGTAATACTGGGATAATAGAGATATTGCTAAGATAATCTTCATAAGTAAAATCTATGTATCTCTATAAGTATATATAAAAACATACATATGAGCTATATTTACATACAGGTACACAGCTGCTCATATGTGCATATATAGATTATGTCAAATGTTATTTTTCCATGATTACTTTTTACGAAGAGTTCTTTCTTAAAGCAGTCAATATTATCAGTTTCTCGATATTTTTTTCTATATTCTCTGTTTTGGTCTCTATTATTATAAAAATTCTTACAAATATTAGTGGCTCCTGATTAATCTGACATATCTAAGAATTCAGTAAAATATTCATTGAAATCCTAGTATATATGGACACAGATTAAGGATCAATGAGTTTCTCTTTAAGGTGTTTGGTTATGAAGGTGTGAGTGTTTCGTTTGTCTCTTTGGTTGGTTGTTGTTCTGTTTGCTTTGTTAGTGACTCCTCTCTTTTCTAGAGGGAGAACAATTTTCCCTGTGGTCAATCTCAGCAGAAGGCAACATTTCAATCTCACCTCTGTAGTGACTGTAATAGCTGTCATGCCGTCAATTTTTTAGCTCTGTATACAGGAATAGTAGATTTCATTGTTTATGGTACAGAAATATATTCCAAGAATATTTTGCAAAAGAGGAAGTCGGATGAAGATCGGACTTTAAACATGTTTTTTAAAGGAGTTTGATGGTTCTTAACGGCCTGTGTCAGAAATTTGTCACTAACATTTAAAACGTGCCAAATTGTACATTAATAGCCATCATCTTAGTGTTTGCAAAGCAGCTACCTTAAGAGTCTAGATCCTTAGCCCAATCTTCAGATGTCAGAAATAGTTCTGCCTCTCCGTTGGATTTCCTGAAACCCAAAAGCACTTCTTGTGAAAATTCTACAAGACCTCAGAATGAATTGTTTGGAGAACTATGAAAAAGGAAAATTAGATTAACATGGAGCATGATTAAACTGAAGAGATGATTCTGACGTCAAAACAGGAAAATAGTATGGCTTAAACATCAGTTCTGAAGAAAATTTCAAAAGACAAATTTGCAAATGCATTTTGAATGCTGACAGCCTCATTAGAATAAATGGATGCACTCCCCAAATGACTATTCGAAAGACAGATCTCACTGGGGTGTATAAATTTAGGGGTGTCTGTGTGGATAAGAATAATTAGGAGGTCCAATTTATTTCTTTGCAGCCTCACCTTGGGCCAGAACACCAGGTGAGGTCATGGACATTTCTTCGTTACTAACCTGCAAATGCCTATTAATGCTCTCTGCCTCCTGAGACCCTGGGCAGAAGACAGTGAAGACAGGAAGGCTACTGCTTTGACAAATACCCTCAGGGTCTGCAAAATGGCAATGCTGGGAACCGTGTGCCAAATCGTGTTTGGCTTTGGCCCCATAACTTGTGAGTCTGTCAAAGACTCATCACGTCAATTGGTGGAAAATGGATTACTGTCATTCTTCAAGGCACGCCACATCATTCCCCATTGATTGGCATGCCAAATCCTTCACAAAGTAATGAGTCAGGGACGATTCGAATCATCATCCAACTGTCAGCTTGATTGCATAGCCCTCTATCAATGGGATTAAGCTAGTGTGGCATCCAAAATGTAATGAAACGCATTACTTTACTTGAGAAGTTGACGGGAAGACAGGGATGCTGGACCCAGGAGGCCTAGGCATACAGGAAAAAATAATAAAAGGGGCGGGGGTGAGAATTGATAGATGATATAAATACACTTATTTTTTTGCCTCACAGGAGATGTGATGGCTGAAGGGAATTACATTTCTCTTCAAAGAAAATTTGAACTGAAGTGATATGTGGAAACTCATCTAGACTTTTCTGTTTAGCAAAAAAAGAAACTGAGGTAAGAAGGGAAGTGGGTTGTAATGTAAGGGTAACTAGGAGAGAAGGGGAATATGGTACCTTGTTCTTTGAGGGAAGAAAAGCTGTTTTCAACCTTGATTCCTTTGTTCACCAGCTGTGTCAAATAAGGTCCTTCAGTCTGCTTTCATCTGCATAATGTGTAATCAGACATGTACATCACAATTGCCAATATCCACATATGTATAGTTTGAAAATCACATATCATGCCACACACCACATGTGTCATGAATGTAGGAGTGTTACAGGAACAAGCTGATGCTTACAATGTCAATAATTTTATTGCTTTTTCTTATCAAACAGCTAAATACTTAGGAAAGAGCCTCAGTGTTTGCCAGGCTGTTGTGGTATGGCTTCATTCACATGCAGTGTCCATGTAAACACAATGCCTCGTGCCAAGACTTGAGTTTAATTCTGTATTTTCCTTTTGCTTTGGTGATTCTAGCATCTCATCTTTGAAATTCATATCTTACACACATCATCTTAGTAGGTGCAATGGAGTGAAACTATGAATCTTACAATGATCTTGCAGCCAACAAGAGGTTAGGGATTCTTTGTGCTCCAAACACAAGCTCTGACATACCAAACCATGGAGATACCAAATATCCTTAGCAGAGAACACCCAGCCGTTTTGCTGCCTCCCCTATACATTGTGGTTTCCTGTTCTTTAATCCACTGTGACGTTACTGGGGCTTACCTTGTTTGAAACTTGCCTTTAAGTTCTTCCAATGTTATTTATTAATAGTACATTAAGTTATATATTTGTATATTATTTTAGAATTTGGAAGGTTTCATTCTAGGGAGTAGAGTGTTAAATTTTCCAAAATAAGTATTTAATAACCTCAGGGACTAAGTGTTTATGGTATTATTGGCATGGTGGGGCCTGAAATAGGAAATGTCATGTCATAAATAAAACGTCTCCTCCCCACACACACACCCAGAGTTTTGATGCAAGTCTAAATGGCTGCATAGCCATCTGATCTGCCCCATGACTGGACACTCCACCGTATCTCAGTGGATTAGATGTGGATTCTTCACAAAGTTCTGGAAGTTATGTCTTTCCAGTGGCATTGAAAACACAGGCTATCATATCTAGAGAAAGGTAAGGAATCCTTGAACAAAGAAGTTGGAAAAAATCTTATATACTATGTCTTCTAATATATTAAGACTGTAAGAGGTTCTCTGGCAGAAGCCAGTTTGTGTTTTGTCTCTCCATATTTTCAGTAGCTTCTCTGATATAATAAGTTCTGGGTAATAGAATGCCTGCTACAACACCTGGAATAAGACCAAGCATTTAATTCAAGAAATACATGTGTAAGAATGCTGTGGGGTAAAGTTCTCAGTGCTTAGCAAGAAGAGCAGATTGCATTAAGGCATTTTATGCTACAGCAAGCACTGGGGAAGGGGCCCAAAGCAAGGAATGTGACCGACACTGGCCTCTAAGGAGCTTAGAGTTTATTGAGTGAGGCAGGAACATTCAAAGTGGCAAAGCTGCACTCTTTCCTGTAAGGGGAGCTGAGTTCAAGTTTTACCTATTTGTTAGAGCTAACATGTCTTCCCTTCAAGCTTTGATTTACTAACCTGAAAAATGGATATGCTCATTTCATTGTGTCACAGATACATTATTTGATGTAATAAACACAAAAGAAAAGAAAAGCATCCAGTCTTGGTATGCCTAGTCTCAAACAATTCCAGAACACAATTATCAATCCACTGTTTGTTGAGTGAATTAATAATGACTTAATCAATTATATAGTTACAGTTTTTATTGAATAGCATGCTTTAAATAGAGTAGCTGCCTAAGAAAGTATTGTTGCAAAAACCTGTATTATTTTAAGAGTCTCTTGGACTGCTCTGACTCACAGCTGGAAGGGAGTTTCTCTTTCTTGGTACTGTGATTTTTGTTATAGCCTTTAGCTATACACGGCCCTTCACTGTGTCCCAGAACATAAAGGTAAGGCCCTATTTCTGAAGACTCAACATACTTTTTTGACATAGGCCTTGGAGCAACTGAACTGGAGCTGGCCTGAAACCTTCTTCTCTCAAGGCTAGCTCTCATAGTATCCAAAGATACTATGCAAGCTACCATAGAAAACCAATGAATGGTCCTACCTAACTGTAAAGCCTATGACCAACAATGACCAACCCAGGAATAATCTCTATTGGTCTAATGGTACTACTTTTATCTTGCGGGTAACCAACAGATGTCTAATTGGACTTAAGTCCCACTCAGAGGGATGAAATCATGTGTGGTACTGTAAATATAGCCAGGCCCATACAACCAGAGAGGTAATAGACCCTACTTCTGTCACTTCCCTAAAGTCATTTCTTACTATATTCTCTCTTTTTTTTTTTTTTTTTGGTATTTTTGAGATAAGGTCTCCCTTTAGTCCCAGCTGGCCTGGAGCTCGCTCTGTAGACCAGGCTGGCCTTGAACACACAGAGGTCCACCTGCCTCTGCCTCCTGAGTGCTAGGATTAAAGGCATGCTCCACCACACCTGGCTTCTTACTATATTCTTAATGCATATCCTTATATTTATAGACAAGTGTAAATATGTAAGTATATATGTGTGTGTATAAATATATAAAGCTCTCACCACACATCAAAGAAGCTTCTTTGCAACAGATAGAGACTATTACAAGGTTCCACAACTGGTCAAACACAGAATAAGTGATGGTGAGGTGGCCAGACCTGGGTGACACATCTACAATGCAACTTCTACACCTAAGGCTCAGGAGACATCATGGAAGATGGGGTGGATAAAATCGTAAGAGTCAGAGAGACAGGACACCTGCTGCTAGTTGGTGCATTCTACACAAGATGGGGAAGCTGTGGCAGTGAAGACTCCATAGCATGGTAGTCTAAAATGTTCTGCAAAAAACAAGACCAGTTGACATACCAAGGTAGATGAAGCAAATTCCAAGGGTTCCCACCTCAAGATGAAGAGCTACAAGCAGTCAATGGATGCTGAGAGAGGAAGAATCAGTCTTCTCTAGAGACGAGCACTCTAGCACTCTCAGAGGGGTTATCAAATCCCAACTGAGCAGCCTTATACATATATACACACATGCATATATATGTGTGTATGCATATATGAGCACCACTAAGTGAATTAGATAGACACACACAAGTGTGCACCTGCATGCGTGTATTTGTAAATGTATGCATGTATATGTAACAGTAATCAAAAAAGAGCTCAAGAAATTGAGAGAGAGCGGGGGACAAGTGACATGAGAAGAGTCGGAGTACTGGGAGGGAGGGAATAATGAAAATACAAGACTCATATATGAAATTCTCAAAAAAATAAAATGTTTACAAAAGAAACTGTTGGATAAATCACAGAATGAGCTAGACCACTCCCTGAGTTCAGCACACATAGCCTCCTAGCCCCTCTCATTTTCTTGTCTTCTCAGTGCATCTGAGGACACAATTGGTGATACAGGGGTTTTGTACTATGTGACCCCTGGATGGCTTTGTGTCACTTTAGCTAGCCTGCACTGAGACTATGGTCATCACGATGTTTTTGTCTGTGTCTCCACTTAGAGTAGGGGTAGGAAATGTGGTATTCTCCATCTGCAGGATTAAATGGAGCAGCCTGCACTTGTGTGATCATGTTTCCCCGCTCTTCTCTTGAGACTGTACTATAGCCCAACTTTGAATAGTGTCACTATCCTCTAGACTCTCCAAGATAACCCAACTCCTGACCAGGATAAATACAGCAATACCTGATTCAACCTTCAGCCACTCTGGGGTTGTGCTAAACACCCCACACTTTTCCACATTTTCTTTTATGGATATGATTAGGGACTTTGGATTTTCCTTCGACACATTCATCTCCTCCAAAGGCCTAACAGTGCTGTCTAAACTCAGACAGAGCCAGATAATCCAATCCCCCCTCTCAACATGGCACCCCTGGGACCTTCTCTGAGATAAAAGCTACTCTATTCAGTGGATGTTTTGAGTTCTTCCCACATTTCTTTTATGAATGAATTTAAAGCCATCACACCTTGAAACACACACACATACACATACACAGTATTTACAAAAGGGCTCATTACTGCAGGCCTGGCTCTTACACATCTGTCATTTGATCAGGAATATTCTCCACACAGAGAACACATACTTCATCTTCCCATTTCCTATAGATTACATCTTCGTGTCTCTAATACCCAGGTAGAATACACAGTAGTACTTAGATGACTGCACAGACTTTACAGCCTACCCATCTGCCTGTCTAGATAGTGCCTAACATATTTTACAATGCACAGAACAAATAAAAAGAAATCAACAAACATGATACTCTATGTATTATCTGTCTGCATTGGCTGAATGAGTGTAAGTTGTCAAGTTATTCAGGAAGCAATGCATTTTATTAAGGTAATAATGGCAAAATACTAAAATGAAAATTTTTGCACTCCACATGATACTTAATTCAACTGTAAGCAGTAGAAATTTCCAAATTATTTGGTTTACACCAGAGATTCTTCAGACTTAGAAAAGGTTACTGTGAATGACAGAGTCAGAGTATGTTAAAGAACTCTCCAGAGGCACCAACCATCTATCAATCAAAGACTATCAGTTGATAGTTAAGAGTAGCTATTTAACTCCAAGTAAAATTATCTTAATTAGACAAAATTGAAAGTGAACATTTAAATATGGTAAATAGTAAATGTGTATTCAAGCATTAGGATATTTTAAAGGGGATAGTGTGGGTAAGATTTTAAGTTTACATTTTGAAAATTATTCTTTTATTGCTAGGGAAACTGCCATTGGCCAAAAGTGATTCAAAAACATGTTTAGAATTAGAAAGTGAGAAAGACATGGACTCTCGTGGAGATCAAGGGAAATCTTTGTAGATACATATGTATACTTTGGGATTAACATACTGAGTAATATGTCATATGGGTATATATTCATAGAAAATAATTATATGTTTATGGGTGTGTTTGCCTGGAAGTGTTTCATGACCAGTGATAACTTATTTGAGGGAATTTGGAGCATGTTTTTACGTTGTTTACTTTAACTCTTGCACATTGGAGACAAGCCTACACGATAAGGAAATTCTCTGTATCAGTAGTTAAGGAAATGAACAGTATGGAAAATTGTAAGCAAATCAACATGGTAAAAAATCTATTCTGGGCGGGGCTGGAGAGATAGCCTAGTGGTTAAGAGCACCGACTGCTCTTGCAGAGGACCTGGGTTCGATCCCCAGCACCCACATGGCGGCTGAAAACCGTCCATAATTCCAATTCCAGGAGAACTCCAGTTCCAGGGGAATCCGAGACCCTCTTCTGACCTCCGCAGCATTGCACAACACGGGTGCACAAACCTACAAGCAGACAGTACATTCATACACATACAAAAATAAAAATTAAATTTAAAAAATCTGTGCTAAAATGTGAAGTCTAGGATTTCAGAAAATTCAAATTAATGAATATGTCAGTAAATAAGCTCTGGAAATGGTGAATTTAAAGAAGGGCAACAGATCTTCAGTGTTGATCAGGAGAATCCAGAAGAGAAGGCTAAAGCCATTACTATCTTCCAAGGTACTTGAATGAGCAAATTTTATTTCCATAATAAAATAAAACCACAATTCTGGAATAACTAGTACATAAAATATTGGAAAGTAATTGCAGCCGTCAGAACAATGAGTCTGTGGCCTGTAAAAAAATGAGAAAACAACTGAATTGAGAGTCCAAGTAGGACCAGAATCTACAATCGAAGACGGATGCAAAGGAAAACAAAAAGGACCTTACAAGACAACTCCAAATGTGCACATTTTGTGCATAGTACATATGTTTATTTGAGAAAATTCCTCTGTTTAATTTCATAATTTCGTAGGAAAAAGGGGAGAAATGGAGTAACTATACCTGAAATGGAATATGCTTTAGGAAAAAAAATCATTAAAAAGCACAATTGTTTTGTTTGTCTTACTGCCAAGTGCAGCTACCCTGTGGCTGCCACTGCTTTTGCCATCCTTCAAAGATGTGAGATACAACTTTTCAACTTTTCAATATGGACTGAAGACTCATGACTCTCCAAGAATCCTCCAAACCTTCAGTGCCAGATGCGGACTATGAGATATCCAGCTTGTGGGCTGACCTACTACTGAGGTTTCAGCCTCTTCAGAGTATTGGACTACCCAGGCTGTATCATGGAGACCAGTACAGGAATCAAGACAGGACACGGTGCTTACTGGAACTCATTTGGTGACCATGGGAAGAGAAAACCCCAGTGTGGAGCACAAGGGCAGAACTGATGTTGGTTTGGGCTTGCCAAGGAGGAGCCTTCAAACAATTCCTGAAGGAAAACATGACATATTTCAGCCTAATAAGAAAAAAAAAATCATAAGCTGAAGATGCTAAAACCTATGCTATATGTGGCATGCATATGTGCATATTTTGGAGTGATGCATATTGGAAGGAATAACAACAACAACAGAAAGACTGGGTCAAAGAACTGACTGAAACAGTAAACTTCTGCATTGAGAATTTTGAGAGAGACTGAGAAAAAAGATAAAAGCATGTTTGGCAGAATGCATGAGCTCTTGTGGGGTGGGTGGCAGTGAGGGGGACATGGGTCTAGATTTTATTTGAAATTTTGTATGAAATGCACAGAGATTCAATAAAAAAAAAAAAAAACTGGCTTTGAAAGCCAGGCGTGTTGACGCACACCTTTAATCCTAGCACTCAGGAGGCAGAGGCAGCAGGTTTTTTGTGAGTTCAAGGCCACCCTGGTCTACAGAGTGAGTTTCAGGACAGCTGGGGCTACAGGGGGACCTTGTCTCAAAAAGACCAAAAAAATTGGCTTTGAAAAAAAAAAGAAAACAAAATCTAGATCAGGATGAAACCAATTGATTTCAAATTGAAAATGGGATCTTTTGTGGAAATTTTTAATAAATAAACTTTTCTAGTCAAAGTTATTGAACACTGGGGTAAGTATGTATATGTTTAAATTATTCAGACATGTATATGGGGTTAGTCATGCAAGAGGGACTCATGCAGAATTTTAACAGTGTGAACACTGAAGCCCCAGTAGGAAGCAGTATGTGTGTGGAAAGTTCAACTCCAAACTGCAATCAAGTTTTCACAGGAAGGATCCCTGCTTGGAAATGTGCTGCTTGCACTACATGGCTAGAAAATGTTACACACATTAATGTTTACTGGAACAGTGTTCCCAATAGCTAAGTCATAGAACCACCTAGGTACTCAATAGCAAAAGAACAGATAAAGGAAATGCGGTTCATAGGCACAATGGAATTTTCTTCAGCCATGGAGAAGAATGAGGTTTTGTATTTTTCAGGAAAAGGGATGCAACTGGATAAACAATTATATCAAATGAATTAAGTCAGTCTCTGAAACACAAATATCTCATTTTCTTTCATTTGTGTTTCCTAGACTTTTAGGCATATAAAATCATGTTTGTACAGATGACACAAAAAAGAGAATTAAACTGCCTGGGTACAAAGTGGACTAATGGAAGGGGAACGGGAGAGAGCAGATGGTCAGATGCAGGGGGTGCTACGCGTATGCATGAAAATGGGTTTATGCAGGTATTAGTAATAATAAACAATAATGTTTTTACTTTCTTCTGGTATAGTATGCTTTCTACACTGTGGAAAATTTATAGTATGTTTTCATCATTGTGGATGAGTTGCCTGTGGTTCTCTACAAACATCAGCTACCATCCAAGATGGGAAAATTTTGAAAGCCCTATTCTATGGCCGGGCTTGTGTCTAGCTATATTTCAAACCAACCTTTGGCTTTCTGGGTGTCCAGGTCTCAATTTAAAGTAAGTGTTATATAAACAACTGGTGCTGCCAGGAGTACTGGTCTGAGGTCTAGTCAGGAAATGACATAATCCCATTTCCCATCTCTACTCCACACCCCACATCACACAGTCTTACAGTTTTGCCTTCTGATATTTATCAATAGGGTTTCTAATACTAGAAAAATTTCAATATCATTTTAATTCCCACGGTAAAGCTCTCAGATGGAATTTGATGTTTTTAAAATTATAAGACTTACAAAGGAAAGGGTCTTTGGCATCATTAGCACAAGTTGAGATTTTGCAGAGGATAATGAAGGCTTGGTGATTTCCAGACTCCTCATATATGAGCTTCTTTAGAAAGAGCTGCCAAGTCCCCCAACCAGTGCCTGGCTCAGCTTGGTATAATTCTACCACAGCAATGGTCGCAGGGTGGAAGAACCTGTTTTCAGGGTGCACAAGGAAATTAAATTGCAAAAGACATTATCAAACTCCAGGCTCAAGCATGCCCGGTACATTACAAAATGGAATCATCCAACCCTGGGAGAGTCAGTGAGACTGAAACATACAGAACACTCTCTATCTCAAAGCCTTTACACACAATCTCAAAGTCTTTACAGACCTTCTATTGAATGGCCACAGGGTCCAGACAACCCCCCCCAAGGGGGATGTGTGATCCCCCCCTTAACCTGCCTTTCCATCCACTGCTCAAGATTGTCCTTCAGGTGACAGAGGACAAGACAAGGAACACTTTCCAGTGCCGCATTATGGCTATGGATAATACCAGACACAGAAACCACACCTCGAAAAAGAGATTAACAAGGAGCACGTTAGTCATGCTTTATACAGTCCTTTATTTTAGAATGGAAGTAGATGCAAATCACACCATAATGTCAGACACTTCCTTTCTGGATCCTTAGCACTGAGCCAGTGTTCAAATGCACATATAATAAAAGCCTAGCGTTCAAAGTTACTTCGTGTGGCCATGACTCTAGGAAAAATCCCACATTCCTTTGCCTGATGGCTAAGAAACAGCCTGCAACATTTTTCTTAACTAAGGGTCTCACACATTGGCAATTTTGTCAACCCAGATGTAAACACCACTGCCATGTCCGAATCATAATAAATTTTGTTTACCCTAGTTAGACATTGGCTTTGCTTACATTTTACTTAAAATAGCTGAAGATTTATCCTTCTGTCAAAGCCTGTGGAAAATTGAGGGTCTCATGCAAGTTGTGAGCTTCTGCTTAATCTACTGGAAACTTTTTCAATTTTCCTTTAATAACCAGAAGGCCAGTGGTATGCCAAGTGAGGGAGTTCTGCATTCCTAGCCCCTGTCTACTTAGCTGATGAGCTCCACAGAAATAAAACAGGCATACACATTAATACCACCTACACACCATGCTGTCACCATGAGGTAAAACTGATCACAAATTACTGATAACTGAATCAGGAAAGGCACTGTATTTGATCATTTTCTCATAAGAGGAATGTATTACTGAATATGGTGAGATTATTCATGCATAAGAATTTAGAAGTGAGTCCTCTGCAGCCCACACTCAGGAGGTAAGGAAAATTGTGCTGAGGAAGTAGAATTCAACTTCTGCATAAAAATTGTTTGAAACTGCTTATCAGATTATGGCCAAGAGTATAATGCCTACTTAAATAATTCTCCACTGTTTTCTGGGCTGAATATGTACTAATCACACATTGTTCTCTCTCTTTCAGTGCTCCTGATCACCATCATCAGCAAACCTTCTTGATTGAAAGAACTGTGACACTAGTGAACTTCACACAATTAGACCCATGCATGATGCAATCCTTGCTGGGACAAATTAGAAAACAAAGCAGGCTTTTCTCTGTAGTTCATTTTCCCCTTGAAGATCCTTGTATGATTTGGCTTGACTTCCTGGATCCCTCTTCCCCTCTCTGTCCTTCTACACTGTTTGTTAGCATCCATTGAACATTGTATCTAACTTAAAGAAGTCCTACTGGCCCTGCAGGACTTAGACCACCAACTGGCCAGAATGAGAGGATTGGATTGTACAGCACTTGGGGGAAAGATTGAGGAGGTGACAACATCTGCACAGCTTCTAGTCAGCTTTCCAGACTGAGGAGCTTGAGTGTGCCCTCCCCAAGTAAAGGCAGCTGATTAAAATGCAGATTCCAGAGAAAGAGACAACCTAACTGCTGTTTAAGATAAGTTTTTGTTGTTGTTGTTGTTGTTGTTGTTTTCCAAATCAGGTAGGCAGTGGGAGTGAGAATGAGCAGCCACGTGAGAGAGGCGGAAGTCACTGGAGAAGCAGCCACTTCTTTCTGTATTGGCCATTGTATTCTGATCTCATGTCCTTGTAACCTAAAAATATTTAGAATGTTTAATGTTTTGTTCACAGTAAGAGAGTCACGTGCTTTCATGCTAAATGGTGATTGGAAACATTATTCTTCCATGCTCTGTGGCCTTCAGGCCCAAAGTCCCCACCAGGGCTACTGTGTACCCATCGATTTACCTGAAAGCAGGGCACCCTCTGCTCAGTGATCCTGCTGCTGCCTGAACTATGCAAGGGATGTGTAGTTCTTGGGGTTCAACTGGGGTCACCCATTCCTCACAGGTACATGAATGGCAAGGACAATTTAAGAAGCCTGTCTTTTAAAATCACATTCATTTATTCATTCATAAATTTGTTTGTTTATATATTTATGGATCCACAGCTGCCGCCGTGCATGATGCCTCTGGGGAGGTCCCAGATAACCGGTGTGAGTCAGTTCTCTCTTCTTACCATATGGACTCTTGGGCTGGAGCTCAGCTTGTCCAACTTGGCAACAAGTGCCTGTCCCTGCTGAGCCATTTCACCTGCCACAAAGCCAGTCTTTATCTATGGACATGACTTCTGTTCTCTGGTACATGTGAACACAAATTATGAGCTATCACACCCAGTTTCTGTCAGCTCCTCTCAGCAAGTGTGTCTGTGCCTGACAGTCCTTACATAATGCTCAAGTTTTTGTTATCAAATGGAAAGACACTGAAAACCACACAATTCCTATTTAAATTAGGCTCTGCCTATAGATCCCTGGTCCATTTTTATTTACAAGTTTGCATTGTTTTGAAAAAAGACACTATCTCAAAAACAAAAACCTGGGTCTGGAGAAATGGCTCGGTGGTTAAGATAATTCTCTGCTCTCACAGAGGACCTGGCTTTGATCCCCAGCACCCACATGGCGGCTAAGAACCATCTGTAACTCTAATTCCAGGGGAACTCCAGTTCCAGGGGAATCCAACACCTTCTTCTGACTCCTCAAGCATTGTATGACACAGGTGCTCTTACACACATGCATGAATATTCATATATATAAAAATTTTAAATACAAATCATCCTTAAATTATTGCAAATGGATGTACAAACAGAAAATTGTCCCTGGACACCCAAATCTAGACAAGATCCTTACAACCAATTATAGTGCCAGCCCTTCTCTTTGGTAAGCTTTGTCCAGCACAGCTCAGAAATCAAGGCTTGAATGTTTCTGAGGTCTTAAGAACACACCCTCCAAACAGAGGGAGCATAATCTATTTCAGGTCATGTGTTATGTGATATATCCTATAAATAAATATAACATCAATGTTCATCTAACTCTTTAATGGAACAGTCTGAAAGGAGATTCGTTGTATTCCATGAGGTTGACTACTTGTAATTCATTATAAATGTGTGCTGGATGATGATGCATGAAAATGCTTTAACCCCAGCCATTTAATCATCAAAGCAGGTTGTTTATAACAATGGGATAGTTAGAGCCGTGGGACAGAAAATGCATGCCATGAGATGGATTTTTTTCCTTTGCTTGAGCTTCAGTCTTCAGTAACATCTGACAAATATTGGCATGATATGTCACTAAGAAGCAAAAGATCGTGCTCTGACCTTCAAGAATCCCCACAATATGTACATTATGTTGATGTGCCCTTTGGTTTTTCTATGTTGATGCGCCCTTTGGTTCTTCAATCTTGGTTTGCTTTGGCGGCCTCTGTGATGTCAGGATAAACGAGATTGCTCCACCAAGTCTCCATCAAATCATCTTAGCCAAGGAATTAATGGAAGGTGAAGACTTTCTTTCACTATTCATTTCAGTATGACACATGGAAAGAAAGGCAGAAACGGCAATGGATCAGAGATACTTAGGGTCACTGAAACCCAGTGCTTTCACCAGAGCAAGTGCAAATTCTTAAATTACATAGCAAGTTGATGTATGTTTTAATGTACTTTTAAAAAAGAGATTTATTCTTTCCTATAAATCTTAGAACTGAGGAAAATAGATACATAAACTTCAAGTTTGGGTTTTAAATGAAAACCTCTTGAAGGATTTATCTGAGAAGGTCATGCTTTTTGCAACAGGAAGCCACTCACAGGTTATAATGTGAATCTTTGCTGGTCCCTCCTGTCCTACCCTTTCTAATTCACAGAAATGCACCCCATTGCTGAAGGTATGCTTTCCTCCTCTATTCTTCTTTAAAATCCCCACAGTTCTGAAAGCATGCATTGCACATGTCATAGTACAACTGTATTCTCCTTAATTTGTCCTTGGTTTTGTCTGCCAACCTACAAGTTAAACCCATTAAGATGAGTGGCTGTGCGATTGATATACTCTCTGAAGTACTTTTAAAGAGTTTGTTATTTAATTATAGGTTGGAGTTAAGAGAAGATGTATTAAAAGTTAAAAATAAATATTATTAGGTTTCATCTTTTAGAGTCAGAGAAATTCCTTTCAAATTAACCATGAATTTCAAATCTCCATGGAAATATGTGGGTGCTGACAAATCATTGTTAGAATCACTCACTGTATTGAGGAAAAAACAGAGCTCTTAGCTCAAAGGAGATAAGAGAGGGTTTATTCTGGAGCCAAATATGAGTGACCTTGGTGCAGGAACACAGATCTGTGTCATCCTAAATTCCATATTCCAATATGGTAACAGTTTCACAAAGTTTTTGTAGTAACGAACAAAAACCATAAATCAAGACACTTTTTCACTGGGGGAAACAGGTGAGGTGGTGTAAGAAGTGAAGCCTCACATAGGCCTCAAAGGCTGTGTGCTGGCACTTAGCTTTGGGGCAGGCTGGAGCTAGGAGTCTGCTAAATGAATGCATTCCAAAGGAACACTAGCACTCTGATTATACATCCAAATAAGTTACCTAATGGTCACAAAGGATGTCAGGTTGTGTACAGAGGAGGACAATAAATGCTTACTTTGGGGGCTAAAGATGGCCCAAGATAAACCGTCTCCAGACTTTTAGCATTCCAAACTCCATTCACTGAAGTTCTGATCAGTTAAGCAGCCTTACAGAACATTCCCTTTGAAGGTACCCCTTCTTCCTGGGACTTTCCTCTGTAACCCTCAAAGATAAATAGGACTGGCACATTTCTGTATGTGACATTAGTTCACACTAGAGTATCAAGGCCTAAATCTTGAGATCTTTCACATCTGATACATGCTCTCAATTTTAAATTAAAGTGGTACAATTTGCCATTATTGTAGGAAAAATACAGCTTTTGATTCTACTGGTACTGATGGCACTGAGTTGGGGGCAGTTACCTAAATGCAACAGAATGGGCTAGAGAGATGGCTCAGATGTTAGGAGCACTGGCTACTCTTGCAAAAGACCCAGGTTCAGTTCCTACTACCCACATAGTGGCTAACAGCAGTTTGTAACTCCAGTTCCAGAGGATCTGATGCCCTCATCTGGACTCTTAGGCACTGCAGGACATGGTTGGTTTATATACAGAGAGGCAGGCAAAACACTCAAATGCATAATATCAAAATAAATACATATTTAAATGCAACAGAAAAGAAAGGTCTATAGAACTGGCTGATCACAGCAATGTTTCTTCCCTGTTTAAAAAGTGACAAAAGCAGAGGTTTACAAAAGCCTAAATGCAGAATTGCTGAAGGAAAATCCCAAAGCAAAAAGACCTCCCTGAGATTTGCACTCTGCCATACTGGGAAATGGATGGGTAGGTTTAAAAAATTTCCTACACTTCAACACAAAAGACTAACCATTTTTTAAAAGTGATAATAACAATATATAACAAGAAATAGTGCCATACAGGAGAAACCTGGTCAGGGTAGTCGAGGACACAGCCCAAATAACACAAGCTATTGCCATAGCCCTTGATTACCTCCCAGAACTTGAAGGTAAGACTCTATTGCTGATGACAGAACATACACATATGGTGTATTCAGAGTTTAGTGGTATACTGGTAAATGATGAACAATGACCCTTCTTGGTAGAAATAGACTTTAGCAGCTATCTAATTCCATGGACTGAACCCTCCCGTGCTGACCAATTTTAACTACCAGTGTGTTATCCCTGAGCCTGGGGCTCGGAAAAGACGAGCACAGCCAACTCTGGCAAATCAGGTTGTGATGATCCCAGAATTCCTGCAGTAGTTAGATCAAGTAAAGAATCTCAGGCCCAAAGTTACCAGCATGTTCTATACAGGAATTCATTCACATCTGAAGGAACATAGGATGAAGTGGAAATAGTTGGCATGCATGAGCTCCTTAACGGAGATGATAAAGGCAGTACTCAGTGTTTGATGACTGAGAAACACTTGTAGATGGACATCCACAATAGGAGAAGAACATTTGTTGAGAGTGATCTGTCAGAGCAGGAAGAACTGTTTAGTGCCTGAAATCATGTCTTGCCAGTGTACTTTTCAAAACATGTAATATCTGTGTGCATGAAGGAAATGAAAAAAACCCACAGATAATAAGACTGGTTTTGTTTAAAAACTATTTTGATGTCCAAAGTGATATCAATCTTTCAACGTGAAAATGATGGAGAATATTTTCCCACAGCACTCTTCCTGTCTCAGGGAATTCCAGAAATGCAGAATTATGGTGGGAAATGAAAATTTAAATCTCTCTTCAGCCAAACCAGATTAAATTCTTTCAGTTGTTATAGTCAGTACCACATAGGGAACACGAGGAATCTTTTCACTTTTTTTTTGCGTTGCCCACCAAATAAAACCCTGCTTTGCCCTAGGAAACATCCATTTAGACCCATCTTCACAGCAGACTCCATGGCCATGTATTACCCTGAATTTTTCCATTCTTGCAAGAATCCCTGAAGACAAGGCTTTATTTTGATAATTCATGTGGTTGGATATCAAACAGCTGCCTAGATATCAGCTGACATCTGGTGCTTAGTTTCCATCAGTTCGCCCCATCTGCCCGGCATTCAACAGGACTCAAAGGCTGAACAACACAAGAACTTCAAAAGCAATTTCCTGTTGCTTTCAGAAGCATCATGTACTCCTTCTCTTGTTTAGACTCATGCCCAGGGTTGTTGTGGTCCTGTAGAAAACTCTAAATCTTTGGCCTTTTCCACATGGTTGCAACCAAATGTTAAAATTTTTTTAATTCTTATTTAATGTTCATCTTCACTGGCTTCTGCTCTGCCTAGAAATGTTGAACATGGAGGTGGACAGTAACTGAGAAGTATCCATGGTCATTACAAACATCAGGTCTGGAAGGTCTCCATCTTGATTTGTGTAATCCTCCATCACATGACAGGGTTTCTTCACATCCTTCCTTTGTGCTCACAGTTTGTCTTGATTTTTAACACCTTCTGCTACCATTCACAGCTGTCAAGGAAAGGAACGATCACATGAAATATGGCACAGACACATTTGTAAAATTCCACTTTCCTTTGATCCCTGTCTTTCTAAGTTCCCAGGGCCAGTGCCTCTCCTGGGAAGCTGTATAGCACACATTCTGTCTCAGAGTCTCCTATGTTTAATATGTGCCTGGCATTCTACTACCTAAGGGGAAAGATACGCAGTCCTCCCTTAAAGAGAGACACAATGAAGGTAAAACATCTTCCCAACTAGATAGTAAATTAATGTCAGAACAAAGATGACAACAGACTTGACTCAACGCAGCAGCCTTCGAAGAATTTCCCTAGACACAGTGGCACAATGTGTGTTTGTTAAAGCAGAAGGGAAATGTGTTTTCACTTCACAGACAAGTGTGGCTATGAAAATCAGAAATAACCATACATAAATACATTATTTTATCCACATTTTTTACAAAACCATGATGAAAAGAAATAAACCTAACAGCCTGAAAAGAACATTGCTCTTAACATGCTAGCTAGAGAAAATATCATTTCTACTGAGCCCATAACTCAAGTCTGGGAACTATAGCAATTGTCTGTCAAGATCTCAAGACAGGACCATTCTGGTTTGTTTTCTTTAGCTGTGATAAACACATGAATGACAGCAACTTGAGGAGGAAAGGGTTTATTTGGGTTACAATTTCAGGTGACAGTCCGTCACAGAGGGAAGTGAGGTCAGGAACCCATGCAGGAACTGAACCAGAAAACATGGAAGAAGGCTGCTTGGGGGTTGGCTCCCTAGTCACACTCAGCTAAACTTCTTCTACAGCCCAAGCCCACCTGCCCAGTCATGGGACTGGGCCCTCCTATATCAATTAACAATCCAGAAAAATGCCTCACAGACACGCCCATTGGCCAGTTTGATGGAGGAAATTGTTCATTTGAGAGTCCCTGTTCCCTGGTGTATTGACAATTAAGATTAGACATCACCCAAAACTTACTTTCCCACAGATGTAGTAAAGCATTATTTGTGATCATTTTAAGAGCATTTCTGTAGTTTCTCCTCTCCCGTATTTGGACGACTGGTTTTGTGACCCCATAAATATGCACACACCTCTTCTCTACTGGATAAGGGTGATGAGCTATAAATCAGTAGACTCAAGCTAAGGGAGTTCTCTGCCTCTAACTCTCTCTATTTTAACTTACCTTCTAAAATCAGCCCAGAATTACTTCCTCAGTCTGCCCCAAGCCCATTTCTAAGCTCTGCCAGTTCTTAAGCTTCAGGTCTCTTTCCAGAAGTCAGCCATGTCCTCGTAGGCAGCCTTCCCTTCTGGCTTCAGGTGCTCCACTGCTGTGCCTGGAGCTGGCATACTCGGCCTGTCAATTACACAGGACTCTCCTCAGGAGTGAACAGAACTGAGGGAGACAGGAAGAGGAAGACTCAGAGTCACTCATGGGTCGGCACTGACGAGTGTTCTCCCATTTCCATGGAGTCAAGGAGTCTACATTCAAACTCTATTAGATATGGGCCATGAAGGTTTCTTCCAGGGTCTTTCATCGGCTCTATAATTAGAATAGGGGCCTGTTATCTCCTTTGGGAACATGAACATGCTTCACAAAGAAATTTCAAGTAATTTGGTCAATGCAGTCAAAAATAGACCAGAGCTTTTTCAAAATAATTATCACTTACGAATTTTTGACCACATAACTAGGCAAAGTTCAAGTGTATGATTACAGAGAATTTTAGGTCTCATTTTCTTTTCCAGTTTTGCTGTCAATACCCATCCAATTGTTGATACCAGGTCAAATTTCTATTCTATTTATTCAATAGAGACTCTGAAACAGAGTAAGTCTTTAATTTCTTTTCCTCGTGTCCATTCCAAAAACTGAGCAAATTTAGCCTGGCTCTCCATCTCTCTTTATAGAGCAATGGTATTTTTATTGAAATGAGAAATCTGCATGCCCATTTCAAAGTGCTAATTCTTGCTCAAAATAGCCTTGGCACAGCATGATGCAAGATTTCTCACCAAATCAGGAATTGCTGAATTAACACATCCTGTGTAGGGAATTTAGAGGTTGCACCCAGGAACTTTACCAAGGCTGCCAGCGAAGTCCCTCTCACAATTTGAGAGCAATTTCATCTTTGGTTTGAGAAGAACTTCTCTAGTTTAATAGGTGATAATTTTCTCCTGTCAGACATCTCATATTCTGTATGCCCCTCATCTGGCCCATGTCACATAAAGAGGACAGAATGTAATTTTCCACCTACCTGTAGAAAAGAGCTAAGTTTTATTTCCTATGCAGTTTCTAATATGCTGCCCCACAAAAGGAATTCATTATCTATATGTGAAGTAATTATCCCCAAGCAAAGTGGAGTTGAAGCACATAAAGTTTGAATCTGACAGGGATGGGTTGAAAAGCCAACTCCCCCAACCCTTGCTGTTACATGATCCCTGGAAAATTGCTTACTGTCTCAAAGACTCCAATTTTTCAACTATAAAGCAGAAATAATACATCTATTTTACAGTGTTTCCGTGAGGCTTTTGTGAAACAATGTGGGTATCACTCCTGACACCCAGTGGGCATTTAGTAATTACTATTATTATCCAAGGATATAAATAATAACCACCACTCTGCTGTTAACTTTTTACTGTATCCGTCACTTCTACCAAAGTGATTCCTGTGTGACTTCAATGCTTTTATCTCTAATCAAGCACTTGCTATCAAATATTATGTAATTATCTCAATATAATACATGATATACAAAACATCAGATTTAAAAAAGAAAATTAAACCAACCCACAAATTTCCTGAAAGTTGAAAAGATGTAGACATTCTTTGTTTTATAAGGAGAAGCAAAGAACATGTGAAAATAAAATGAAAACTTCCCCTGCCTCAGTGTCCCCTGACCCCACTGTGGGAGATCTGTGATATGGGTATGTTTCTTCAGGGTCATAATATTTACTCACTTTTCATGATTTGAGGATCTAAGATCCTCAGGAAATTTTAAATCTGCACTTGCCAATGACTCTCAAGGGTCTTGCAGGATTTAGTTACTTTAGGTCCTTATTGCAACAGATTCATCTCAACTTTTGCTAAATACCTACTGTCTCTCATTTTGCTCCTTCCTCTCCCAAAGCATTCTCCTATGCAGGTTGTACTGCCTACTGCACCAAAGAGCAAGCCAGTCTGCACTGGTCTCGAAGCGCTTTGATACCTGTCCCATCTTTGTTTCTCACATTGAGCAACATGGCGTAGAAGGCAACTTGACATGAAGTGGGGCTTTCTGTGTGACTCAGAGGGTTGTCTGTGCTCCCTCGTGTATGGATGGATAACTAGCCTTCCCCCATTCTCACACTGTTGTTCTAAATCTCAGTGTCTCTGAAGGAACCTGTACCAGAACCTATAAAGATGGCATCTATTCAAATGTAACCAATTAGGATGGGTCCTAACCCCATGGAACAGGTAGCTTACTGGAACAGGAGGTTAGTTAAATGTCCACATAGGAGGGTCTCCGGTGAACCTACCAACAACTGCTGAGAATACAGCCAAACCCAAGCAGATGATGGACGAGACTTCTTCAGAGTCCTTTTTTTCCTGGAACCAGTTTGGTCAACCCACGCTGGTCAGGAACTTGCAGCAATCTCTTCTTTCAGCCCCTGGGGTCCTGGGATAAGATGTGAACCACCACACCTGGCTTCACAGAAACTTCAGAGGAACAGAATGCAACACTACCAATACCTTACTCTATTCAGTTCATTGCGCTTTCTCAATGTTCCTGCTAAACAAGACACCAGAAGAAAAGTTTCTCTGCTCTGCAGGTGTCGTTCCTTTAGCCCCAATCTACTGGGGATTTGTCACCCTGAGGAAGTCATGGCTGACCCATAAGCTGACCTGGGATTCACAGCTGCGATTTCATAGAGCCTAACTGCTGTCCACCACTGTGACTTTCAGTCATGAAGGCTGACACTGTTCATTCTGTGACCCCTCTTCTGTAGCTAAAAAAGTCTTATGTTTTAGTTTTCATTCAAAGGAGTTTCCTGGTTCCAGAAAATTATGAATGATCAACATGATTTTGAGCATTTGTTTTCCCTTGTCAGTGAGTGATATTCTTTATGGTTAATAGGCAATAAGGGTCAGGAAACTGTAAGTCTTTCTGGAAAGCTTTGGATTGCTGGGAAAGTAGCAGGTACAGCTGTTGCTGCAGTTGCCTCTCCTTCTCAAGTTTTCAGTCAGGAAAGAATGCCCAGAACAGCAAGCCCAGCCTAGCTATGGTCCAGAAGTACCAAGTATGAGGGAAAGGGAACAGTATGCTCAGGAGAGCAGCACAGAGAATCTACAGTAAGAGTCTTCTACAGCAGGGCTGACAGCCCACCTAATACTAGGAAATGTAGCTCTCTGGGCTTCTTGTAACATGAAGAAAGTTACACTACGCTGGTTTGGTTGCTTGAGTGAGTGCATGCCCCACTGACTGCGTTGTGACGGTTCATTTTGCACAGCATCTTACCATCTTGCTTATTCAATGGAGCCTGGGACATTTTCCTCCCAGCAAAGAGTCAATACTCAGTAGCTAAATGGTAAAATTCTTCATGTCCTGTTGGATTCCTCATAAGGGATTAATACCTGGACGGCCAGGTATCATTTTGTAAAACCAAGATTAAAGATGGGCAATCTGGCAATTAAATATTGATATGCAATGTCAGCCATTATACCCCAAGTAGTCCCTGAATGTCAGCCCTGTGCCATTGAAGACACAGAGTCAGAATGCTTACTTCACCCTGGTTAAGAACAGTGAGAGGCTCTGCATGAGGAGCATTGAGCAGAAATGACAAGTGTTGTCTTCAGTAGAACACAAAGTCCCCTCAGACTTGCCCTGGCAAATGACAAGCCACTTCCTGTAGCCTGGATCCCAGGACAAAGATTGTATGATCAAAGCTCTTGGCTGACTCTTCACAGACATTTAATGAGCCTGAAAAGTTGCCCAAGTTTTAAGCCCCTGAGAGTTTTACTTTCCAAAGAAAAACCTGGTCCAAGTAGTATATCAAACTATCTGATCTTCAGAAAAGAGACAGCAGTTTGACTTATGTAATAAAACCTCCTATGGCCACCATTTTGCTTCAGTGATCTGTGATTTAAGTATTTTTCTATGTCTTTTATTAACATTCATATAGCTTTGTAATGCTAGATGGCTCTCACCCAGAGTGGTTATGAATAATTTTATGACTTTATTAACCCAGGTCCTGCCCTCGAGGCACTTCCAAGATCTATGGTGTATTGAGTTTCTCTATAAATATTCAGCATGGGTATAAACCACAGGCAGAACAAAAAGAAACAACAGCGTCCAAGAGAGAAAAATGACCAAACGCATTTGGAAACTGAAGACTTAAAGAAGGATGAAAAGAGGAAAACAATTTATTTTTCAACACTTTCAGCCTTCATTTCCATAAAACCCTTCTTTTTTATGTGTTACTGTAAGTGTTATTAATGTTCATATCTAGGTTCAGAATGCTTGTGGGAAAAAAATCACAAGGTAAGCAAGGTTTGCCATTGCTCAGAACCTCCAGAGGAGCCCTGTCCGCTTGGGGCTGCTCTCTTCATGTGCACCCTCAGTTGCAGTTCTCTTTCTCCCCATTCATTCTGCTCTTTAACAAAATGGGCCCGGAAACGAATACTATCTATGAAATAATATACTACAATGGCAGATCATTTATATTCCAAATTTTTCCTGCAACATTTTCTGGCAAGTCCATTCCCACTTCAATGGTCCAAATGACAATGGCCTGAGAGAGATGAAATCTTATTGCTGCTGGGGAAATCTGCATCTCATCTCTGAGATCTGACATGCAGGAAGTTCATCTGTGCCTGAGGCTAAGTTATTTGTAGTTTTAGCTATCTATGGGACACTCTTTTTGGTTAAGTTTATGTATTAACATGTATTATACATAGTGCGTTTCATTGTGCCATTTCATACATGTGGACAACGTATTTTAATTATGTTCACCCATCATCCTCTCTCATCCCCTTCCATTCCAGCAAATCCCCTTTCTCCCCCAACTAGTCCCCTTTCAACTTTCCAGAAATAAACAGTTGGTAATTTAAAATAACTTGTGATAGTATATTGTTACAGTGTTTTATCATTGTTGTTAGTCTCTTTTTGTTGTTAGTCTCTTGTGAGCCCACTTTATACATTAAACTTTGTCATGCATGAGTAGGTCTAACAGAACCTGCTGTTTACACATTAAATTTGTCATAAGTGCGTAGGTATGGAGAAAGATGATTTTTATACATGGGGTCAGTGCCCAGAATCCACAGCATATACAGGGCTATTGCATAAGTAATTAGGGTTTTCTCAGACTCTTCCACTGGGGTTGCTGGGCTAGTAAATACTTAATAGTCGCAGAATGCACTGAGTATCAGGCAACTCTCTGCACACAGGCAAGAGCTAATTCAACCCAAACTCCCAATTTTCTTCTTGGTCAAGTAAGTGCCTGGAGGTCAGATGGTTAGTGAAAGTTTGTAGTTTAATTTCTGGAGGTTCTGGTCACCAGGCACAGAGGTGCCTGCCTTCAGGATTACTGTAGCACTGTTCACAACAGCTAAGTCATGAAACTAGCCTCAGAGTTTAGTCACTGAGGACAGGGAAAATGTGGTGTACAAAATCAGGAGATTGTTTCTCAGAAGTTACATCATTTGTAGAAAATGCGTGCAACTAGAAATAATGATATTAAGCAGATTAAGTCACTCTCTGAAGGTCAAATAGAGTATGTTTTCTTTCCCCATTATTTTAAGTGCAGCCCAAAGTCAGCATATTTACACAACACAGAGATGAAGGATAAAGGCCAAGATGCCCTTTGGCACAGTCTGTGCCCTCTTCCTTTATGCCTAAGATGCTCGGGGCAGAATGAATGAGAAACTTCCCACCTCACCTCAGGCCTCTTCTGCTCTTTGCAGGTCTTGGCTTCACGGGCTCACCACATGTTCTGGCCAGATTCCTCACAGACCTCAGTTCCCTGCTTCTCTTGCTGTCAGGAAGAAGCTGTCTTCCACCTTTCCTCACTGAGTCCATTAGTGCTAACCCTGGAAGTGAAGCAGAATATTGTAGTTTGGAAGAATACATTACAAGAGAGACTAGGACTATGCCAGAATTTTCACTCTTTGGTTCAGAGCCATGCTCTGGGGCTATGGGTGACACTTGGAAGCTACTTTTCTCTATCCATGCCTGTCTTTAGATGGCTCAAAAATCTCTTGTTGTCTGTTCCATGAATAGCCCCCAGTGATGTGGCAAGTCTCAACTGACACTCCAGCATCTATTGCTGTTATTGACTGACTGCTTAAGATCTCTGTGTAATTTCTTTAGTAATTTTTTCCTTTTTAATTGTGTAACTCATTTATTTCAGGGTGAGTTAAGTCTGTATTGGTTTGACTCATTTTCAACTTATTTTTAAAGAAATCATTTGATGTCTAAGGGTCTTACAAAAAAGAAGCTAGTTCCTTTTGAACAATGAAATCACATTTCACTGGTATAATTGGACTGGAACACAGACAGACTGGAGTTCAGCTCTAAACTCAGAGCCCATGAAGGTCGATTGAAAAAAATGCAGTCCCCATCCCAGTTTTAAATGGCATTTTTTTTAAACTATCACAAACATGCATACAAAACAAGGGCTTAGTGTTGCGGATTATAATAAAAGGAAATGTGCGATGCTTCCTTCAACTCTTCTTCCACGGCATGGGGTGGTGGGGAGTGGGATGAGTCAGGCTGAAAGGATACACTCCAGGGTCCAAGGAGAAAAAAAATGGATTCACTAGATTTCCCTTTTATTTCAGACCACTGTCAGTCTGTCAACAAATTCAATAAGCAAAATCTTCATTTTTAGAAATATCTATTATCATAAGTACCTGATAAATCATCACCAACAGAAGGTGTGTCTTACAGAGCAGCACAGGACAGTTAGATCTAAGTTCACACCCAGGCCCCTGTGCTCAGCCCACACTGACCTCATTTTGTGCTTTATAGCCCATCGTTTTCTTTCTGCAGCTACTTTCCTCAGTTAAATTTGTCCCTGGGAACTCAGTGGCAAGCTTGCTCACCTGCTGACGCTTCCTCCTTCTAGGTCTGAAGAGTGACCCCAACACTGGCTGCATTTGGCTTATCTGTAGAAACCTCCAAAGATCCTCCTGACACTAGCAGGAAGGTGTTTTGCCAGGCCAAGTGTTAGAGCAAACTAAGTGAAACTGCAGAAAAGAGATGAATGAGTGAATCAGAGATTCCTCAAGGCTTCACACGCGTATGCGCGTACGCGCACACACACACACATAACACATCACACACACACCCCACACACACATAACACACACACATCACACCCCCACCCCCACACATAACACACACATCACACACACACACACACACATCACACACACCCCCCCCACACACATAACACATACACATCACACCCCCACCCCCACACACACATCACACACACACCCCACACACACATAACACACACACATCACACCCCCACCCCCACACATAACACACACATCACACACACACACATATCACACACATAACACACATACATCACACCCCCACCCCCACATATAACACACATCACACACACACACACACACACACACACACACACACACACAGGAAATGGTAGTAGAAAATGATTTCAGCATGAACCAGACTATCATTCTCCATTTTAGCCACACTGAATCAAATCCTCTCCTTCCCTGTAGTAAAGTTATCATGATACAGGCTCTGACCTCCTCTTAGAAAGAATGCAGTTATATTTACCTAAACATTCAACAAAATCCAGTGTCACCCAACTACTGTGAACCTAAATAATGTGTATGCACTGTGATACTAAAGTATCTGTAATCTCTGAAACTAATAGAAAAATTAATTTGTTAAATGAAATAAATATTACTAAAGTGAAATAACATGGTGTGTAAGAGTGGTGTGGTCTTCATGACTTCTCCAAGCTACATTAGAGAGCCATTATTGACTTTTTATTTTATCGTGGAGTGTGTGTGTGTGTGTGTGTGTGTGTAGTGTATGAGTATGGTGTATGATGTGCATGAACATTGTCAGCCCATGAAAGGAAACAGCCAGAATTGACCAGAGACCAAGACAACAGCTCCAGAGAAAGTAGACTGTTTGGCTTCTCATCCACCTGTGCCCCTTTTCTAAGCCTAGGGAACAATCTGCAGAAGAGGGGGCATGGTAAAATGTAAGGGCTGTGATTGGGGTGAACGGTGAAACTACAGCAATATAGTCTGGACACTCATCTGAACAACTTGATTGAACATACAAGCCCCCCCTTGCCGGATGGTGGAACCCATGGGCTGTGTGGGTTTGGGCACAACTGCTTGCAAACTGGTTTAACATGAAGGATGCTTGTACTCATAAATTATCACTTATTGTTAAAAAATGAAAAAAACTGAGAGAAAGATACAGGACAGTTATGGCAGAATGCATGATCTGGGATGGGGTGGGGTGGGGTCGGGGGAAGGGAAAGGGAAATATGCCTGAACTGATTTGGAAAATGATGTATGAAATATACAAAGCATCAATAAAAAAATGAAAATTAAAAAATAAATAAATAAATAAAAGTAAAAAAAAACTTTTCATTCTGAATATACTTAAACTGTTCATCTGTTTGCTGTTTGAATCATCTCAGCAAACTTAGCAGCTATTCCTATGGTCAATTACAGGAATCATAATAAATATGAGTGTTAAAATTTCTAGATTGTTAGGAATCTCTCTGATGAATTTGATTTTGAGCTGTTGTGTGTCATGTGTGCACACATGTGAACATGCCATTATCATGGCCCACGCATGGTGAGCCATAATACAAATCCTCAGTATATCTGCACCAGGGACATTGGTGAAACACTTGAAGGGGATCTGCCTGACTTCTATGACTGCAGTAATGAAAAGGGTGATATCTGTTCTCCTTTTGAGTCCTGAAACCTTTAAATTCTATACAAATGCACAATATTAATAACTGCCTAACACTGGCATTTAAGGATATTCTTTCTGAAATAATAGCTAGTCAACTTCTTGGCAAGACCTAAGGTACCTCCATGGCTTTTACCCCATGAAGCCTACAAAAATGTGAGATACTCATGATAGACAGTGGGTTCATGTTCTGTCTAATCCATATCATAAAGGACGCTGTCCTCGGCCCTTATTAGTCCATATCAGAAAGAATGCTGTCCTCGGCCCTTATTAATCAGAGTCCATTGCTCTGGACTGTAAGCTTTAGAGAAAAAAGGCTTCATCTAAAACAATTCCTAACACTAGCTCACACCAGTTGCTGCAATTTTGCTTTGTCTTTGCTCAGTTCGGTTTCACATATGAAAAAAAAAAAAAAAAGGCCCTTGCAAAATGTGTGCAAATTGTTAAATGTCAGCTGAATGTCATTCTGCAAGTTTGGCACTCAAATAGGGCTCTCTGCAAATTGGTTGTCATCCACTGGGAGTTAAAGGAAAGATCCTTGAAAAGGTCCTGGGAGGCTTCATTTCCAGAGGTTCCTGGGGTCCCCAGTGAATGGACTGCCTCCTCAGACAAGCCATCATCCATGGTCTGTCTAGCTTCCACGCCTCTGTCTGCATTCTGCTCAGTGATGTCTTCTCCGTGCTCTATGACTGTCCAAATGTGGCCATCCCTCAAAGAAAGCAAGGAACTTCCTCAGTTAAGTACTCTTGACTCCCTGATCCCTGGAACCTTGCTGAACTTGAACCCTGAACCCTGTAATAACAGCTCTTGGATTTCCCTGGTGCTGGTTCTTTTTTGCAGTAACGTTTGTTGTTCTTCCCCCTTGGGCTGCTTGTGAATTTTCACAGTAATATCCCAGGTTTATCCTGCCAAACAGAAAGTGCTGCATACAGAAAGTGTTCCAAAGTGAAACGTCTTCTTCGATTATGAGATTTGAGTACAAAGCAGTATTGGGGTTGAATTACCTAGACCATTGGTCTCTCTAGCCTAGACCCAAAGATTTTCCCTCAGTGAGAAGCTTAAACATCAAAATTCCCAGATGGAGCACTGGAGGGGAATAGGTGTGACCTGCTGGAAGACAGACACCAGTCTCTAAGGGTGCTACAGCCTCTCAAAACCAGGGGCATTTGTCTTTTTGCCAGAGTGACCTTCTCTTGAGAAATATGGTTGTTTTTCTCTCATTGGTGACATAATCAGTGTGTTGACTCTTTTTTCTTTCCAGGGAAGTGGGACAGAGACAGATGAAGACATACACAGAGGGAGCTGAGCCTATGTAGTGTGCAACACTGATGCAGACATATTCCATACTTATCTCGAAATGCGACAATTTGAAAGATGAAAGGGCGAGGTCCTAACTGAGGGAGGGCCATGGGTAATGGAAGTCAGTGAATTCAATCAGGAGCTAGGTACTCATTCTCTATACTGACCTCATCCCTTAGCAAAATCAGATGACATCAAATTGAGCCTAATATTTCCATTAAAGTGAAGAGACTTGTACTTCCATAAGAAAAATGTCTTAACTAAAAAATAGATTTTTCAAAGAGCACAGACAACAGCAAGGTAAAAATGTGTCTGATTTATGGCAGGTTTAAAAGGTCTTCTTCCCACATGTGGGTCTGGAGCCACCGTGGGTCCACTGTGGGATGATAAATGAAGAAAAACTTCAACAGCAAACCAATGAGCTAGTGGCTCAGGGTGGTGACAGCTGGACGATGCAGCCTCAGGGTAGAATCCAAATGCTGAGGGAGAGAAACTGTTAGGTGGTAATAGAGGAGACAGATAAAGAAAAGGATGGCACTGTGATTCAAAACAGCAGATTCTTCCCAGGCTTACCACTCGAGCATGCGCCTCCTGGAAATCAGCTTTCTCTGCCTCCATGTTTACATCCCTGAATAACAAGAGCCTGTACCTCCTACTCACTGTGATGCAATAGAGGATAAAAGAAAAGATGATGATAGATGAATTACTGCTTTGAAGAAAGTGAGGTTCCTTACACATGCAAGGTATTAACTATGTTCTAAAGGTATTGTTTCAGTGAGAGAGACACAGAAGAAGGAATGTGTTATTAGATTACATATTTGTAAAGATAAGAGTTGTGCTGGAAGGGCTGATTTTAGGCACCAGCCAATCTTCAAACAAAAGCAGGAGTCCAAGTGGAGAGAGAAGTAGACACTACTGGACAGGAGGTGAACTGCACACTGAGAAAACTGCAGAAATTAGTGACAAATAATCAATACCTTACATTGCAACTATTGTAAATTAACATGCACTCAAAAGGCAGTTACAAAGAACTAAAAGAAAATAAAGGCTCCGTGCAAACTCAAGCTACAAGATAAACTTAAAAGGACAATTATTAACAAACACTCTTCCTGCCCTAGGACAGAGGAGCTCTGGTACTGTAGGTATTGGTGAGCCAAGCATTTTTCAAAGACTGACATCATGAGAATTGTTTCAGAATAGCTAGCTTCAGAGCCAAGAAAAACAATCATTCAATAAATTCTTAATGCATTTGCTGTAGATTCAGATTTATATATTATACTGTTGAGGAAATTAGAGAAGGCAATGTTGGAAAATCACCCCCTCCCCTGATTGGTAAGAAAAGCTAGAACTATCACAAACAGCCATGTGATGCTTACATACAGAACACAGGCTAGTGAAAATGTTCTACATTCTTAGAAACAAAAGATACCCCCCCCAATTACTTCTATTGCATCTATAATTCTTTCTAGATGTAAGCCTAAAAATTTAAGAGCATTTTATATGTTGTAGATAATATTCAGAGATCCCTCACCCATTCCTTATTGTTGGAAAGGTAAAAAGTGTTTACTGTACATTCAGGAATACTTGGCCCAGATAAGAATATGAGTTCACTCTCCTTCAAGTATAGTCGACATTTTTGATGAAATCTATGCCTTGACTCCACCCTATAGTCATGTATAATACAACTATCTTCTGGAGACTCATACGCTAAAAAAAAAGGGGGGGGGATACAGAAAGACATGAAACCTTTTCATCAAACCCCTGCAATTCAAATCTTAAAACTAACTATGGGAAAAGATTTGTTTGTTCCAACAGGACAAAACGTCACCAACTTAACGGCTGAGAAAGAAAAGATACAGGTTTGCATTGAGTAGGATGTACCAAAAAGTGGCAACGGAAAGGCTGACCCGTCTGAACATTCAAAGGAAGAAAAGCCTCAGATTGCCATAAACATCGAACCCCTCTGTGGATCCTACATGTAACAACTAGTTATAATGAGTCCTAATGAAACTTACCTTCTAGGTGCCACAAAGGTTCTGATATGAGAGACTTCCTTGCCTTCCCACCCATAGAACAAGGAGAAATATGACAATGATGAGGTCGCTCCCCAACTGTAAATTGGAGACAACTATTGTAGAGGTGATCTCTTATAAAACTGGTAAAACTGCTTTCTTTAATTGACTACTAGACATGGGAACTGTGGAAGGGATTACTCTCTGTTCAGAACCAAATATAATACTAAAGTCCTAGGGCTATGCACTCAGGCAAAATATATTAATACAGGAGCTCTGACATCAGCAATGGATTGTTCTACCAGGTGGATGTTGGCCAGGGGATCCAAGGCCCCACAAAAGGTAAGGGCTCCTTGCCTCTAAGTTGGGATACCTACAGGAGGAGAGGCAATAAGACCCTGCTGCCGAAGACCTGACGTTAACATGGGAGGGATGTATTGAGACCACACATGCAAGTGTACAGATGGCCTCTGGAATGCCAGAGAGTGTTACCAAAGGCCACTAAACCAATAAAGCAAATATGGGTCTCCCTGAGTCAAGCAAGACTCCACCGTCAGCACCAGATACACCTCACCTGCCTGGAAATACTGTGCAGCAGAGGCAGCCATGTGCCTGTATATCCCAAATCTAATTGGCTATTGGCTCTCCCCTTGGAGAAATAACCCATGGCTGATGCCACAAGCTTACATCCTCTACAGGTTAGATGTTATAAGCCACAGTAAGACCCTGTCATATTTAACAGGGGGGAAAATTGTAATTCATGGATTAACATATCCAAACATGTGTCTATGCTAAAGTAACCTACCATAACTATTAGTGCTGCTTAAATACCTATATATCTAATTGATTGTTCTTCATTAGTAGGATCTAAAGGTTATTCCTGGACAAACTGTCAGCCCATGAAAGGAAACAGCCAGAATTGACCAGAGTCCAAGTCAACAGCTCCAGAGAGAGTGGACTGTTTTACCTCTCATCCACCTGTGCCCCTTTTCTAAGCCTAGGGAACAACCTGCGGAAGAGGGGGCGTGGTAGAATGTAAGGGCTGCGATTGGGGTGAATGGTGAAACTACAGCAATGTAGTCTGGACACTCATTTGATCAACTTGATTGAACAAACAACCTGTCACCCCCCACTGGATGGTGGGGCTGTAGGTGTTTGGGCACAACAGCCTGCAGATAGGTTTTGCATGAAGGATGCTTGTACTCATGGATTATCACTTATAGCTAAAAATGAAAAAAAAAAACTGAGAGAAAGATGCAGGACAGTTATGGCAGAATGCATGATCTGGGATGGGGTGGGGGTCGGGGGGGAGGGAAAGGGAAATAAGCCTGAACTGAATTGGAAAAAATGTATGAAATGCACAAAGCATCAATAAAAATTAATTAAAAAAAAAAAAGAATATGAGTTCATACACAAAACTGAGAAAAAGTAGGTTAAATCTACATATTAAGAAATATATTTCCCTTGTCAGTCTCCAGAGCACTGGGGGGAGGGGTGTCCAAGCTTACATCTCTAACGCTCTGCATCTTGTCATCACTTCCTTCAGGGCAAGACATTGAAATGTTTTCTTTAGGAAAATATGCTAAACTGATAGATGATAGATGATAGATAGATAGGTAGATAGATAGATAGATAGATAATAGAGATTCATAGATACATAGATAGATGACAGATATATCAATAACAGATATAGTTAAGCAGAAAATGATAACTGTAAGATTAGATAGATATAGATAATATCTAGTTTGATATTTGATGATAGGTAGATAAATAATAAATATGTGATAGATGATCATAGACAGATGATAGATAGTAATAGATCATAGACAGACAATAGATGACATACAATAGATTAGAGATAAGATAATAGATAATGACAGATGGATAGATGTTGATGATAGATAGATGATAGATAGATAGATAGATAGATAGATAGATAGATAATAGACATACAGAGGCTTAGAACCATACAGACATAAAATCAAATATGCATAGAGATTGAGTCTAATGAGTTAGATTTTGGACCTGAGTATAAACTCACCTCCAGTGAGTCTGAGCTACACAGAGACTAGCAGAGTGTTAAGCTAAGCTTAACACACAAAGAATAAAGATCAAAGGAAGTAATCCAACATAAATCCATAAAGGCCACTACAAACATGCAGAAAGTATTTGAAACTTGAAAGTATTTGAAACTTTGATCAGCAGAAAGTATTTGAAACTCCTTTTAATGTATATTATCAGAGACTAATACAATTGCAAACCTCACTTTAAAGAAAAATAGTAAATTTGTCTTTTCTTTCTTTTTTCTTTATTAAGTATAATGTCTTACTGTACAGCCCTGGGTGGCCTGGAACTCACTATGTAGATCAGGCAGGCTTTGAACTCAGAGTGACTTGCTTCTACCTCCTGGGCCTAAAGGTAAACTCCACAAAAAAATAGTAATTTTGAAATCTGCTGACATGTGAAGTTAAAGAAATAGAATCATAGGCCAGGTGTGGTGGTACATGCCTTTAATCCCAGCACTCAGGAGGCAGACGTAGGCAGATCTCTGAGGCCAGCCAGGTTTACATAACGAGCTCCAGGTCAGCTGGGACTAAAGGGAGACCCTGTCTCAAAAATACCAAAAAAATAAAAAATAAAAATAAAAGAAAGAAATAGAATCATGAACTTCAAGTATTCATTACCTATTTCCTTGAAAACTTATCCACTTAAGATCAATCACTTTATGTCCAATTTCATTTTCATTTTGTATCTCAGACTGCAAGGTAACTCCTATACACATTCCTCTGTAATAATTTCTGATCTATTTCTTTTTTAATATTTTATTTATCATGTTTATTTTATGTGTATGATGGTATGGCCTGCAGTATGTAAATGCACCCCTGTTATTCAATGCCCACAGAAGTCAGAAGAGGGTGTAAGATCCCCTGGAACTGGAGGTATAGACACTTGTTATGTTTTATGTGGGTTTTTCCTTAATTTTTTATTGAACTTTCCCATATTTTATACATTGCCCCCCCAGGGAAAAGCTCGAATGCAGTCCCCCACTAACACGAATTATGCAGTTGAGTTTTCCAAATTTGGGGAAATCACAGGGCTCAGCACATCCCAAGTGCAATAGATGAGCCTCACCCTAGGAAAACCACCTTCTTGATCATGGTGTCTCCCCTGTCAGCTAAGTATATAACATTTCTCAATCAAATTTGGACCCATTCTCCTTTCCTTGCTCCCCACCAGAGCTCATGCATTCTGCCATACATGTCGTGCATCTTTTTCTCAGTCTTTTTTAAAATTTTCAGTGGAGAAGTTTACTGTTTCAGTCAGTTCTTTATGCAAGTCTTTTTGTTCTTGTTGTTGTTCCCTTTAATTTTATATTACTCCAAAATATGCATGTGTACATTCTATACATATACCAAGATTATGAAGTCTGAAAGTAAGATAAAGGTTAATTCCAAAACATGTTTGGGGTTCACCTTTTAAAAGTAGAGTTGCGGGCTGGAGAGATGGCCTAGCGGTTGAGAGCGCCGACCGCTCTTGCAGAGGACGCCGGTTCGATCCCCAGCACCCACATGGCGGCTAAGAACCGTCTGAAACTCCAATTCCAGGAGAACTCCAGTTCCAGGGGAATCCGATACCCTCTTCTGACCTCCGCGGCGTTGCACGACACGGGTGCACAGACTTGCATGAAGACAGTACATTCATACACATTCAGAAATAAATAAAATTAATAAAAAAAAAAAGTAGAGTTGCATGTATGTAATAAGAAATATTACTTTACATTCTTAAATTACATAGCAAGTTGATATGTGTTTAAATGTATTTTTTAAGTAGCATCAGATATATTTACTAAAAAAGAAAAAAAATACTCAGTTTGCCTTACAAATAAGGATTTGGTGCTGGCAATCCACAAATGAGGGACGCCAATATGTCATTTGTTTTTTCTGGGACTTGTTACTTCACTTAGCATAACAGCTTCCGATTCTGTCCATTTACCTGCAAATTTCAGGATGTTGTCTTTCTTCACTTGCCGATAGAATCTCCATTGTGTAGATGTAACCATTTTCTTTTTTTTTATACCTTTCTTTTATTTTTTTATTTTTTTATTTTTTTTTATTTTATTTTAAGGGCCTACCATATAATGACACAGTTGTTTGCAGATAACATTGTATGTTACTAGTATGTCATACAATTAGGTAATTGGGGCATTTTGCAAGTATCTATGTCCAAATTTTGACACACCCAAGGTTCCCATAGTCCAGTTGGAGAAGCTTGTATGCACAGGCCTTGTTGATCAATCAGGATCCAGACTATATTTCCTGTATCTCATGATTCGACCCCTATCTCTCTCAGCCCTTACAATCTACCACGCCCCTCCTCTTACCCAAGTTTTTTCCCTGGGCTTTGGGAAAGGGGCACAAGTGGGTGAGAGAAAACTAACAATTTCTTTGGAGTGTCATTTTGGTCTCCAGTCTTTTCAGGTTGTTTCCTTCATGATTGACAGCTTTCCCAGTGATAACCTTTTTAGTCATACTAAAAAGCACAAGCTATGAATGTTCAGGCATTTAAGCAGTCCAATTATTATGGTCAAGCTAAGCTGGAAGCATAGACACAGATGCTTGGATGGTATGCTAATCCACAAACTGTGGTTTCTCTATAAAGGGTGACAGTTCTTATTGTGGCTTAAACAATCTCCTAACCACTAGAGGAAATAAGCTTGTGCATCTGCTGTGAGTTATTCCTCCAAGGGAGAGCTAATACCAATAGATTTGGGTATATATAGTACACTTGGCTGCCACTGTTGCACAGTATTCTCCAGGCTGTTGAGGTATAGCTGATATTGACGGAGAAGTCTGCTTGTCTCAGGGAGACAATATTGCTGTATTGCTTTAGTGGCCTTGTGTAATGCTCTCTAGCATTCAGAGGCCAGTTGTACCTAGCAAGTGACGTCTCATAACAATTTTTCATGCTCACACCAGGTCTCGACAACAGGGACTTACTGCCTTTCCCTTGCATATATCCCACTTATAGGCAAAAGGCCTTTATAATTTTGGGGGGTGGTTTGGAATCCCTAGCCAACATCTCCTAGGGCAGAATAATTCATTGCTGATGTCAGAGCTTTTTTTATTAATATATTTGCTTAATAACACAACTTATAAACACTTTACTATTTGAATTTGGCTCTAGATAGAGAATATCCTTTCACAGTTCCTATGCCTATCAACAATTAATACTTATGCCTGTTTTATAGGAAATACCATGTAACAAGTTGGCTCTAGTTTAGTTTCAGTAGGAGTGTTTTTCATTACTATCATGTTTTCTTTTTCCTAAGGGGAGAGGGTAGGAAGGTTTCTTCAGCATTCTGAAGTAAACTAACTTCATTAGGGCCCATTATAAACAGTCAATACTCCGATATTATTCAGAGAGATCTCAGTGTCTGTGACTCAGGCAGTCTGAGGGTCCTCTTTCTTTAATGTTTCAGATGGGTCAGCCCTCTGCTGGCATTTCCTCCCATCCAGTCATCACTTCACACCATAAGTTGTATGTTTTCAGGCATTTAGATTGGTGATTTTTACCTGTGGGAACATAAAATTCTCCTCCCATTGTTAGTTTCAAGATCAGAAAAATTGAAAATTTATCAATAGGGTTGGAACACAGAGTTTTCCATTTGTATCCCAGAAAGGATAGTACCCCACCTCCCACCTCCCTCTTTTTTTTTCACATTTTCTTTATCCACTCATCAGCTGAGGGAAACTTTGGGTTCTTTCCAGCTCTTTGCTATTGTGAAGAGAGCTGTAATAAACATGGTTGTACACATATCTCAATAATAGGATGAGTCTTGTGGGTGTATACCCAGGAGTTGTATGACTGACTGGGTCAGGTGGTAGGTTCATTTTGAGTCTTTTAAGAGTTCTCCACACTGCTTTTGGGTTGCAATCCCACCAGAAGTGAATGAGTGTTCCCCTTTCCCCACAATCTCTCAGGCTTTGTGATATTTTAAGTTTTGATAGTTATTGCTTACTCACACAAGATACATTACTTCCTTAAGGTTTACAAAATATCTTAATTTTGTAATTTTCCTTAATTTTATTTGTTATAATACATTGATCAATCTTCACCTATCAAAAATTCCATTTCCCTTTTTATAAAAGTCTGATAACACTTCTTTTGCCATCATCAATTGATTTCACAAGAGCTTGTTCTATAGCACCCTCTAAGTATAATCAATGAGGTCCTTTTCCCTCAAATATCTTTATAAACTCATGTATTTGCGTCTCATTATGACACATTGTATTTTTACTGGTGCTCAAACCTCTTCAGGTTGACTGACTCTTAAGTCTTCTGACACAGCCTGAGACCTTTTGCATGGTCTTGTTTTCTGATATAATCCAATCCTCTAAGTTTGTCTTATATATCTCCCACCTTAGACCTGGACTGTTCCAATTCTCCAAAGCCCTCTGGCTCCTTTTTCCTTTTCTTTTCTTTTTTAAAGTGGTAAGTGGTATTTTGAGATCACAGTTGCTTTCCTCCTGCTACTTTCTCAACTATGTGGCAATATTGACCTGCCAGGTGAGATGTGACCACCAAAGCAATAATGCAGAGACAGGTAAACAATTATAGGCACTGGGCCAGGAGTCAGACCATACCCATCTTCTCAACACTAGGACTCTTTTATTAAACTAAGAGATAAATGAGCATCAATCCAGGGCAAATTATTGATCAAACATGAGAAGGAAAATAGAGCATGTTCTATCATGTAAGGTGCCATAAATTTAGATCTGGCATGACAACAAGGATGGAGATACTAAGAGCCCCAGGGTGCTCTGGAACAGAGGGTCTATAAGAGAGGTCCTTGGACACCAGGAAGGGGAAGTGTGAGGGAAATAAAGAGAGGACAGAAAAAGCAATGACTAGCTGACTCACCTAAGAAGAATGCTTCTGATAGTCTCCAAGTATTCGGTAGGTCCTTTTGTCTCCAGTTGGTGGCACTGTTTTGGGAGGCCTTAGAGAGTGTAGTCTTGCTGGAGGAAGCAGGTCACTGGGGGTGGGATTAGTTCTTAAGCCTCGTTGGAATCCTGTCTCTCTCAGCTTCCTTTGTCTGCTTGAAGATGTGAGTGCTTAGCTTTCTGCCATGATGGGCATAATTCCTCTGGAGCCCAGAACTGCAAGCTCACATAACCCATTCTTCCTGTAAGTTCCCTTGGTCACGGTGTCTTATCACATCAACAGAAAAGTAATACAGTCAGATCATTTGGAAATTAAGTTTTTGCTTGATTAGTGCACAAAAAATCATAGTCAGAAAAATATGAGAAGAAATTATTGACTCAAATTTCAAAGCACAGGACCATTTTAGACAGAGGGGAAAAGCCCTCTATCCCACATAGCTGAGCTATACATGATGATTGCATAAGATGAAGTTAGCATTATGAAATGATCTTAAAACTGTAGCCTCAGTATATGGGGACAGTAGGAAAGGAGAATGGAAGGGCTGCTGTGTACAGGCAGAGTACTGGGCATGTAGCAGAGATAACCAAAGGAGGAATCAGAAGACATTTGTCTCAGTTTCTTTCCTTATTGCAGTGATAAAATACACTGATAAAAACAGTTTCAGATGAAATCAATTGTTCTGGCTCACAGTTCACGGGTGTGGTCCATAGTGGCAGACAAGTCAATTCGGCAGGAGCTTGAACATCTGGTCACTTTGCACCTCATGTCAAGGAGCAGAGAGCAGGGAATGCATGCTGCAGAGAGCAGTGGATACATGCTACCGCTCAGCTCCCCTTCTCCACTTAAGAGTCCAGGCCCCCAGGCAGGGAATGGTGGCGCCCTCAGCAGGTAGGTCTTCCAGCCTCAGTGCAATGAAGACCATTCCCCACAGGCACACTTGGAGCCCACATCTCAGGTGCTTCTAGAGTCTGTCAAGCTGACAATTAGCACTAACCCTCACAAGATGGTGTTATTGCCCACTCATCTCAATTAGGGTATGTGTTTCATCACTTAAGGATAGCAAAATTATAGATAATACCGATGTCTACATGTACCGTGACTTTTCCAAACACATAAAGGTTCGATTCTTTTCCATTTTAACCGAGCACTTAATCTAACATGGGCACTAACTCACACAGTTTGAGGCTTACCAACAAAACTAAAACCAATCTCTTTATCTTTATTTGCATTTTCATGGGTAAAACAGTCCTTTTTACCAGAGTTCTTAGCAACTCTGAAGGTTTTTGTTCATTTGTCTTTCTGGCCTCACTGAAAACCCTCACTTCTCAGTTGATGCTCAACTCAGGTTCTCTTTTGAGTACGTGAGCTCTTAGCATTGCTAATCTTGCATGACGGGATCATTGTAAACAAAATAAAACAGCTTGAACACTAGCAGTCAGTGTAAGCGGAGGAGACAACAAAAATGTAACTGAAGAGAGGGCTTGTATACCATGGGGAAGGCTGGACAGAGGCAGCCAGGCAGTGTGAGCTCTTCGTCAGGCTGGACAAAGGCAGCCAGGCACTGGGATTCTTTACTGGGCTATTTTGAGCACCATGCAATTATTTCCATAATTTTTCACATAATATTTTCAGATCATAGTTGGCCATCAATAACAGGAAAAAATCAAAACCATCCTATCAAGAGACTAGCTTCGATTCAACAAGAGCTTTACTTTAAAAACGTAGAGGATAAAAGTGATTTCCTTGAGGAAGTAGGAACAGGAGATGGTGAAGCTTTTAAATATGCTATTAAAACTAACGTTTTAAGTAGATAAATGTGTATTTTTTAATGAAAACGACATTTCAGAGGAAATTTCTTTAGAAACAGTAAATAAGATGCTAACATTGAGAACTAAGGACTAGCACTAGTAAGGCTAGGACTAACTGCATATAGTAAAAATGTGCTCTGCTGTCCAGGGGTGTGACAAGTGTCAAGGAGGACACAGTGGGGTGTGTGACTTGAGTTTGTCACAGCTGAACTGAAATAAGTATTTTTTTTTAATTTTTTTTTAATTTTATTTATTTCTGTATGTGTATGAATGTACTGTCTGCATGCAGGTTTGTGCACCCGTGTCATGCAATGCCGCGGAGGTCAGAAGAGGGTCTCGGATTCCCCTAGAACTGGAGTTCTCCTGGAATTGGAGTTTCAGACAGTTTTCGGCCGCCATGTGAGTGCTGGGGATCGAACCCGGGTCCTCTGTAAGAGCGGTCGGCGCTCTTAACTGCTAGGCAATCTCTCCAGCCCCTGAAATAAGTAATTTTAACCACTCCCCCAATACATAAACTGAAATTTCATTTTGGCTTCTCTTTCCTGGGACTACTGTAATCTTTCCAAAGGATAATTTACCAACCAGATAATTTCCTGACAGGTACAAAGGCTCATGTAGAACTGTTGACAGTTGAGTAGAGAATTGACCAGAAGAGAAGGTAGAATAGCAGTGCTGACACACTGGGGATAGACACTGCCAAGTGCAGGAACCCACAGACAAACACAGGCCCGTATCCCAAAAGACACGTGGATACAGGGCTGGGGATGTGGCTCAGTGGTGGAGCCCTGTTTAGGGCTGATCCCCAGCACCACTGAGATGCAAGACACTTTGTTTCACCAACAATGCAAATTCTCCATGCTTTGAATCTCAGAACAGACTTTGGATTTTGGACATTTGAACAATATTGGGACTGTTGAAGTCTAGGAACTGTTGAAGCTGACCTAAATGCATTTTGCATCATGAGATGGCCACAAGCCTACAGGGCCAGTGCCAAAACATTCTTTCAAAGGCACAGGTTTTGAAAACTTGGCCAGAGTTGGCAGTGCCATTTGGAAAGGCCACAGAACCTTAGGAAGGGAGCACTGTTGAGGAAGTACATCACTGGGGCCGGGCTCTGTGGTTTTATAGTCTGGTCCTACTTCCTGCTCCCTTTCCCTGCTCCCTGTGTGCAGGTGAAATCTGACTGTCTTCCTTTCTTCAAGGACACACTCCAGCTGGTCTGCCTTTCCTACCATGACAGAATGGATTCCCTCTGGAACTGAAAGCCAAAATAAGCCCTTTCTTCCCTGATTTATTTTCTATTGGAACTGTAAGTATTCTTTTCCTCAACTTCCTTCCAAACCCCACCACAGATATCATCTATCCCACAGTAACAGGAATGGTAGTGTTATAAAGTATCTTCCCCTCCTGCCTCACTACACAGTTCTTGCATCCTCAGGACACTTAGCAGCTTAGACACCATCCTCTAATTCCATGTTCTCATGCATTCTGTTTCTGTCTGAAAAACAACATGAAATTGTCCCTTCAGATATTCATAAGAATACACAGGAAGTCTTAAAATGTAATTGTCGTACATATATGTTGTTAGATCCCATATGTTTTCCTCTGTTTTGCTACAATAGAATATCTTAAAGGCACGGATCTTTGTGAGTTCAAGGCCAGCCTCGTCTACAGAGTGAGTTCCAGGACAGCTGGGGCTACAGGGAGACCCTGTCTCAAAAAGACCAAAAAAAAAAAAAAAAAAAAAAAAAAAAGGCACAATTTCTCCATTTTAATGGTATCATTAAAGTTTCTGGACTTTCTCTAAAATGGGCCCATTTCTGCCTTCATCTCCATCTGCCTCACCTGTTCACAATCTTCCTTCAACTATCTATGGAAAATCTGAATTGATATTGCTACCATCTGAAAGGGTATCAGCAACAATGTCAGCAGCATGTGTACTGTGCTTAGTGGGAAGGTGGTGCATGGCAGAAGGAAAGCTATCAAATTGGCATCAACTCTGCAGGGCCAACATGGCGAAATTCCTTTAAAAAGGGTTCTGTTCTTTGGAGATCTCTAGAAGAGGGTGTGTGTGTGTATAGTATGTGTGATGTGTGGTGTGGAGTGTGGTGTGTTTTAGTAAAGTGGTGCATGTATATGCATGTGGTGTAGTTTGTGTGTGTGTATGTGTGTGTGATGTTGCGTATATGTGTGGTATGTGAATGTGTGTGATATGTGAATGTGTGTGGTATGGTGTCTGGTATACATGTATGTGTGCAGATTCAAGAACATGTATGCACATGTATCAGATGTATGTGGAGTCCAGGGGACAACCTAGGAATCATTCCTCAGGAATCATGCACCTTATTGTTGAAATAATATCTCTCCCTGGACTGAAGCGTGCCAAATCGGCCAGGCCGGCTGTCAAGCCACAGGCTGTCTATGCATGCTCAAGGATGAAAATACAGCGGCTCCTACAGGCTTTTGGGTGAGTGTGTGGAATCTCATTCAAGTCCTCACTCTTGCAGGGAGGACACTTTACAGACTGCAGCATCTCCCTAGCCCAAGAAATGCAAATGTTTCGTATCTACTTAAGGGAAATAGAAGCCTCCAACTTTAGTTACTGACAAATCTGATGAAAGGAAAAAAAAAGTCCAAAGTAAACCTTTTTCTGATGTGAGTGGGATTCCATGCAGAAATCAAGCAGCTGATAGAAGGACTTCCAAGCCTGTGCGTGGAGACCAGAGCTGTGGTTCTGTTCTGTGAGATCTTCTCATGACCTGTGGAGATGAGAACCCTGGTTCAGTTCTCTGTGAACTTCTTAGATCTGATCTTGTAAGGACACCTTTGTTCATTCTCCAATACACATGGAGCACAGCAGGCTAAAGAAACCATAAAGATGTATTCACAAATGGGAAATGACTGGCAGGGGAATCAACAGACTCATTCAGATCTATTTACAGTTTTTCAGGGTGAACAGCCCCATAAACTACTCCATTTTGATCTTAAGCCACGTGGTATACATAGTACATTTAACAAATTTAAGTTCAAATTTACCAGATTGGTTGTTTTCCCCGTTTTATAGGAGAGAACAGAGTTCCCCATCACTGTGCTATTGGATGGCAGAGAAAGAGGCTTTGTAGCCAGCCCTATTCAGTTCTGAACTTGGTGCTGTATAATGGAAGCAAGGTTTCTCCAAGATTAGCATTTGGAAAAAGAGGGCCACCTTCAGTGTCCTCCAACTCAAACCCAATCGGGAATTGTATATGCCATTTTATTTTTTAACTACAATACACAGTACTGGGTTTCATTGGGGCGATTTCAAATAAACCCTGTTTTTGTTGACTCCCCTGCTCTGGCCCCTCGTCCTCCTGACCTCCCCAGCCTTCCCCTCACACCATGGATGCACCACTACCCTCTAATCCCTGCCTTTCCCCTCTCCTGCTCTCCTTTCAAGCAAGGAAATGGAACTAGCATAGACGTCCATCAGAGATGAATAGATAATGAAAATATGGCGCGTTTGCAATAGAGTTTTATTCAGCTGTAGAGAAGAATGAAATTTACAGGAAAATGAATGGATGTAAAAAGCACTACAGTAAGCCAGATAGCAAACTCAGAAAAACAAATTTGCCTATTTTCCTTCCCTTGTGGTCTTGGCTTACAATGTATATATGGGTGCATTTAACTAGGGTGGGGAGGGCACAGTTAAGCCACTTTAATGCCTAAAACTAGTTCTGGTTAGGAGGGTTGTGCTGTAAATACTACAAGTTTACAAGTACGTTGAATGTACTAAATTTGATGATTCATCTAATTTGAAATACCTCGGGGTTGTTTCATAGTATAATAAATTCCCAACCTCAATCTCCCTTTTTCTAACAATCCACCACTTGTGTACTGTGGAATTCTCATTATATAAAGGCCCTGGGTTACATAGATGGGTTATTTTCCTGTGAAAATCCCTTGAACTTTAGACTTAAAGGAATAAAATACTGAAACATAGAAAGATAAAATAAAAAACAGCAACTAAAAAAACAACATAAACATCCCACATAAGAACATAAATACTCCAAGATGAGATGGTGAAGAATTGTGTTTGCTTGTCCATCATCATCCAATATTGAAAGCTTCCTCCTTTTTTAAAGGATTAATCAGTAGGGAGACTTTTAGAACTTAAAACAAAGAGTTTTTCCCCTTGGGAGAAAAACCCTTCCAAGAAAAAGAACATTGTCTTATCTACCCCAGACCATTTTCATTTTCTTGACTTTCAGTAGCTTGATGAAGGCTGATAAATAGCCCCAAAGGGTCAACTCAGTTGATAGAACAATAAACTTGATAGGATTCAAAACAGGAAGACTGACAGACCTTGTGGGAGTGGTACCCCCATAAGAACATTTTATATTCATCAGTCATCACTTCCTCTGAACACAATGGCCTCAACAGCCACTTGTATGACAGCAACCACCAACCACCCACATCAGGCCAGGACACATGGCATCCTTGCCAGCAAGACTGCCTTCCTGGTTAAGGCAGTTATTGCTCTCACACTTATTATAATTTATCAAGCACCATGATGAAATTCCATTTACACACAGGTATATTAGAAACTCTCAGCATCACTTCTCTATTTGGCAAACTATTTAAGGCTTTGAAATTTTTTGGCCTCTTTCAAGAAGGAAGCTTAAGGCAAATCCAGCCTTCCATCTCCTAGAGGGACTGTGTCACCCTCAGGGCAGAAGTTATTCTGATGCCAAGACTGGAATGCTCAATTGTTATTCTTTCTAATCTATTGCACAAAAAATGTGTGAAATTCTGACAGTTGCATTTGGAAGTCCCAGGTTAACAAGCATTGGAGCATCCGTGCTCTCCAAGTCACTGCACTAGCCAGTCCCACCGTCCACCTCAGCCCCTAACCAATCTTTGTGACAACTCACTATTCGCCCGTGGATTTAAATACATGAGGTTAATGGGAAGGAAGGAAAGGCAAAGGTCAGAGAAACAGTGAATAGAGCAGTGGAATTCCTAAAAAAATTATAATTTTCCTACATTAGATATGGTTTAACCAAGGCTAAGACAAAGTAAAGAATTTGTACAATGACTGCAAAGCTCAAAAGTATGATGTTGGATTGCAGGACTCAGAGCAAGGCTTCTTCACCAAGAGATGCACAAGGCAAGAATGCAGGCTTTGTTTAGAGTAGATGATGTCAGATTAGGATATTAAAATCTTTTTTTTTATTTTAATGTATATTTTATTGAATGTTTGTTTATTTCATACAAAATATCTTTTTTGTGCTTTTATTGATGTTTTGTGTATTTCAGACATCATTTTTCAATTCAGTTCATGCATATTCCCCTTTCCCTTCCTCTCACCCCAGCCCAGATCATGAATTCTGCCATAAGTGTCCTGCATCTTTCAAATCTTTTTAAAAATATTTTATTAGTTTTAGTTTGAGTGTATTAGTGCATTTCTTTTTTTAATGTGTATGAGTGTATTATCTGCATGTAGGTTGGTGCACCCATGTCGTGCAATGCCATGGAGGTCAGAAGAGAGTATTGGATTCCCCTGGAACTGGAGTCAAAGACAGTTCTCAGATGCCATGTGGGTGCTGGGGATCGAACCCAGGTTCTCTGCAAGAGTAGATGGTGCTCTTAACTGCTAGGCCAACTCTCCAGCCCCGTATCTTTCAAATCTTTACACAAATGTCTAACATTCTTGATATCCAATGAAATAATTTTAAAGTTTTTCTGATAATTTGCTGTTAATTTTCACTACTGCCAAATTAAATTGAAAGAATGCACCCATGAGCACACGTGCATACATGCGCACACACGCACACACACACACTCATACACACACACAAGCACACACAAGCACACACAAGCACACACAAGCTATTAAGCATTGGGTTGAAGACCCAGGTAAGCAAATTCAGTCTCCACTTTGCTTGACCAATACAACAGAAGCTAGCACTAAGAAGAACATATTTGAGGAAAGCCAGGTATATTTTGAGCATCACTTTATAAAGATTCAGGACATACACTCATATGTAGAATCTAAAAATTACCAGAAAACCTGCTTTGAGAACATGGGAAGATGTTCTAATTGCAAGGACACAGTCATGGTACTAAAAATGAACATTGTAAAACCTCTATCCACTGCTCTCCAAAAATAAAAAAATATGTAATGCAATCAAAAACATGAGTCACATGTGTAATTTTAAAATTTGTAGTCAGCATATCAAAAATATAAAAGCAGTAACTCTAATTTTAGCACCACAGATAGCATATCCAAAATATGACTAGTTTAAGATACAAGTTATATAGAAATTTGATGGGGTATTTTGCATTTTAAATAAATATAGCAGGTGATTTACACTTAAAACACATTTCATTTCAGATTAGGTACATTCTCAATTCTCAGTAGCCATCATACTATGCTGGAGGTACAGTGCCCTACAAGAAAAGAGCTACAGTGAGTGGATACCTAAGAAGAAACTTTGTTCTTGCTATTATTGGCTTTCTCAGTTAATAAAAGATTTATACCAAGCAGAAACCTGGGATCTGAGGGAGACCAAAGGGTCTCAGTATTAGTTTCAAGGATGTGTACAAGTCAAGGCAGAGGGCATTCAAAGAACAGTAGTTAGGTCACACCCAGATAAAATGTTGGTATGGGTGAGTAGCTGAAGATCCGCAAGTGAGGGTGTGAGGAGGTGTGTGGAGTAAAGCCCTTCCTGTGCAAACCCAGGACTGAACCTGAATCCCTAGAAGCCATGTGAAGCCCGATGCAGCAGCACACATGTGTGTACCCATGTGAAGCCCGATGCAGCTGCACACGCATATACACCCATGCGAAGCCTGATGAAGCAGCACATGCGTGTGTACCCGTGTGAAGCCCGATGCAGCAGCTCATGCATGTTGTCCCATGTGAAGCCCAATGCAGCAGCACACGCATGTGTACCACCACTCCTGAGAGAAGACAAGAGAATCCCCACAGGCTCATGGACCAGTGAGCCTGCTGTACACAATAATGAACAAGAAGAGAACCAGTCTCAACAAAGATGGAAGGATTCTTAAGAAGTGACATCTGAAGTGGTTCTCTGACCTCCTCCACATACACCCCCACATGCTCCACACAAACACACACACACACACACACACACACACACACATCAAATACTTATTTTTAAATAATAATCAAGTAAAATGAGAAATCTTAGGGCCAGACCTTCTGGTGCAGATGTCTGCACACAAACACCTAAGAAGCCAGTGACCCAGAAAGGCTCAATGCCTTGGATGATGGAGAATCTCCAAGAAAAAGAAGCAGTGCCTGGACCCTAAGCAGAGCCAGGCTGCAGGATCCCATGTGGCTCTGAGCACCATTGAGGCTGGAGGTCAGAACTGAAGGCCAAAGGCGCACCTTGTTCTTCCAGTAAGAATTGAAGACAAGCCAAACAACAGTGCTCTCTATTTTTTCTTTTTGTCTTTTTACTAAGATCTCAAGTTTTATATCTGAAGTGCAATTTCTCAGGCCTTACTGATTATTTATTTCTGGTTTTACTTTCCTTTTGGATGCTTAAGGCCACACAGTTAGCCCAGATTAGCCAAGGTTTTGTTTTCTTAAAGTCAGTTGAGGATCTAGTCCTCAGGGGTCTCTCAGGGTTTTTTGGGGGGAGTGGGAGCCCCTGGCAGGATAGGTTATTTTTACAAGTACCACTGATAAAATGAAATCAAAATTATAAATATGAAAAGTGTTGATTATTTCTTTTTAATAAACCAAAAGGCTAGAAAAAACAAACAGAGGAAATCAGTATTTTCCAGAACAAGAAAGATTTTTCTAAGTACAAAATTTATGAAAGAAAGTCATTGTGGGGTGTGAGAAATAATGACTGCTTGTATCGAAACAGATAATTCTGAGCTTTACCTTATCATAAGCCAAAATAAAAACCAATGATAAAATTAGACAAATATGTTTTTATAAATCAAAGGCAAATATCAATAAATGAATAAAGACATGTATATACATTCATTTCATCAGATAATACAGAAACAGAATTTAAATAAATTGAAAAGTGAAGTATACTATTCAATCTTAAGACATAAAACTGAACAAAGGCTCTGCTGTGTATGGTGGACCATTGGTAGAATGGTTATTTATTATCATAGCATTATATGTACCAGCAAAAATAAACAAAAAATGTGTCCCCAAGGTGTCAATGAGGAAAAAAATAAATAACCAACATTCTTTCAGAATATTTTTACAAATTTTAAAGATTTATATTTACCATTTTAATTATGTCTGTGTTGTCTTTGCATTTGTGTGAATGCAGTCTCAACGGAAACCAGAGAATGATCTCAGAACCCCAGAGCTGGAGTAATTGACAGTTGTCAGGATCCAGACATGGAACTGAATTCTGGTTCTCTGGAAGGACAGCAAGAGCTCTTAATCCCTCATCCAGCTTTCAGAATATTTACAGATATGTTTTCAACGTGTAGTGCCTAGGAGAAAAATTAATTCTACAATTTGTTTGATTTAATTTTGAATTTAACAATGGAGTACAATGGGCTAGAGAGATGGCTCAGCCATTAAGAACAATGGCTGCTCTTGTAGAGAACGTAGGTTCGATTCCCAACACCCACATGGTGGTTAACAACCATCAATAACTCCAGTTCTAGGGGAATCTGACACTCTTCTCTAACTTCCATGGGCATTGCAAGACACAGGTACACTTACATACATGAAGGCAATACATTCATACACAATAAATAAAAGTAATAAATAAAATATTTTAAATGGAGTACAAAATATCCATACATATGAATTTATGTCCATTAAGATATGTGTTTTAGTAATTTTTAAAATACTTTTATTGATGAATTGTGTATTTCATTCATTATCTTTCAGTCCAATTTATACACATTCCCCTCTCCTTGCCCCCTCCCACCCCTGTATAAATTAATTATATGTATATATCCAAATATAGAGACATAAGCATAGAAAAAGCTTGAGTGAATAGATTAATATGTTAACACAGGTATGCCTGAAAAATTGAATTATAGATTATTATTTTGCTTCTGTTTTTCATTTTTCAAATGATCTAAACTGATTGCATATTACATTATCATTAAACCTTTACTGATTAAACAATTTTAAATATTGTGCATGTGTTCTCTAACATAGTGCACATGTGGTTAATACGAAGCAAGAGAGATGTGACTATCAACGAAGTGCATAGGACCTCCACGCTGGAGATCCAAAGTGATCAAACAAGCTCTGCTTAAAAAGCAAAGGTGGAGGTGGGTAGTGTAATGCTTGCCTTTAATCCCAGCACTTGGGAAGTGGTGAGGATCTTTGTGAGATTGAGGCCATCCTGGTCTACATAGCAAGTTCCAGGGCAGCTGGGGTTACAGGGAAAACACGTCTCAAAAAAAAAACTTTTTTAAAAAAGTATCAATTTGTTCCTGTACAATATTCAGGGACAGAATGTTTATCAACAGTACAAAGAGCTTGAAGCAGGCATACTATCCTGAGTTGGAATTGCTAGATTTAGCTCTGGCTAGAATCTAATCTTGTCCATGTTGTCTACAAAACCCCCTAAGTTTAAAGACTTGGGTCTGTCCAATGTCACTGGTAAAAGTGGCTGTGGAGAAGCTTACATTCGGAGAACTTCATCCATATGTGCTCAGAAGTATCTCAACTCTACAAGGTGTCTTCCTTTCAGAAAGCATTCGATGCAGCATGCCAGCCCAGTCTGTGGAAGAGAACATCAGCTTGCTGACTAGAGGCAGCAGGAGTTCTCCTGAAGTTGGGTCCTCTTCTGGTGAATTCTGGTGAACCAGAATAAGAATTCTGGTGGCAGAATAAGAAATAAGTTCAGCTTAGGTAATTTAACTCATGTTTTGCATCAGTTTTGAACAAAATCACAGACCACACATTTAGCCAAAGTCTGAGACTAAATATTCCTTCTGAGTGAATTTTTCCTGGAAAAAAATAGCCAAGACCAAATTAAGTTATTGTGCTTCACTAAAGTTCTGAGTGAGGCTGTTGAAGATGGCATTTCACCTAACCTGATGTCACTTGATCCAAATCATCTCAGCTTCCTCATGTGGCGTATCTTGTTCTCATTCCCTTTTCATCTTTCATGGTCAGCCTGTTCTTTCTCAGGAAATTGTTTCCCCTTTGCTCCTAGTTCTCCCAAGGACACCTATCATCTAGTATTTCCACCCTAAATAGAAGCCACACAGCAAATAGCCCACATGGAGGGCCCCCACCTGCTCTTGTGGGAAAAATTATCTAGACGTGGGAGATGGATCTTCAAAGTGTCCTCTCCATTCAATATAAGAACACTCCTGCTTCTGCTTTGTGCACTGAAAAAGCCAAAATAAAATAACCAGTATTTCAAAAAATTGGTATTGTTTGACTATTCCCAGATACCAGCCTTCTGGGTGTTATGTTGTACAAAACTTTTTCACAGGAAATCATCTTCTTTCAATTAGCTGCAAAGTAGATTTCCCCGGGAGCACTCAACCCACACCAGGGCCCTCATCTGGTTTCTCAACCCTTGTACAGGCTCATTCCTCAGGTGAACTTGAATCTTCTTCCTGAAGGTGAAATCTGCCTTCAGATTCCACTGAGCTTTTTAGTCCCTTGAAAGTTCTTACAGTGTCTATAAAAAATTCTGCTCTTAACCTTTCTCGTGTTATAAAAAGCACAGCCACGTTCCTCATAACTATTTGATGTCTTATATAAAACCCTTTATGAAATAAAAAAAAAATCTCCCCAGATAGCCTCAAAAGAAAACTTGCCCTGCGTTGTCTTAAAATGGTATGCTCATTTAACATCGACATGAAGACAGAGTAGGGTTCTGAATTCTGCACTGACCATGCTGGCATTGAGGGGCATGGATTAAACCTGCCAGTTTCGAAAATATCCCTTCTATTCCACAGGGAGATCATGTCAAGAGTAAAAGCCAGAAAGGGAAATTTTGGCTGGCATCCAAAAACAGTTGTAAAAAAGTAGGTTCTGTCTCTGACACCACTCCAACATGCTCTCTTCGGCTTTGCCATGACGTTGAAATCTTTTCTCAGGAGAGATGAATGCATGTACAAAGGCAGCACACAGCACGGTGGGCTCAGGAATTTCAAACATGGCACAGTCTGACAGGAGGGAAGAGAGGAGCGAGAGGGAGGGGTAAAATCACTGCCATTTCAGGAAGGCTGTCAAAAGAAAGCCACGTCAACAGGTTCATCTCTGAAACATTTCTACTGCCAAACTCTTCTGGGTGATTTGAAAAGAATTTGGACCCAATCCTTATATGATTTTCTATGAGGCTGCTTAACTTCTGAAAGTTTGGATCTACTACACAAGGGTCTCCATGGTAAAAACGAATTTGCATTTATGGAATCCACAATGCATGTTAGTATTCAAAGAACAACTAAGAAACGAAGTCAAATCTCAAAAGCCTATCTGGAAGGAAGTGGCAGAAGGGGGAAGAGGGAGACATATTTTGAAAAACTTCTTCAACCTCTGCTGATAGTCTCATTCCTGAAGAAGACAGAGGCTGGCCCCTTCATCACTCAGACTGAGAAAATCTGGATGGTAGAGGTGAGGGTGTAAGTGTAACCAAAATGCACAAGCTAGTAGAAAGCAAAGGGCCTGCAGAGGCAAAACCAGACAGGAAAATACATATGCATGTGTTTCCTATACTCAAATGTTCTTTGCTTCCAGAGCAACCCATAAACATTTGCCTATTGTATAATTTCTTCAATGTGCATTAGACCTTGATCTACAATATAGATTAAACAAATGTCTAATTTGTTCTATTTTGAGCTCTAACAAAAGGCAGAGTCACTGACCTAGAGATCCCTCTGAATAGCTTTTAATAAATAGCAAAGAAATAAAGCAGGTATAATTGCTGAAGAAGTTGAAGGTTAATTTTTAAATAAGCCAATACAGCTACCAAAGACCACAATGAAAACATAAAACTGAATTCCCCAATTTGCTCAGACAAAATAATTTCTAAGCTCCTTGTTCTACTATTATTTTGTTGTTTATCTTATTTCTTTATGGAACAAATGCCACCGATAATCAAATTTCTCATTGGTAAAAATGGAAATAATATGAGTGTCTGCTTATTGGTATTATACAATTTCAACTGGCACTGCAGTATTTTCCGGGCAGACAGTAAAGTGTTGCACACTGTTGGTTATGAGGAATGGCAGTGAAACGGATTCATTTCCCTCACAAGACTGAGGAGCAGGGTGATTTCATAGTGCCTTAGATTTTAATCAGTTTCTAATTCCATAATTTCATGGTCATAAAATATTAGAGTTGAAAGAGATCTTGGAAATTATCTCAGTCAAACTTCCTCATTTCTAAGGACCAGAGAGTATGTAGCAGGTTGAATGTCAAACATTGGCGTGTGTGGAATACAGACGTGATCACAGCTTCTACAGCTGGAACACTGCTTGCTAACTGTAGCCTTTGGTAAGATTATCTGACTTTTTGCAAAGACCACATTCACGAACTGGCCTTAAAGAGAATTTCCCTAGGGACTGGAGAGATAGCCTAGCGGTTAAGAGCACCGACGCTCTTGTAGAGGACCCGGGTTCGATCCCCAGCACCCACATGGCGGCTAACAACCGTCTGTAACTCCAATTCCAGGAGAACTCCAGTTCCAGGGGAATCCGAGACCCTCTTCTGACCTCCGCGGCATTGCACGACACGGGTGCACAGACCTACATGCAGACAATACATTCATATACATACAAAGGTAAATAATAATAATAAAAAAAAAAAAGAGAATTTCCCTAAACTGAATTTTCTGTGTACCCATTAATCCTTAAATATGATTTAGAACAAGTGACTGCATGGAAACACCAGCCAGAGATATCCTCTAAAAATATGACGTGAACCACCCCACCTCTTTTGTAGAGTTTCCCGTTGGTCTTACCTGGTCCTTACTTTGAAAATGTGTCCCCTGTCTTCTGCAAAAGACACGTGTCCCAATTCTTGTCGTGGACCAACTCATTTTGTAGGATTGCAGCCTTCATGAATAATGTTTTGGGACCTGTGCTTCTCCTTCATTCCAAGGCTGAGATGGAGGCAGTTTCCCTATGATGCTACTTGATGCACCCTTCTTTTATGGCTCTATTTAAATGATCCCTCCCTGCAGCATATTGGTGACTCTCCATCCTCCCGCCCATTTCCCCCTTTTGCTCACTGCTCCCATATAGCCTATTTAGGGATATTTTTCATGTTTGGTGCCCCAGAGCATATACAGACTCAACTACAGCAGACATCATTATTTTTTTGATGGATCTCGAATCTCCACTCTCTATCCAGCCAGCAGTGACCCTGAACAGAGGGGGAAGAACAAAATAATCTGATGAATGCTGGAGAGATGGCCTAGCGGTTAAGAGCGCCGACCGCTCTTACAGAGGACCCGGGTTCGATCCCCAGCACCCACATGGCGGCCGAGAGCCGTCTGAAGCTCCAATTCCAGGAGAACTCCAGCTCCAGGGGAATCCGAGACCCTCTTCTGACCTCCGCGGCATTGCACGACACGGGTGCACAGACCTGCATGCAGACAGTACATTCATACACATACAGAAATAAAAAAAAAAAAAAAAAGAATAGGGCTGGAGAGAATGGCCTAGAGGTTGAGAGCGCTGACTGCTCTTGCAGAGGGCTCAGTTCGATCCCCAGCACCTACATGGCAGCTAAGAACCGTCTGTAACTCCAATTCCAGGAGAACTTTCTCGTGGAGGACTCCATTCCAGGGAATCTGATGCCTTCTTCTGACCTCTGCGGCATTGCACGACTCAGGTGCACAAACCTACATGTAGATAATACATTCATATACATAAAATAAATAAATAAATAAATAAATAAATAAATAAATAAATAAATTTTTTAAAAATAAAATAAAAAATAAAGAATAAATGAGGCCAGGCATAGTGGCACACACCTTTAATCCTAACACTCTGGAGGCAGAGGAAGGCAGATCTCTGTGAGTTCAAGGCCAGCCTGGTCTACAGAGTGAGTTCCAAGCCAGCTGGGGCTACAGGGAGACCCTGTCTCAAAAAGACCAAAAATAAATAAATAAATAAATAAATAAATAAATAAATAAGTAAATAAACAAATAAAATGAACAAACAGTTCTCTATATCCAAGTCTTTAAATATGACTTAAAATGCTAACAAGGTGCATTGAAGGACCTTCATAGTCAACTTTAAGTCCTACCCGGATTTAGCACTTTGGCCACCAGAGCTAAATTGTATGAAGAAATATCAACATATGACAACCAGTTAATGAATGCCAGTCACAAATCTTGCAGAATCAGAATTCCTCCTGGAGGAATTCTTATTCTGCAAGATTCTTCTTGCAGATTCTTGCAAGATTCTTCTCCAGATCTTCACACAGGGAGGTTCAATAATGGTATATGCCAGCACCTCACAGGCTGTCAATACTCGAGACCTACTGTGTAGGCTGGTGTAAGGCAGGCTGAAACATGAAATGTACATAATTTTCTTTGTGATACAAGAAAAGTACACAGCAAATTGTATGGCAGTGTAAAGGCTGAGAAAAGGATTTAAGATTTAAATGTCAATCAGGAAAACCCTGAATTGGTCCAGTTTCTATCAAAGTCTGAATGCTTTCCTGCCTAAGACTTTCCTCCCCTGGGTTAGTTAGTTTCATCATTTTCAAACTCAGTTTCAAAATCTCAGAGCACAGAGAAAATTTACACAAACTCCTTGTGATAATATAAGGTGAATGGTTTCTAGTCCAGTTCCCAGAAAAACCCTCCTTTCTATCTAAAAGAATCAGTCTTAGCTGTCCTCCCTTTTCACATACCCATGGCAGCCTGATCTTCTGAGTTCCAGCTGCAATCACTCACCTCTGAAGACTCTGAATTTGTTCTAGCTCAGGCTCCAAACCTCCAACTTCCTCCAGCAATACAGTTCCAAAAGATTAGGAACTACATGAGATAGTCTATTCAGATACAGTCACAGAAATTACTCCACCAATTTTCTGTGTTGCTCAAATATCTGTCATTGGTACAAAATCCTCAGGAAAATCAGCTTTAAGAGACAAAAGTTTATTTTCATCCAAGGTTTCAGAGGTAAAGGATTATTTTGCCCATGATCTAATCTCCTCTGAACACTGTTGTGTTTAACATTCCACTTATCTCCAAAATACAAGTCAAATCATAAAGATGATAATTGGTTCTAGGCCAGATAAGTAGTTATATAGCACCTGTTTGAATTCAAGAGAGAAGGGGGTGTTGCCAATAATCCAAGCTGGTAAGACCTGGGAATAATAATTTTTTAAATTTTATTTATTTATTTATTTATTTTGCAAGAAGAAACACTTGAATTTCATGTCAGCTTACAAACAAAAGGAATCAAATCCACATGCAAAAAGCACAAAGAAAAATCAACAACATGGGAAAAGCAAATAAGAAATCTCCACCAAACACTATCATCAGTCCTATAGAGGACTCCCACAATGAGATCTCTCTGGCTGCAACCCAGGACACAGACCGATAGATAGATAGATAGATAGATAGATAGATAGATAGATAGATAGATAGATAGATAGACATTCATTCTATTGATTCTGGGTTTTCTTTTTATTTTTCTCACTGATCCATCCTGGAAGTGGATCCTTTGCTCTCTAATCCATCCTGGAGGTTTCCTTTGCTCTCTGATCCATGCTGGAGGTGGATCCTTTGCTCTCTGATCCATCCTGGAGGTGGGTCCTTTGCTCTCTGATCCATCCTGGAGGTGGGTCCTTTGCTCCCTGATCCATCCTGGAGGTGGGTCCTTTGCTCTCTGATTCATCCTAGAGGTGGGTCCTTTGCTCTCTGATCCATCCTGGAGACAGGTCCTTTGCTCTCTGATCCATCCTGGAGGTGGGTCCTTTGCTCTCTGATCCATGCTGGAGGCGGGTCCTTGGCTCTCTGAGCCATCCTGGAGGTGGATCCTTTGCTCTCTGATCCATGCTGGAGGCGGGTCCTTTGCTCTCTGATCCATGCTGGAGGTGAGTCCTTGGCTCTCTGAGCCATCCTGGAGGCGGATCCTTTGCTCTCTGATCCATCCTGGAGATGGGTCCTTTTCTCTCTGATCCATGTTGGAGGTGGGTCCTTTGCTCTCTGATCCATGCTGGAGGCGGGTCCTTTTCTCTCTGATCCATGCTGGAGGCGGGTCCTTTTCTCTCTGATCCATGCTGGAGGTGGGTCCTTTGCTCTCTGATCCATCCTGGAGGTGGGTCCTTTGCTCTGTGATCCATGCTGGAGGTGGGTCCTTTGCTCTCTGATCCATGCTGGAGGCGGGTCCTTTTCTCTCTGATCCATGCTGGAGGTGGGTCCTTTTCTCTCTGATCCATCCTGGAGGCGGGTCCTTTGCTCTCTGATCCATGCTGGAGGTGGGTCCTTTGCTCTCTGATTCATCCTAGAGGTGGGTCCTTTGCTCTCTGATCCATCCTGGAGCTGGGTCCTTTGCTCTCTGATCCATGCTGGAGGTGGGTCCTTTGCTCTCTGATCCATGCTGGAGGTGGGTCCTTTGCTCTCTGATCCATCCTGGAGCTGGGTCCTTTGCTCTCTGATCCATGCTGGAGGTGGGTCCTTTGCTCTCTGATCCATCCTGGAGGCGGGTCCTTTGCTCTCTGATTCATCCTAGAGGTGGGTCCTTTGCTCTCTGATCCATCCTGGAGATGGGTCCTTTGCTTTCTGATCCATTGTGGAGGTGGGTCCTTTGCTCTCTGATCCATGCTGGAGGTGGGTCCTTTGCTCTCTTATCCATGCTGGAGGTGGGTCCTTTGCTCTCTGATCCATCCTGGATGCAGGTCCTTTGCTCTCTGATCCATCCTGGAGGCAGGCCCTTTGCTCATAAGAATTTTTGATGCAACGTAGTGCTATATAGTCTTGAACTCACGTGTAGGCCAGAGTAGCCCCCAACTTATGGCTGTCCTCATAGTTTTCATCCGATTTCATACCTCCATTGTGGAAATACAGGTCTGTGCTGCCATGCCAGTCCTGGAATGTCACTGAGTTAACTATTCTCATTATTTTGGGGTGTCAAGGCTGCTTGACTTTTATTCAGCACCACTTAACATGAAGCTAGAAAATTCCCTTTCCTTTATTCCATCATGGACATATACATCCTGTGATGATCTCAAATGACAGATGAAGAGAAGTTAAAACTGTCTGTGGAAAATGTATGGTACAGGAATGTGTCCTTCGGTAAGGTAAACATTACCTCTTAGATTGTCCTATCTCTTGATCCAGAAGCAAATGGCAACATGATGTCCCAGTGGGTTTAGAAAGAATGTAGCTAGAAGGGTTTCCCTGCTAGAGTATGTCAACTAGAAGCTTAGTGTTTAGTCCACCGGACTGAAATATCTAAATTACCCCCATTCTTGATAAATAAATGTTAAACAATTTTATAGCTTGTCTCCAGTAATATCTTAACACCTCTATGTCATGCGGGACCTAGTTTCACTGGAATCTTTGTCATGGATCAAAACCTCTTGTCCTCCAGACATTACAAACAGCCAAAGAAAAGGTAAAATGGCAACAGTTCTAGGGTTGGAGCCCATTCTGCTGCCTTAGAATACCCCTGCTGACCCTATCACAGCTGCACCTCTGAGTACCCCATGATCAATGCATATTCTTCATTACATTGTCTCACACCATCCCAGATCTACTCATGGCAGCTTGCTGCTTATGACATATTTGGTGGATGGTAACAAGCTGGATACGTGCAATGTCTGTTAGATTAGCTTTTTTCAGCAAAAGCCTTCTTCTGTCATGATCTACAGATGAGTAAGATGCAGCTCACCCACAGATTCATTGCTCACTTAGTGGTTGTTAATGTCTACCCTCCTCAGAGTTTATTACTATTCAGTTAGAAGGATGACAAAATCACAAGCCCAAGATAATTGTCAGCTGGGTGGCATTGAGATAGGCGATTTTACATGTCAACCTGTTTGAGCCACCAGTACCTACTACTTCATCAAACATACATGCATATGTGTTTGAAAGTGCTGATAGAGGGTATGGATATTTGAATTAGTAGACTGAGCTGAAAGGATTATCTTCCTTTTTTAAGAGACCTAACTCTGATGAATTCGAGACTTCAACAGAATAGGAAAACTGACCTCCAGTAAAAGGATTACCTCCTGCTCACTGTTGAGCTTGGCAGTCAATCACTTTCAAGTTTTTAACTTGAACAGAATCTGATAGATTGACAGTGAACAACAATCCAAGACTCCAGTTCCAGAGTATCCAATGCCCTCTTCTGGCTCCCATGGCATTGAATGCTACAGGGTGCACTTACATTCAATCAAAATACTCATACACATAAAATAAAAACTAAACTCTTACAAAAATAATCTATGCCCCTCAGAATCCCTAATTTAAAAAATTGGAATCACATACTCTCCAAAATTCAGACCAAAGAATGAGATGATGCATATATAAGAAACTCTGAAGGTGACAGAAGAAAACATTGGTAGTAACCTACAAGACATAGGTGTATGACAAGACTTTTTAAATCAGACAGTAGCTGCACAAGAAATAAGAACAATTGACAAGTGGGACCTCATTACACTCAAGACCTTCTGTACAGCAAAAGATACAAGCAATGAAGTGAAAAGAAAACTCACAGAGTTGGAGGAAACCTTCACCGGTGATACATATGACAGAGCATTAATATCCAGAATATATAAACTTCTCAAAAAACAAAGAAGAAAATAAATGACTCACTCAAAAGATGGAGTAAAGAGCTGAACAGAGACTTCACAAGTGAGGAAGTAAAGATGGTTAAGAAACATCTTAAAAAGTGTTCAACATCGCTAATAATTAAGGAAATGTAAATTAAAACCATTTTAAGATATCATCTCACTCCAATAAGACTGGCTAGGATCAAGAAAACAAAAGATACCAAATGCTGGAGAGGTTGTGGGGAAAGGGAACCACACATCCACTGCTGGTGGGAATGTAAACTCATGCAACCCCTATGGAAAGCAGTTTGGAGAACTCTTAAAAGATCCAAATGAGCCTACCACCTGACCCAGTCATACCACTCCTGGGTATATACCCAAAAGACTCATCCTACCGCAGAAATACATTCACACCCATATTTATTGCAGCTTTCTTCACAATAATGAAGAGCTGGATGCAACCCAAGTGCTTCTCAACTGAGTGGATAAAGAAAATGTGGTACATCTACACAATGGAGTTCTATGCAGTGGTAAAGAAAGATGACATCATGAACTTTTCAGGTAAATGGCTGGAACAAAAAGATATTATGCTAAGTGAAGAAATACAGTCCCAGAAAAAAAAAACAAATGATGAATGGTATCCCTCATTTGTGGATGCTAACACCAATTACCTAATTGTAAGGCAAACTGAGCAATGTTAATGTTATATATCTTTTTATCTGAAAGTGACTGTGCTCTTATAATGTGAATCCTTTAACAGGTTCGAGAATTAACATACCATTATTCTCAGACTTTGTAACTTTGGTATTTGGGTGGAGGGTATGTATGCATATTTCAGAGTAATATAAAATTTAAAGGAAAAAAGAAAAAATCATTCATTTTTAACATGTATTATTGTATGTATATGTGCCTGCATGAGTCTATGTGTACCACATAGGTGTCAGAGCCCACAGAGGCCAGAAGACAGCACTGAAAATGGAGTTGAGTGCTACTATCTGGGTGCTGGGAATGGAACACCAGTCCTCTGCAGGAGTAGCATGCACCCCAGCTCATTATCTAAGCCCCTTAATTACATTTTTATTCTACAATTATTAGAACTCCACATAATGATTTCTTGGTTTGGTTTTCCTTTTCCCAGGCCTAAATCCTATTTTTTTTTCTGCACATGATATCAACTATTCTATTATTTTGCTTTTCTTTTTCCTAAGTCTGACCTGCTCTGGGGGCAGAAAGCCACGCAAAGCACTGCAGTAGGAGAAGAGTTTCCCACCACCTCCAGTACTGATTATTGTTATAAACTATGATGAATAAACTTTAAGATGTTTTAACTTATTTCATGCTCTGTGTTGTGATACTCATTAAGGAAAATTATTTCCACCTCTTCTTGTTTAGCTTTCTCTAAAATGTGCAAAATCAGGGGATGTGTTTGAGCTGTTCGTTTCACCGTGGGTTCCTCTCCTTTCACTTTGTTCTTTGAGCAGCTACTTTCTGTTTCTCAGGCTCTCTCTCCTTATCATTTTCACACTGCACCATGACTTGTGCCCTAGAAGGACTCATCCCTTCTTAGAGAAGAGCAATCATATGTCGCAGGGGCAGAAAATGAATGGGTGGTCCCTTACCAAGACACTCAGAGGAGCATCTAGAACAGGCTCCATGCAAATCGGAGATTTGTAGAAATGATCACATCTCCTTCAGCCTGCCTTCTCCTGCAGCACATTTTGCTCATTAACTCATTAATCTTCTCGTACCTCCCCTGCAGGGAGGTGAGTATTATTAGCTTGGGGTTGTTGATGGAGAAACAGAACTAAAGTACAGTGAAGTTCAGCAACTTGCCCAAGATCACAGTGGGAGATGTTATTGTCAGCAGGAACTGAGCCCTGAAGCCTCCTGACCCCAAGCACCCGCTGAATCTCAGAGACACCCCTCCCAGTGCCACCATTAGCATAACTGTTAAGGGAAGAGGAACACTACATTATATTGCTAGTAGTTGCATGCACCTATGCTACTGAAATCCACTGAATACACATACAGCTGGATCTCTCCAACATTTATACTGCCAGACATCTGAATAATTCCTCCCTTCTCCACACATAGCTGTCAGCAGTTGCTCTGCCTGACAAAATGAACCTACTTGGTCAGAAAAATATACTTTGGAGAAAAAATAAACTGTTCCTTTTTCAGGATCCTACTACAAAACAAGATAGTCTGTGGAAAAAGAATGTCCAAAAGGAATGCATATGATTCTTTTGTTTACACATTGATGTTCTCTGTGCATCAGACCACCAAAGTGCAAATGACATTTTCTTTTCTCATCGTAATGCTATAAAATGGCCAACAGTCATGATGTTAGCGCAGTTCAACTAGTAACTCCTGGTTTGATTTGGGAAGTCCTGAGGAAAAGCAGAAATAAGAGAGGGTAATGTGTTCCATGGTCCCTCTATATATGTCCCTCTGTGTTTTGGACTCATTAGTTCTCCCAAGGCTGTAAGGAAATTCTGATATTCTAACTCTACACTTCAAGAAAAAAAAATGAACACAAAAATTTGGGCTAGCCTCAGGTTGCTCAGCCACTACTAGAGCCAGATTTGAACCACCCTGTCTCTGTCTCTAAAGGATGCTGAATTTATATGTGAGATCAAGACTCCATCAAAGATTTTTACTCTTATTTCAGTTGAACTAATAGAATCTCCACTTTGGCTAGAAAGAGGTTTTGAATTAAAATTATTTGCTGAAGACTGGAGAGATGGCTCAACAGTTAAAGTACATACTGCTCTTGCAGAGGACCTGAGTTTGGTGCTCAACACCCATGTTGGACAGCATACCTTTGTCTCCAGTCTCAAGAGATCTGGCACCCTCTTCTGGACTCTGGGGCACTGCACTCACACATGCACATATTCATATACATATACATATACACATAATTTATTTATACTCTTTAAAAACCTTTACTGGCTGACTAAAAGTGGACAACTTTCCTGGGCTTTGGGATATTCAAGTGGTATGACTCAATCACACAGTGGGGACTGTTCAACACTATGATCTATGGCAGACTTTTCCAGGCTGGTTGCTGATTGGAAGAATTTAGAGTCTTGGGATGTTGGGTATAGTTTTGTGGTAAGTTCCATCAGAATCAAGATAAAGAAAAGTTTGTGCTTGCCAAGCAATATGACAGATCACTTCTCTGCTCAGAAGCCAAAAGTAAGCTGAGAGTGAAGCTGAACTCAGTGATACAAGCAGCCAGAAAGAGACAGAGCTAATGTCAGGTCCACATTCTGTGTGCCAGCAGACACCCTGGCCTTGTCCCACTACCACAAATCAATGCCCTGCACCTCTGCATTCAAGAAACAGTATGTTTCCTCCATTTACCACTTTCACTGGAGACCATGCTTTGAAAAGGATAACGAATCCCACCTAAGAGATTGGTTTTCACTACATGTTTAAAATTTGATAGAAAAACTAAATGTGCTGATCTTTATAACTTTTAGTTAAAATATACATCTATGAATATTCATTTACCTACATGCTCTATTTGAATACTTATAAATGAGAAATGTAAACATATATACTGCATTTTTTAAGAAATAAGTCTTTTTAGATACCACAAGCTAGCAAATAAAAAGTCAGTGCCAGGAATGGGGTCCCTCTCTTGGTTGGTGACCAGGGAGGTGCCACAGACCTTCAAACAGTGTTAGCATTCCCAGTACTCTTGGTTGCTCTCCAGAACTTAATGGAAAAATCCTCTTTCTGAAGATACAACATATGTGAATCATAGAACAAATGTGGAGAAATCAAACCTGTACTAATCTCAAAGCTTCATCTCTGCTGTCTAGATTTCCAAGTACTGGAAGGTGCTACCAGAACAGAAAAGTAATCACTTATCCAGCTATGAACCCTGTGAGTTACAGTAACAACTGACCTGGTAAGATATGTCCACTGGTGCAATAATGTCACAAACATTATGGGAGTAAACAACACTTTCTGGGTTGGATTTAAGGCCTGCTTCACAAGACAGAGCTCATACCTGGCACTTCAGAGGCAAGAACCTGGAGCTACACAGGTCAGAAGTTGTAGGGGAGAACCTACTACTATTATCCTGCTAAATAGACATAGTATTAAAATAAGTCCCAATAACTTACTATTATACCCATAGATTAATGCATCTTTCAACTCTCACCAGAGATGTTACTTGTAGCAGATGGCAATTGACACAGAACACCAAGGCTGTTCTACATGCAATGCAGAGAATAAATGACTTCAGTGTGCTCAGCTCTAAATGGAATACCTGTGTGGCACCCTCTCCTTCCTAAGCTCAGGCATCATTGCAGAAATGGGGGCAGAAAGATTGTAAGAGTCAGAGATGGTGGATGAATACAAAGAAACCATGATTTCTGGACACAGCCAGGGAGTTGCACATATGAACCCACAGCAATTGTGACAGCATGCACAAAACATGTGCAACCCCACCCCAAGATAGGCAGAAACCCAACATGGGGGCTGGAGAGGTGGCTCAGTGGTTAAGAGTACTGGCTGCTCTTGTGTAGGAAGATCCAGTTTGAATTGGGGGCTAGTTCTCAGCTAGCCCCCCTCAGGGCACCACGTGAATGGGAGTCAGGGGATTTCTCTGACCACTGAGGGAGAGTAGGGAAACAAGATGGAGTTGACCCTTCGCATCAGGAAATTTTATTCCAGTATAGACAAGCAGACAGAATCCAGCAGAGCAGTAAATCAAGAGCTCAGTGCTCAGTGCTAAGTTCTGGCAAGTGCTGTAAAGGAAACATGGGAAACTGACATCAATTTAAGTTGAACAGGGAGCAGAAACCCTTCTGATGGACTAGGAAGCTGAGACCTGGGTGGCATGGTGTCCAGAAGGTGAAAGTCAGTAGAACGTCAATCAGGAAAGGTCTGAACAAAAAGTGAGCTTGCCCTGACCTCACAACAGCAGAAAATGGTATTTCTGAAGGGTGGAGCAGACAGGGAGAACACAAGGTCCAGTCAGGGGATGTGCAGTACACAGGAGCATATGACGTCAAGTCATATGCAAGCACACAACACACACACACACACACACACACACACACACACACACCATGTATACCAAGCTGGTCTTGAACTCACACAGATCCACCTGCCTCTGCCTCCTGAGATCTGAGATTAAAAGTGTGTGCCACCACACCTGGCTGTATTTTTATTTTAACCTTTGGGAGTATAATTGTATCTAGACTTTAGCGTCTTGCCACTTGTGTTCAGTATCAGATTTTTAGAGAGAAAAGAAAGCAAGTTATTCCACCTGCCAGAATCATGCTTACCCTTGTTAGGAAAGAAAATAGTGACAGGACAGAGTTTAAGATTCTGGAAAGAGCTTCCCTCTTTTTCCCTTCTTTCCTTCCTTCCTTCCTTCCTTCCTTCCTTCCTACCTTTGTTTCTTCCTTCCTCCTCTTCTCTTCTCTTTTCTTTTTTTCTTTCTTTCCACAGGAATCCATTATTAGGAATTTGGGGACACCATGAAAAATACCAAACTTTTGCATCATAGGCATAGAGGAAGAAGAATATCAGGATAATGGCAATTCTGATGGTTTTCCTTTCTATATTGTTTTTCTTTTGCACCTTTCAATATTCTCTTTTTGTTCTGAACATTTAGTGTTTTTACTATGATATGGTGTGGGGAGTTCCTTTTTTGGTCCTGTCAATTTGGTGTTCTATGTTCTTGTATTTGTATGGGCATGTCTTTCCTTAATTTTCAGAAATTTTCTTCTACAGTCTTGTTGAAGATCTGGTCAATATCATTATCCTGAGATTTTCCTTCCTCTACGCCTATGATGTGGAAGCTTGGTCTTTGTTTGAGTGGTCCAATTCTTCAACTTTATTGTTCAGTCTTGATATTCTATTTTCTACTTTGTCGATTCTGCTGCTGGGGTTTTCTCCTGTTGTTTCCAGATGGCTTGTTGTGTGTTTCAATTCCTTCTTCATTTCAGCCCCAGTTTGCTTCAATATTTCTCTCTTTTGTGAATTCAGTCAGAAATTAATCCCTATCTTCTTTTAGTTACTTAATTTGTGTATTTTTTTATATTCTTTGAATTATTTGATCATTTCATGATAGATCTTTTAAATTTTCTGTCCTGGCTTATGTATAGGGGCCCTCATTGTAGAACTCTTCGGTAGGAGTTGTAATGTTTAGTGGAGACATATTATTTGGGTTTTTCATATTATTTTTTCATTGTGATTTTGGCACGTGGATTTCTTTTGTTGCTTGTGATTGTGGTATAAAATTCACATCTTCCTTTGTTGAGTTGAAGACTGACTTTGTTTGTATTCTTGATGTGCCTTGGTTGTGTTCTTATTAGATATGAAATGCTGGTTGATATAGACTTCAGGTTCTCTTTTCCAATTTTGTATTGGAAAGACAGCTGGTTCTCCTGTACCTAGTCAGGATCTCCCACAGAGGTCCAAGTGAGCATCAATTAGATACTCTCAGGCTTCTTGCTCAAGTCTTGGCCCCTACAATCCAGCAAGTACAGCAGAATTTGGGAGGCTTGCTGGGTGGAAGATTGATTCCAGTGCTCTTGGGCAGTGGCAAATGAGCCCTTACTAAAATGCAGAGGAGGGTCTAGCCCTGAAGTAGCTGAAAGGGCTTTAGATGATCCCAAGGTAGAGGGTTGGGGATAGTACATTTGGGGAAGCTCACTACCACCCAGAGACCAGATTCAGGTGGGCTGGAAATGTCTGGCTCCATGTCCAAGGGCAGAGGAGCCTAGCCCTAGAGCAGTGGGAGGAGCTTCAGATGGTCACAAGGTAGGAATTGGTATGGTGCAACTGGGGACTCTCGCCTTCCTGCAGAGGCCAGCTTCAGGCACTCTGGAGTGGGCTAGATGTGACTGATTCTGTGTCCTAGGGCAGAGGAGTCTAGCTTAAAAGAACATCTCTTTTGTGAATAATATTTTTATTGATTCATTGAGAATGTCATACAGCATGTTTTGATGATATTCACCCTTCTCCTGTTATATCAACTCTTGAACCCCTATTCTTTTTTTGTGTGTGTGGTCTTTTCGAGACAGGCTCTTCCTGTAGCCTCAACTGCCCTGGAACTCACTCTGTAGACCAGGCTGGCCTTGAACTCACAGAGATCCACCTGCCTCTGCCTCCCCAGTGCTAGGATTAAAGGCATGCGCCACCACACCCGGCTAACCCCTACTCTTTAGAAACCAAACAAGTGTGGCTGGTATGCATAGTACATGCTGAATAAACTACAGTCAAGTGCATTATTCAGAAAAGAAACATGTTCTCTGCTTAGGCAAGGAGTTAACACCAAAGATGCAGAAATACTTCAGAGTGCAGTTCTTGTACAGAGAGGAGCTGGCCAGTGGGGAGAAACTGGGAGGAGAGAGTGCAGCCAGGGAAAGAAACCTTATTGCAGGCACTGGGAACTGGATGAACTCATGTGTAGGAAGTTGTGAATTTTACCTCCTTTTTATTGACTTTCAATCCCACCACACCTGCCTGACCATGGAGAAAAAGCCTGTGATGAAACCGTCTTTTGCTTGTTCTAACCCACTCCACAACTGGTACCAGAACAAGAAGTAAGACCTAAGGAACAGAGGGGATGTGAGGACTGATTCATTCTCTAGGTCCAGCCCTAACGTCTGCCATGGCCACCACCCAGATGTGTTGTCAATGAACCATGGATCCCATCAGGGTCAGGTGACCTTGTGAAGCAGAAATAATGTGTCACAACCACACAGTGTAATAAGAGATATGTGCAAGGCTCGGCTGCCGAGCCAGCTTTTCTAAATAGCATTCTGATTGCATTCGACGCCTCAGCAACCTGCTATTCTTGCTGCCCAGGCACTCTGCAGCCAATATACACACCAGATGATGAAAAGCCCAGGGACCCACTGGGCAAAAGCCAAATCTCATATCGGCAACATCGGCATAAGGGCATATAAAGCAATCCTGTTAAATATTTAGATGTGTAGAGTCCCAGAGCATGACACACACCCAGCTGGAAGTGTACATTTGTTAACCAGGAAAACTTGAGATTGTAAACTAGATCATTCTGTACCTTTTAAGGGGAGGGAATCTGAAAAAGTAGGTTTCCCATTGACCTACATGATTTAAATCATCACATCAAGTCCCACTGGGCCTGGGCTTGCTCACTGAGTCACAGCATTAATCAAAAACATTTACATTTTACTTGATGTTGTTACAAACTGCTTTCCCAAGTATCATGTTGTCTGATGCACAAAACAAAAAATTTAACAAGAAAAGTTTATTAGCCAGTAGATCTTGTGCATTTACTTTTGACACTACATTATCTTAGATGCACCCTGACTTACAGAGAGGGCATGAAGATGGAATTGAGCATGGGCCAGCATCGACTATTATGAGAACACTATCATGCAATGAGAATCAGGAAGATATTTAAGACAAAGGTAGCTCTGCAGCAAGAAGAGGCAGACTCTGGAGGAAGGTAGGTGGATAGAGCTGAGAGAGGAATCAGACTTGGGCTGAGAGTCAAGGGAAAGGAATCATAACATTGAACATTTAAATGAGTCTGCATGTGAGAAAATGTTTTTACTTAGAGAATAATAGGAGTTCTCAAGAATCTGAAATCTGATCAATTAGATCTCAAATGTATTATAATCTTATTACAATTCTACCTCCTCATAAACAATGTGGTCACCCCTCCCATTTCTTAATTAGACATGGTGGGCTTCTTCTGAGACTACCTGGAATGGAGTATACACTTACCTGCTGCATATCTCATGGAGTGGTCTGCTTTCAAGGATCGAATTTGATCATGTGGCACCATGCTCAGCTCACTATAAAAAGAACAAGGGCTTAACCAAGAAATCTATAACACTTCCCGACTCTGCCTATAGCTTATAGAGAGGGTGGTCAGAGAAACTAGGGTTCAGAAACAGGTGTCACTGGGTTTGTGACTTTGGGGTTAGCTTGTGAGTTTCTCACCCATGACTGAGAGTTCCTAGGACTGACCAATCATGGGGCACAGGAAGGGCAAATGAAATGCATAGATCCTAGCATTTTGCTTCAAAACTTGTCATCCAGAACCTTCTACCATCTCTCCAATCAACAATGCTGCACTACTTATTGAAAATCTGAGTGCAAGGCCAGGCTACGCAGTCGATTCTGCACAGGTCTAGTATTGAAACTGCTGTAGATAGTAAAGCACAGGAACGAACAAAGATGAGCATAAAAAACAGGCTCTAATGTTTATTTCTGTGTGAGTTTCACTGTCTATGAATGTGCATGTACTTCAGTGTTTTCACAAGTGTGGCTCTCACAGTAAGATCTGTCCAGAGGATGGCCTGGGTAGAAATTCCCATGGAGCTGGGTCTGTGTAACTGAAGTGGGCCTGGGGCCTTTCACCCATTTAGCACAGCTATGAGGAAGCTATTATCAAAGCCCCTGAGTGTTAGTAAAGTGCTTCCCAGAGCCACACAGAATAAATGGATTGACTGAGAGATGGAAGTCTTAAATAGAAAACCTAGAATTGCGTGTCATTTTTACCTGCATGGAAAAAAACAACTTCCACAGTTATCATTGCAGAAGATAATGTTCCCATTTTCTCCAGCTGGCTTTCATCTTTTCTTGTGTGAGATTTTTCTATAAATGTGTTATTCAAGCAAGTAAAAGAGCAGAAAAATAAATGCTACTCCTATTTCCAAATTGCATCAGCTGCTATGGTGCTTAGTAATCCTGAGCCGCCACACTACAGCTTCAGGGTTACACACATCTTCCACACCAGAAATACCTGCTGCATAAGAGGGATGGTCTGGAATGTAGATCTGTTTTTACCAGAACCTTAAAACTGCAGTTATTAGAGTGCCAACCTGCTTTATAAATTTGAGGGTCAGCTCCTCAAACAAAGCATACAGAAAGTGATTCTCAAAAACAGTTGTGCCTTCATTGTTAAAAATACTGAATCCAGCTGAAGTCCTATTCTGCCCTTCCTTCCTGGGCACTGGGACTAGTTACGTCTGTTGAATCTGTCAACTGGAAAATTCTTCCTAAAGGGCAAAATGCAACATTATGGATCACAGTCACCCAAAGTGGGAAAATAAAGTAGAAAATTGCCCTCCAAGCTGATAAAAACCCATCTGCCTCCCATGGCAAGCCGTGCCATTCCTCATGGCCTCCCATCCTGGAGACATTTAGAGGGTCATAATTTCCAGTTCCTTTTTCTTCTATTTGCCTTTCTTTTCCTCAGCAAGTAGAGGCAGGTCTGAAAGAAGCCAAAAACTGAGAGAAGATGGCCTGAGCTAATTCATCTTGTGACCTTTCAGTGCTTTCACAGGAAGGTGATTTAATAGCACTTAATCTGTCAAGAATCTGAAGCTCTGTAATAACTGTATATTAAGACAGTTTTTATGGAGCATTAGCTGAAGTCCTTCCAGTTTACAAAGAAATAAAAGAGAGAATACACTTGCCACATTGGTCCGCATTTTTCCCCACTGAACTCTGATATTCTCTAGAACCTGCCCACCAAGAAGTTCTCTTCTTTCCTGCAGACAAGGACCATACCAGTACAGGTTGAGTCTTGCTGCCAAGTCTGAATGTGGAGTTGCTGTTGTGAACCTCACACCATCAACCTGTGGAATAGTTTGAAATCCAGAGGATCCACTATGAATTAAAAGAAATCACAGTAATTTTCCTTGGTGTGTGTGTGCGTGTGTGTGTGTGTGTGTGTGTGTGTGTGTGTGCTTTCTTTTAAACACCAGCAACCATTTTCTGACTCAGTGGAATGGATGTCCCAAAATACTAACCTTGTAACACCAGTGCGTTCACCATCTCTCCTTTACTCTAATAAACAGCTGACTTAAATCCACACAGACTCTGTACATTCTTAAATACCCTAAAAGTTTCATAGCCAGCTCAGTCAAAACAACCAGCATCACACACCAGGAGGTCTCCCTGCTTCTTTTCTTTGTTAACTCTAATTACCCCCAAACTGCTTGTGAAATGACCATTCCAAACTGCCCATCCAGATCTACCCTTGAAGGAAAGCTCTTCTCCAATGCCACAATACAAGGGCAAAACCCAGTTCCTTCTTCTAGTCTACAAACGAGGCAATGACCAGGCCCTGCCTCTCCTCCCTGAGACGTCAGCCATCTTGGGCCACTGACTGGTGGATCCCTCACCTTCCAGGTGGCGCATCTTCCTGAAGTATGTGTGTGAGGACTCTCTCCTTTGGCTCAGGTATTTTCTGAGTGGCCTCTCCTGACAGCTTCCTGTAAAATAACTTCCATTCTGATTACCTTCCAGGCTTCTGCATAGTTTTCCTCCCTCAGGACCTTGCCAGCGTTTTCAACTGTATAATTTCTTATCCATTTATCTTTGTCACTTTTCTGTTGCTGTGATAAAAGAACCTGGAAACGGAGGCAACAAAGGTTTTCTTTCAGGTCACAGTTTCAGCTGTGGCCTGCCACTGTGGGAAGTCACAGCACCACCAGGAATTGGAGTCAGCTGGTCCGATTTTTTCTACCAGCAGAGAGAAAAGAATGTAGCTCAGCTCCTTGTCTATAGTTCAGGATCCCAGGGAACAGAGCCACCTACAGTGGGCAAGCCTTGGGTAAATGGTAATGGTCTAGATATCTTTTTTCTTTTTTTATTTTTTCCTTTATTTACTTTTTAAGGGATTCTACAATATAAGAGCACAGTTGTTTTCAGATCACATTGGCATTGCTGAATTTGCCATACAATTAGGTGATTGGTGCTAGCATCCACAGATGAGGGATACCATTCATCGTTTGTTTTTCTGGAACTGTGTTACTTCACTGAGCATGATATCTTCTAGCTCCAACCATTTACCTGCAAAGTTCATGTTGTCATCTTTCTTTACTGCTGCATAGAACTCCATTGTGTAGATGATCCATATTTTCTCTATCCCCTAGTCAGTTGAGGAGCACTTGGGTTTGTTCCAGCTCCTTCTATTGTGAAGAGAGCTGCAATAAACATGGCTGTACATGTATCTCTACGGTAAGATGAGTCTTGTGGGTACATGCCCAGGAGTGGTATGGCTGGGTCAGGTGGCAAGTTCATTCCAAGTCTTTCAAGGGTTCTCCACACTGCTTTCCATAGTGGCTGTACAAGTTTGCATTCCCACCAGCAGTGGATAAGTGTTTCCCTCTCCCCTTTCCCCACAACCTCTCCAGCACTTTGTTTTTTGAGGAGTTTTTATAATATGGAAATCAATGCTTTGTCAGATGTATCTGTGGTGAAGGTTTCCTCCAACGCTGTGGGTTTTCTCTTCACTTCCTTGATTGTTTCTTTTGATGTACAGAAGCTTTTGAGTTTAATGAGTTTAATGACAATTTGTCAATTGTCAACTTTAATTCTTGCACAGCTGCTGTCAGATTTAGGAAGTCTTTTCCTAGGCCTATGTCTTGTAGGCTGCTGCCAACTTTTTCTTCTATCGCCTTTAGAGGTTGGTGAAACCCCAAACTCTAAAGGCAATAGAAGAAAAAGATGGCAGCAGCCTACTGGAGTTGACTTTTGTACAGGGAGAGAGTTAGGGGTTTAATTTCATTCTTCTACAAGTGGTGATCAAGTTTTGCCCATACCACTTACTGAAGATGCTGTCTTTGCTCCATTGTGTCTTCTTGGCCCCCTGGTCAAATATGAGGTGGCTGAAATTGTATGTGCTCAAGTTTTGAGCCATTGGTCAACAGGTCTGTTTTGGTGGCAGTACCAAGCTGTTTTTATGACTATAGCCCTGTAGTATAGTTTGAAGTCTGGTATAGATATCCCCCCTGTATTGCTCTTTTCACTCAGGGTGGTTTTGGCTATTCAGGATCTTTTGCTTTTCCAAATGAAATTAAGGACTTTTTTGTCCAAGCCTGTGAAGAAACTCTTGGGGATTTTAGTTGGGATTGCATTAAATCTGTACAAGTGTTTGGGTAGAATGGACATTTTTACTATATTAATTTTCCCAATCCATGAGCATAGGAGGTTTTTCCATCTTCTGATGTCTTCTTCAATTCCCTTCTTCAGGGGTATAAATTTTTGTTGTAGAGCTCTTTGGTGTCTTTGGTTAGGTTTGTTCCTAGGTATTTTATTGTTTTTGAGGCTATTGTGAGGGGAAAGGTCTCCTTCAATTCCTTCTTCAGTTGCTTGTTGTTGGTGTAAAAAAAAGCTACTGATTTTTCTAGGTTAATTTTCTATCCTGCCACTTTACTGAAACTCTTAATCATTTCTAGGAGTTTTCTGGTGGAGTTTTTAGCATCCCTTAAGTAAACAATCATATCATCAGAAAAAGGGATAGCTTGACTTCCTCTTTTCCAATTAGTATTCCTTTAATTTCCTTTTCTTGCCTTATTGCCCTTGCATGTTTCAAGCAATATATTGAAGAGGAGTTGCGACAGGGGGCAGCCTTGCTGAGTTCCTACCTTTAAAGGGAATGTTTCTGTCATTTCCCCATTTAGGATGATATTGGCTATGGGTTTCCTCTATATGGCTTTGATTGCATTGAGGAATGATCCCTCCAATCCAATTCCCTTTAGGACTTTAAGCATGAAGGATGCTGGATTCTGTCAAAGGCTTTTTCTGCGTCAATTGAGATGATGGCATGGTTTTTGTCTTTTAGTCCATTTATATGCTTGATGATATTTATTGATTTTCATATGTTGAACCATCCCTGCATCTCTGGTATGAATCCAGCTTAGTCATGATGGATGATCTTCTTGATGTGGGTGTGTATGCGATTTGCCAGTATCCTGTTTAGAATTTTGGCATCTTATTGAGACCACACATGCAAGTGTACAGATGGTCTCTGGAATACCAGAGAGTGTTACCTAAGGCCACTAAACCAATAAAGCAAATATAGGTCTCCTTGAGTCAAGCAAGACTCCTCCATCAGCACCAGCTACACATCACCTGTCTGGAAATACTGTGCAGCAGAGGCAGCCATATGTCTGTATATCCCAAATCTAATTGGCTATTGGCTCTCTCCTTGGAGCAATAACCCATGGCTGATGCTACAAGCTTACATCCTCTAGTGGTTAGGAGATGTTATAAGCCACAGTAATACCCTGTCATATTTAACAGAAAAAAATGTAATTCATGGATTGACATACCATCCAAACATCTGTGTCTATACCAAAGTAACCTACCATAACAATTAGTACTGTTTAAATACCTATATATCTAATTTCTTGTGCTTCATTAGTAGGATCGAAAGGTTATTCCTGGACAAACTGTCAGCCCATGAAAGGAAACAGCCAGAATTGACCAGAGTCCAAGACAACAGCTCCAGAGAAAATAGACTGTTTTGCTTCTCATCCCCCCTTTTCTAAGCCTATGGAACAATCGGCGGAAGAGGGGGCAGTGTATAATGTAAAGGGCTGCGATTGGGGTGAATGGTGAAACTCAAGCAATATAGCCTGGACACTCATTTGATCAACTTGATTAACAACAAGCCCCCCCCCCCCTGCTGGATGGTGGGACAGGGGCTGTGTGGGTTGGGCACAACTGCTTGCAAATTGGTTTTACATGAAGATGCTTGTACTCATAAATTATCACTTATTGCTAAAAAATTAAAAAAAACTTAAGAGAAAGATGCAGGACAGTTATGGCAGAATGCATGATCTTGGGATGGGATGGGGTGGGGTTGGGGAAAGAGAAAGGGGAAATATGCCTGAACTGAATGGAAAATGATGTATTAAATACCAAACATCAATTAAAAAGAATTTGCATCTGTGTTCATTAATGAGATGGGTCTTAGTTCTCCTTTTTGGTTGTTAATCTTTGCCTGGTTTTGGTAGGAGGCGATGCTGGCTTCATGGAAGGAATTTGGGAGAATTCCCTTTGGTTTGTATCCTTCTAAACAATTTGAGTAATAATGGTATAAGTCTTTTTAAATGTTTTGTAGAATTCTGCCGTGAAAACCGTCTGGGCCTGGGCTTTTTTCCGTTGGGAGGTTTCTTATTAATCTTTAATTTCTTCATAATTATGGGTTTAAGCTGTCGATTCTTCTTGGTGGAGCTTTGGTGATCCCAGGATTCCAGATATTTCATCCATTTCTCTAGGTTTTCAAACTGTGGTAGAGTATAGGTTTGTTTGAAGTATTCCGGTATGGTTTTCTGGATCTTTGTTCCAAATTGTCCGTTGTGGGATATTGTCCCCCTTTCATTCCACAGATTGTATGATTTCGCAGTTGTAGTCCTTCTTCTTTTGTTAACTGGGGCTAGAGGTCTGTCTATTTGTTTTTCTCTAGCATTTTGATTTTTTGATTTTTTTTTATTGAATTTTTTTTTGTTTTGTGTTTCGATTTCATTTTTCTGCTCTAATTTTTATTTCTTCCTGTCTGTTTGTTTACGGGTTACATCTGTTGTTGCCTCTCAAGTGCTTTTAGCTGTAGTGTTAGATCATTCACTTGTGCTCTTTCTGTTTTTCTAATGTAGGCACCCAGGGCTATAAACTTCCCTCTTAGGACTGCTTTTAAGGTATCCCATAGGTTTTGTTGTGTTGTATTGTCATTGTCATTCAGTTCCAGGAATGCTTTTATTTCTTTCTTTATCTCTTCCTTGACCCATTCATTATTCAAGAGTGTGTTGTTTAGTCTCCATGTGTTCTTGTAGGCAGTAGGGCTTATCCTGGTGTTGATGTTGAGCTTTATTGCACTGTGGTCTGATAGAATGCATGAAATTATTTCAATCTTTTTGTATTTGTGGAGGTTTCTTCTGTGTCCCAGTATGTGGTCGATTTTGGAGAATGTTCCGTGGGGTGCTGAGTAGAAAGTGTATTCTCTGGTATTAGAGTGGAATATTCACTAGATGTCTGTAAGGTCTGTTTGGTGTATCGTATCATTCAGTTCAGATGTCTCTCTGTTTATTCTTTGGTCCAGTTGACCTGTCCAAAGGGTTCAGTGGGTTATTGAAGTCCCCCACTATGAGTGTACCAGGGTTAATCTGTGCCTTGTGGTCCTGGAGAATTGTTTTTATAAAGTTTGGTGCACCAGAGTTTGGTGCATATGTATTCATAATTGTGAAATCTTCTTGGTGAATTGTTCCTTTGATAAAAATGTAATGGCCTTCTTTGTCTCTTCTGATTTCTTTTACTTTGAAGTCTATTTTGTCTGATATTAAAATAGCAACACCTGGGCTGGAGAGATGGTCTAGCAGTTAAGAGCGCCGACTGCTCTTACAGAGGACCCGGGTTCGATCCCCAGCACCCACATGGCGGCCGATAGCCATCTGAAACTCCAATTCCAGGAGAACTCCAGCTCCAGGGGAATCTGAGACCCTCTTCTGACCCCCGCAGCATTGTACGACAGGGGTGCACAGACCTGCATGCAGACAGTACATTCATACACATACAGAAATAAATAAAAATTAAAAAAAATAAAACAAAATAGCAACACCTGCTTTCTTTTTGGTACCATTTGCTTGGAATATTTTTTTTCCATCCTTTCACTTTAATATGGTGCCTATCCTTGAACGTAAGATGCATTTCTTGTAGACAGCATATAGACGGGTTCTATTTCCTAATCCAATCTCCCAGTCTATGTTTTTTGATTGGGAAGTTTAGTCCATTAAGATTTAAGGCTATAACTGATAGATTTGTGTTGCTTCTTTTCACCTTGTTATCCATTTGCATTTTTGGTCTAGGTTTCTACTTCTGCAGTTATGCATTTAATTTCTCTTTCTAGGTGCCTGGGGATAGTTGCTCATTTCTTCTGTCTTTTGAATTGCTTCAAGTATTCTCTGAAGGGTTGGTTTTCCAGACATGTATTCTTTCATCTTGTTTATGTCATGGAATATTTTTCTCTCTCCTTAAACTATAATAGAGATTTTTTCTGGGGATAGTAACCTAGGTTGGAATCTATAGTCCTTTATCACTGGGAATGCTTTGCTCCATGTTCTTTTTGCTTTCACAGTTTGCACTGAGAAGTCAGTTGTAATTCTCATAGGTTTCCCCTTATATGTAACTTGTTATTTTTCTTTTGTGGCTTTTGAAATTTTGTCTTTGTTTTGGGCATCTAGCATTTTAACTATGATATGGTGTGGAGAGTTTCTTTTCTGATCTTGTCTGTTTGGAGTTCTATGTGCTTCTTGTATTTGTATTGGTTTGTCTTTTTTTACTTTGGGGAAATTTTCTTTTTGGGGGGGAATTTTCATCTATTATTCCGTTGAAGATCTGATAAATACCATTCTCTTGGGATTCTTCTCCTTCCTCTATTCCTATGATGCAGAAGTTTGATCCTTTCGTAGTGTCCCACAGTTCCTGGTTGTTCCACTTTTGTGTATTTTTAAATTTTTCATAATCTTTACTTGAGGTTTTTATTTGTTCTGTGTTATCTTCCAAGTATGATATTCTTTGTTCTGTTTCCTCCTTTCTACTTCTGAGGCTTTTTCCATTCCTTTCCTCTTGATTGAATGAGTGTTTGATTTCCTTTTTCATTTTGTCTTCTGATTTCTTTAGTATTTCCACTTCCTTTTGGAGCTTCTCAATCTCTTGCTGTAGCTCTTTGCTTTGCTGGTTGGTTTCCTTATCTTTTTCAACATGGGATCTTTTCAGTGTTTCCACTTCCTTCTGGAGTTTGTCATTCTCTCTCTAGGTCCTTCTTGAGTTTTTTGTTCTCTCTCCTAAGATCTCTGACTTGTTCTTTATAGCCTTTGATTTCTTTGAGTATGTCCAAAATTGTACTTCTAATATCTGTGTCCTGGGCCATCCCCAGTGGGATCCCACTGTAGGAATCTTCCACAGGGTTGGTAGAGCTTGGTGTGGAATTATCCTGCACCTTTCCCATGTTGTCTCTTCTTCGTGTCCCTGGAATGTGGGTTTCTCTTTGCCTATATTCCAATGTGAATCCCAAATGCCTCTTCACTGTGTTGAAGGCTTGCTTTGCTTGCCTCCTTCAGATACCTTTGTTGTTTGTTTGATTGATTTGTTTTTCTCCTTTTCTCCTTGCTTATCTGGAGTGTTGTCTAGTTTTAGCCTTTCTATTGGAAGTCTAACTCACTCCTCGTTCTTCCCTTTCTGTTCTGAAGGTTCTCCAAAGAATCCACTTGGACACTGCTTCGGCAATCCCAGTTGGGTGTGGAGTGGGGGTAGAATTCCTGTTTAGCTGTGCTTCAGGTGGTCTTGGGAAATCCCAAATCTCAAGTCTCACAATGGTAACAGGCCCACCTTTTATACCAGCTAGGAAGACAAATCCAACCCCACAGCCACACAAGCCAATCAAGCCAAAGATGATTGAATCAAACCAAACAATCTGCCTGGCTGAGCACCCAGCTCCTACCTGTGCTTCAGGTGGTCTTGGGAAATCCCAAATCTCAAGTCTCACAATGGTAACAGGCCCACCTTTTATACCAGCTAGGAAGACAAATCCAACCCCACAGCCACACAAGCCAATCAAGCCAAAGATGATTGAATCAAACCAAACAATCTGCCTGGCTGAGCACCCAGCTCCTACCTGTGCTTCAGGTGGTCTTGGGAAATCCCCGATCTCCTATATATCTTTTTCCTAAGTGAATGACTAAGTGAAGCCATAAATTAAATGAAACATTCCATTCACTAAAGACTTTATAACACAATTAATTTCAACACCTATCTCATAACAATAGTATACACTTTGTTCACATATAAGATGTATATTCCCAGGACTGGAGAGATGGCCTAGTGGTTAAGAGCACCAACTGCTCTTGCAGAGGACCCGGGTTTGATCCCCAGCACCCACATGGTGGCTGAGAACTGTCTTTAACTCCACTTCCAAGGGAATTCGACACCCTCTTCTGAGTTCCACGGCATTGCACGACAGGGGTGCACAAGCCTACATGCAGACAGTACATTCATACACATACAAAAATAAATATTTAAAAAAGATGTATATTCCCAAATCCTATGAGAGCTTTTAAGGGCCAGAGAATATAGTTGATGAAACTGTTTTCCCTCCTGGCAACTGAATAAATATTCAGGGAACTCCTGGTTGCTGAATAAATATTCCTTGATAGAATAAATGGAAAACCTGAATGACAAGGACTGAAGAAATGATACACCTTTCTTTTTATGTGAGAAAATACATCAAAGCTCAGCACCCCCAGCCAACAGCAGCTTCAGCAGCTCCTGGGCATCTGCTCAGGCAACTGTGGTCTCTGTGCTGAACATCCCACACACAGGGATCTTCAACTCTTTACACAAAATTCAAAGAAACAAAGAAACAGAGCTGAAGCCCTGTAGAAGGCTGGCTGAAGAGTGAGAAACAGGAACGCTAAGAAGAGCATGTGATTTAAGACAGGCACTGCAGACTCCATAAATTTCTGCTGTCAGCAGGAGGAGTCTGTCAGGGAAATGATTCTCTGCAGAGCTTCACATATTAGACCTAGAAATCGAAGGTGGGTGTGAATACAGAGACCTGTGTTCAGTTCTGGAGATGGCGGAAGAGGAAGTGGAAGTGCCGTTCCAGTTTCCATTTGTCTCTGGAACTTAAAAATTCCTCAGTGGTTCCTGGGGCTGACAATTTAAGGGGGGCTGTATCTGTGAGGGAGAGAGAAAAGAGGGGGAAAGAGAGAGGGGAGAGAGTGGAGAACGAGGAGGAAGACTAGGAGAGAAGTAAGGGTGCAAGAAAGATCAGAGATGAGAAAGAAGACAAGAAAAAGAGAAGAGAGAGATAGAGAAAGGAGAAACAGAGAGAGTGTGAGAGAAGAGAGGGAGAGAGAAGAAAAGGAAATACTGGAGAAAGAAAAGGGTGAAAGAGATAAACAGGAAAGTGAAGAGAGGGTAGAAAGAAGGGAGGGAGAGAGGCAGATGAAATGAAGAGGGAGAAAAGAAATGGAGAGGCAGAAAAGAGAAACAGGAGAGAGAGAGAGAGAGAGAGAGAGAGAGAGAGAGAGAGAGAGAGAGTTAGTTTAAAACACAGGCATTTTGAGTCAAATAACAAGGAATTTACCTAAATGTGAAAAAAAAAAAGTATGGGAATGTTCAGAGAGCTCCCTAGAGAGGCCTGTGTCAGCCCAAGGTAAGATCTGCCCAGAGCAGTACCACAGGCATGGACCAGGGTCAGACTCCAGGGAGAACAACTGTATCCACGGACTGGGAGGGAGAGCAGGGCTGGACTTGCTCCAGGCAACCACATGGCCATCTGTGTGCTGTCTTATCATTGGAGGTCAGAGGCCATTCCGAATGCAGGACAACTCACAAAGGGACTCCTGGGCTCTCTCCACAGCATCTCCCTAATCCCTTCATTCAATTTCCCTATCCACAGTATGGAGGTGGTAGACCACAGTTGGGCAAGACCCAAGTCTAGAGACCATGCCATCTCTGGGAAGTGTAGCTCATCCTTCCAGACCAAGGTTCTAGTGTATTCTGCAGGATGCCACAAAACCGGGAACAGAATCAGATTTACGAAGTTTCTTATCTGCTACCTAGTATGAAAAGTAGGCAAGTAGAGGAGGCACAGCAGCTGAAAGGAGTGTTAATATTTAGAAAATAAAGACTACTTCATATTTAAACTGCACTGAACTAAGCCCCAATCTCCCGAGCTGACTAGTCTACCACTATTCAGTAAAATAAAAGCTTAAGGTCTCTAACTTGAATCCCTCTTCCAGGTGTCTGCAGCTGCTAGCTCTTACTTCTCTCTAGGCCTGAGCAATTTTCTTCATTCTCAAATCCTTCATGATTTCAAAACCTGCATTCACCTGTCCTAAGCAGAACCTGTCTTGTCTTGTCTTTTTTCTTTTTTTTCTTTTCTTTTCTTTTCTTTTCTTCTTTTTTCTTTCCTTTCCTTTTCCTTCCTTCTTTTCTTCTTTCTTTCTTTCTTTCTTTCTTTATTTATTTATTTCTTTATTTCCTTCTTTCATTTTCTTTCTTTTTTCAATCTTGTTATTAGAGAAAGGCCCTGAACTTAGGTTCCCAGCATGCAGCCCCAGGGTGACTTGGCAGCATCTCTGAGCAGTGCTGATTGCAGTAAACATTGATTTGGAGCCTGTAGTTGCTGGGCTTCCGACCTTGGGCCTCACCAGCCCAGGTAAGGCAGGCAAGGAACTAGCTGTCCATCAGCCTAGTTTTCATTCCTCCTGCAGGCCTAGGAATGCTGAAAGCTGCCTCGCAGGGGGGGAACATTCCCATTACCATAAGCCTGGAATTAGAGAGCCTCTCGGTAGGCTGGTCTGACTCTGTACAAGCATTGTTGATGAAGCTAAGTTCTGCCCCTGATCTGCATATCCACTCACTCAGAAGTTAGGAGAGTTTCAGGGAAGAGGTTCAGGAAAAGAATTCTGCCCAACGAATTTGGTTACTTGAAGACTGCTTACAGATAAAGCATCTTGTTTGGAAAGAATTAGAGATTGGTCAGCTGACCACTATCCAGCTGTACTGGGAAAAGACCATTTTTCTTCTTCCCAAAATCATGGTTTGGATCTGGGATAATCAGAGTCAAAGGAGATGCTTTTTACTCAGATGCTCTCAGGGAAATGCCTGAAGATTTGTTGCACTGGTCACCGTTCTCTGTGCATCTCTCACAATTTACAAAAATATAGTATACTAATAGTGTCTGCTAAAGGGACAAGCATGCCGAAAGCATATTTTCATTTAACCAGGCATTTTTCCTCATAGCTTCAAGACATTTGAGTCCAAAACTTTGGACTCATAAACAAGAGTTTTCATTTATAACTGTTTAAATACCTCCACATGCCTGCACACATCTGCAGTAAGGACAACAGTGCTATGTATGAAGCAATCATGCAAAGGTTTTAATGAGCAGGAACTCTCCCTGTTTTCCACAGTAACTGTCAAGGGCAGAAGCTGCTGTGCATGAGGGTTAATAACATGCCCTTCACTATCCTGTAAGTGCAGACACATCTAATGAAATAGTTAATCCAGGAGAGTCAAAACTATCAGGTTCCTGCTTTTATTAAATGTGTGCATGGAGGATATAAATCTTCCCCCAGCCCAGGGTCACTTTGATCCTTTCAGTGGCTCATAAAGCAGACAGAAGAGGCAGACGTCAGTTCTGAGGAAGACAAGGAAGAACTTTGAAGGGAGGAAAGGGGCTTAGCCAAGTCTCTGATCATCTCAAACACTGAAACTACATTTTTCTACACTCAGTTTGGAAGAGAAAGACAATGAAAATCTGAAATCTCATAAACTGAGCTCATCTTCTGATCCTTTCCTGTCTCTACCTCCAGGTCATGAGTATAAAATCCAGGATTCTGTGTGGAGAAGCCTGAGGAAATCAAATATCGTCGAATGAAGCTTAAATGCTCCTGAAAGACCTTCAGCCTGAGGTCAGACACCCAATTATTGTTCCCACAAGGGACCCTCTAAAGGACAGACATAAACCCAAGTTGTTGGGAAGTGTTTTAACAATAACAACAACAAAAATGCTTTTCCATTCATTTACAGATAACTGATTTGTTTGATATTTTTATTTCCAAAACCTGAAGTGGCTATATCTAGGATCTGAGACAAAAACAATAGGGTTAATAAGATCTCCATGTTTGTGGACTGTAAAAGGATGAGCAACCAGTTAACATAGGAGACAATGAGTGAAGGTCAAAGCTGTGGCACAGGCTGCTGGCCACTCTCTGCTGCTTTTAGGTAAATATGATGTTAAGAAAACATTCTCTTTCATGGGTGAGGTCGGCACTGATGAGTTAGTGACTTTGGATGCTCTGTGGCATTTGCCATCTGATGAGACCAGGGCATAAACATTGCTATTCTTGGGCTGGAGAGATGGCCTAGCAGGTAAGAGCATTGACTGCACTTGCAGAGGACCCGGGTTCGATCCCCAGCATCCACATGGTGGCTGAGAACTGTCTTTAACTCCAGTTCCAGGGGAATCCGACACCCTCTTCAGACCTCCGGGGCATTGCACAAACCTACATGCAAACAGTACATTCATACACATAAAAAATAAACAAAATTAAAAAAAAATTGCTATTCTTGTCCCCACTGACTAACACTGCTGATTGCCTGTTTTCTGACAAACACCTTCCAGAGACAACAGCCTAAGTTTGACAGGTGAAAGGTCACACTTTTCATTACAGAGCCCCCAAGCAAGGAGTGGTAGCATGAGTTTTCAGTAAGCCAAGCCTAGCCCATCTAAGTTCTCTGTGTTGACGTAGTTACCTGTATTACAATTTCAGAATAAACCTGTCTGCATCAGCTAGTGAATCTCCCTGCACTGATCTCTGAGGGGGATAGGAAAGCAGGGAGCACTGTCAGTGGACAGATTCCTTCCATCAGAATCCTAACTGGTATGCCTCCATCTTCAGCAAGAAAGCACTTGATGTGCTCCTAACATTCAAAATGCAATCAAAGCTATAATTCAATTTTATTTCTATGCCTAGATTTGACCATAACTTTTAAAAGGTTGCCCTTAAAACAGTAAATAGTCTCCATCATCATAGACATACTGGAGGACTAACACAAAGCAGAAGGAGAAAAGGGTGAAGAGGCTTCCTCATAGCCTTGCACATGAAGTTAGGAAGGAGCATAGTGACAATTGTGGGATGTTACCATTGTTGAATAAGCTGACAGCAGAGTCTGGGACCACCCATTTTCCTGTGCTGTTGAAGTTTTATGTGGATAAGCATACAGAGAATTATATAGGAACACTTAATCAAATGTAATTCTGAAACCACCTTGTGAACCAAGAAAAACCCTCTGACCTGTACAGTCACTGTGTTCAACACCAGCAATCATTAACTTAGATTTAAACATATATACACTTTTGTATTTTCTTATTTTTTCTTTCCTCTAAACCATATATGTCAATATCACCATTGGTTTCACTTATGTTTAAAATTCCACACAGTTGGATGACATGATGCATGCTCCTTGGTGTCTGGGATCTTTCATGGGGATCAGCTCAGGGGAGCACCCTTAGTCACCCAGTCTTTTGAGCGTCCAGTGGTCAAAATGATAGATAGGGCATGACCCTACATAACACACCCAAAGCAGAGACTCACTGTAAATCCTAGGAATACTATAAACTACAGGTATGCCCCCAAAGCCTCATGGATTTAAGATACTTTTATCAAGCAGGAAGCACATGTGGAAACAGGAGATCCAAGAACTGGGCACTTTCTGGGACAACAGCAAATGACTTGAAAGACAGACTCCAGGGTGCACTTCAAAACAAATACAGCGGAGCAGACAGATACTCTGCCACAGGCCGGAGGCCATAGCTCTAAGGGATTCTTAGTAACTACGACAGAGCACAGAACGGACACAGGGAGAGACAGGCAGACAGAGCAGCAGTGGACGCCTTTCCTGCATTCCGGTTTGGCCCGTCTAGTGTGTTCTTGCTTCAAGTTTGAAATTATGACACATGGGATAAAAAAAAAAGAAAAACAGCAAGACATACTCGATGTATGACCCTGCAATGTGATCTGTGTGAAGGCACAGGGCCCAGGGAAAGGAAGGGGACTAAGGCCTGATGAGGTGTGTCCGGCAGCCCACAAACCAACAAGAACAGCAAGAGGTCATCCTCTGAGCCTGTGAGCAAAAGTGGAAAGGGCTTCACGAAGCACCCAACCGAATTCCAACCCCATGCACCCAAATCATTGCTTCCTGCTGGAAGTGGTAGGATGTCAGGATAAACATTATGAAGTAAATATTGTGCACAATGGGGAGGGAATTAGCCGTGCAATTCCCATTAATGCTAATGAGACGTTGGAGGTTAATTTCCCATGCCTTGTGCTGAATATTTGCCCCAATTAGTTATGTCAAGCTTGTACCACTCTCCAACCAAGTTTTAACTCTGGGGGAGGGGGTAATTGCCCTCCCCATTTCTTTCAGTTTCAGAGGAAAGGGAAAACCAGGCTGAAGTCATCAGATTGTTGGTCCTTTGGATGAACAGCCTCTGAGAAACCAGCACTTTGCCAAAACTTCTGCAACACACACCCCCTTGGAAATCATTGCTTTCATTAGTGAGCTACCTGCTGGGGTGTTCCTTGTAGGAGACAGGTTTATTTTAGTTTATTTATTTTACTCCAAAGAATAATTTCATCTCTAGTCTCATTAGACCTACAGTTTGCTTTAGCTTCCCTATCACTGCCACGATGACACTAGAGATAACAGGAAATTAGAGGAGAAGTCGGAGTGAACCTCACAGCAAAACAATGGGATGGATCAGCCCCTAATCAGTTCCTTCCTGTGTACAAGACAGAGTTCTCGCTTTTGTTGCAAATAGGAATAGGTGTGGATAGATCTTATTCATGGAGACTCCTTCTCATCTGCCTTACAAAGTACAGATATTGCTTGTCTTTTTCCCCATGGGATTGTGAGCTCTGGGCAGTGTTTTTCATATCTTTATTTTTCCTACTAATACGTGGCAAAGAATTAGATACTCAAACACTGTTAACTGTTAAAACGACACCCATAAATAAATATATAAATATGGCTATACAAAATAGAAGCTACAAGTACAACATATTATATAGAGTCTGTGTATGCATACCTCCTTTTCAGAAAGAAGTAGAACTCATACAGCCTCACTTCACTGGTCCATCAAGTACCCATCAGAAGGGAAGTCCCTGTCAGTCAAGCCTAGCACACATGAAATCATGCTTTAGACATTTTCAAAGCCTCAGGATTTTGATTTTTCAATATATGAGAGTTATTTCTGGAGTCACTTCTTTAAAACATGTATTTGAAATAAAAATTTGAGGAAGAAAGTTTCTGCACCAAGCTTTTAAAAAGCATAAATGGAAACAAGGAGAAATAAAACTCACTTCACATCTGGGGTCACTGGGATTTGGAGAGGTGAGTGGAGCGTGGAGACCTCAAGGAGGGGTCACAAGAGCATGTGCTCTGGGAGAGTGAGGACTGTGCCACCCTTGCTACTAAGATGGAATGAGGAAAGTGCCACCTGGGTACTAGGAAGGAGTGAGGACTGTGCCACCTGAGTAACGGGGATGGAGTAAAAGACTGTGCCACACCGGGTACTGAGGTAGGAGTAGAAGACTGTGCCACCCTGGGTACTGAGGTACGAGTGAAGGACTGTGCCACCCTGGTTACTGAGGTAGGAGCAGAGGACTTTGCCACCCTGGGTACTGAGGTAGGAGTAGAAGACTATGCCACCCTGGGTACTGAGGTACGAGTAGAGGGCTGTGCCACCCTGGTTACTGAGGTAGGAGTAGAGGACTTTGCCACCCTGGGTACTGAGGTAGGAGTAGAGGACTATGCCACCTTGGGTACTAAGGTAGAAGTAGAGAACTATGCCACCCTGGGTACTGAGGTATGAGTGGAGGACTGTGCCACCCTGGTTACTGAGGTAGGAGTAGAGGACTTTGCCACCCTGGGTACTGATATAGGAATAGAGGACTATGCCACCCTGGGTACTAAGGTACGAGTAGATGTCTGTGCCACTTCCCTGGGTACTGGGAAGAAGTGAGGACCATGTCACTCCAGGTACTTAGGAAGGAGCGATGGTCTAAGAGTACAGAGAGAGCAGGGTGCAGTGAGGAGGACCAAGGTGGAGACATCCACGCATCTCCAAGTCTTCTCCCACACATCCCTATCAGTCTTGCTGTTTTTCTGGAAAGGAACTGGCACCCTCTAGACTCAAGAACATAACTTCTGCTCATGAATGTGCTAGACAGCTTTATAGTGAACTTGACACACCTGGGTAGAGAGGGACTCAATTGAGGAAATGCCGTCATTGGACTGGACTGTGGCCATCTTTGTGGAGTATTTTCTTGATTGTTGAGTGATGTGGGAGGGCCCAGCCTACTGTGGATGGTGCCACCCGTGAGCAGTTTATTCTATATTGTTAAGAAAACAGGCTGAGCCTGGGCCAGGGGACCAAGCTTGTAAGCAGTGTTCCTCCATGGCCTGGGCTTCAGCTCTTGCCTCCAGGTTCCTTGGGCTCCCCCAGTGATGGACTGTGACCTGGAAAATGTAAGATAAATAAACTTTTTCCTCCCCAAGTTTGTATTGTTCAGACTGTTTTGTCACAGCAATTGAAAAAAATACAGAACAGTGAATTAAAAGGAAACCTACATTGTCACTGACAAACACAGACAGAAAAATATAGTGTGGCCATTATTCGTACTTTCTGCAACAAAACTGGACTCGGGTTAAACATTCCACATAAACCTGAAGATAAATACTAGTAAAACTAATGAATAAAGAGGAGAAACATTTAAAAACACCAGGGTACTGTGCCTTTCCATATCATCACAGGATCATGTGGTCTTTCCTCCACAAATTCCCCCTGAATAACAGGGTAAAGAAGGAAGGAGGGAGGGAAGGAAGGAAGGAAGGAAGGAAGGAAGGAAGGAAGGAAGGAAGGGAAGGAAAGAAGAAAGAAAGAAAGAAAGAAAGAAAGAAAGAAAGAAAGAAAGAAAGAAAGAAAGAAAGAAAGAAAGAAAGAAAGAAAGAAAGAAAGAAAGAAAGAAAGAAAGAAAGAAAAAGAGGCTGTTCAAAGCACACCATGCTCCATGGGTTTGAGAAGATACTTTTGGAAGTAGGTTTAAAGCCTCCTAAGAGGCCACTTGGGACATCAAGAAAGACACAAGGCAGTGGCCTGGCCACACTGTGTTCGACATAAAATAGTCCTAACTTGCTTCTGCTATATGTGCAGCCATCACATCATACTGAATGTCCCTGTGTGTTAGTGACACAGGAAGGAAGCATGTGTATACACTCATTCAGTCCCACTGGTAACCTTACAAGCACTGCTCTCATATCGCCATTTTACATTAACCATAAAAAGCACAGAGAGCTTGGTGACATGAAAAATCCCTAAAATCTTGTGGAATGAACCAGGAACAAAACCCAGGAAACCTGACTGAATGCCAACTTCCCTCTTCCCTTCCTGCCTTTCTCCTTCCTCTCTCTTGCTTTTTCCTTCCCTCCCTTCTTTCCTTTTATTCTTCTTTCCTTTTTCCTTCATTTCTCCTCTTCATTTCCTTCCTTCACCTTCATTTCTCCTCTTCATTTCCTTCCTTCACCTTCCTTCCTTCCTCCTTTCCTTCTTTGTTCACGCTCTCCTTCCCTTTCTCTGTCCCTCTCTTTCCTCCTATTTTTCTTCTTTCAGTCTTTTTTGATGATATGTAACTTGCATACTTTCCAGAGTTTTAATGTTGAAGTTATAACCTCTGACTTGAGAATATCAGCATACTGAAAGACAGGGTCTTTACAACAGTGATGAAGTTAACTGGGGTGTGATCTAAATTAACATGACTGATGTCTTTCTTTTTTTCATTTTATTTATTTTTGTATGTGTATGAATGTACTGTCTGCATGTAGGTTTGTGCACCCATGTCGTGCAATGCCCCAGAGGTCAGAAGAGGGTATCAGATTCCCCTGGAACTGGAGTTAAAGATGGTTTTCAGCCACCATGTGGGTACTGGGGATCAAACCCCGGTCCTCTGTAAGAGCAGTTGTCTCTCTTAACTGCTGAGCCATCTCTCCAGCCCCATGACTGTGTTTTTCTAAGAAGAAACTTTGACAGAGACATTTACAGAGGAAAGAAGCCATAATGGTACAGGAAATATGGTCACATGCCAACAGACCCTGTGAACCAGCTCTGGCGATGCCTTGACTTTGAACTTACAGGCTCCAGGTCTTGGAGAACATAAACCCTGCTATTGCCAGGTATGGCGCCACACTCTATTATCTTCAGGAGCCTGAGGTATAATAATTGTAAGTTTAAAGCCAATCTGAACTGCATAGAGGGTTCTAGGCCAGATGAAGCTATAGAGACAACTCTGTCATAAAAATGACAAAACAGTAAAAAAATTTTTAATATTATTTTATTTCAGCAGCCTTACCAAACACACACCATGCAAGCTTTGCCTATTTAAAACACAGTTCAGTAGCTTTTAGTGTATTCATAGAGTTCTGTAACCATTACAGTTCATTTTAATCCATTCAGCATTCCTCCTTTCTTTCTTTTGTTTAGTCTGGGACTAAACCCAGAGCCTTGCACATAACAGGAAAGCACTATACCACTAAGCCACATCGATAGCCTCCCATTTTCATTGAACAACAAGTTTTTGTATGATCTTACCTCTTTATTCCTGTCTTCATCAATAAACATAATCAATTTCTAACAATTACTGCTAATTTACATAAATACTCAGTGGTACGCTGCAACAATAAGCTTCCAGACAAATCACTGAGATGAACACCACATGAAAGAGAAAATAGAGAGCAGACCCCAGGGCTTCCTCTAGGTCCTGCTGGACTACATGGGCCTCTTCCCCACGCTGTGAAGGTCGGACTGCAGTTCAAAAAGAATCCTGGTGACATAAATTATGTAAAACAACCACTTCAGGGTGTTAAACTGAACTGAAGTCTGAATTTAACTGCCCAGCAAATCACTGAAAAGGGACTATAGCAATATCTTTAATAGATGATATAAATACCTAGGGCATAAAACTGCCTACTCTACTTGTTTCGATTACAACCCTCCCCTCTCTGGATTCTGTCTCCTGTATTTTTCCTAAGCTGCCACATCTTTTCCCACACAACCCAAAGTTGTTTGGATCAATCTGAAATCTAGTCGGAGAAGATCCATAGCAACAGGAAAGCCCTGGTGTTTGCACAGGGTACTTAGATCACTGAGTCATAAACATCCATGTTGCCACCATTTTAGGCTGGTGTGAAATCTTTCAAAAGCTAGTCAGGTTCTAAATCATCTAAACTTCATAGTCCACTGCCAGCCCCAATTCCCACCTCTCTAGACAGCCAAGTGCACAGAATATCTCATGCTTGCTGTTCTATTATAATGGTCTTCCTGGAGTGGTCATTCTCCACACCTGCATTTTTCTGCCCACATCAGATGAGTAAAGGTTTCCAGAGACTATCTGTAACATTCGTTGTTTAGCAGAGTGTGAGAAAATGTCTTCAGAGGTGGCGGAGGGGTCAAGCTGTAGTGACTCAAGTTTGGCACCAACTCCACACCAGTGGTCTTCCACAGCTTCTGTTGCTTCTTTTGCACCATCTCCCTCGTGCCTAGTTGTAAGAATTTAAATGACAGGGTACATGTTGGCTACAGTTTCTTACCCACTTGCTCTTGATTTCTTTTCTCCAAGTCTTGAATTTGTTGCTGGATACTAAGGATTTCCCTTACCAGGTCTGACTTCTCTGTAAAGCCTGGTCACACACCACATCTTACCGCCCTCTAAATTCTTCCAGCATTCTCAAGCTCAGCTGAGTCCTGATTCTTTCATTCTGTAATCATCCTGGCCTGTGTTACTCCTTCTTGTCTCCAACAGGACATTGCAGTGTATTTTCCCAGTAATTAATCACTTATGCAGCTTTTATGTATGTGGTCGACATGTGGAAGTACATATATGTGTTTGTGTAGGTGAGTATACACGTGTGATTATGTGAGTGAAGGCCAGAAGAAAATCCTAGGTTTTGTGCCCCAGAAGCCATCTATCTTGTTGCTTAACACAGGGTCTCTTACTGGCCTGGAGCTTACCATGTAGGCCAGGCCTGCTGGCCAGTGAGCCCCAAGGATCCCTTCATCTCTCTTCAACACTGGGATTGTAGGCTTCCAGCAGCATATTCACCTTTTCATGTGTGTTCTTGGAACCAAACTGAGGTCCTCCTGCTTGTACCCCAAGTACTTTAGGGACCCACCATCCCCCAGCTACACTTTCCGTTCTCACACCATCATTTTCTTTGCCCATGAAGCTATTTTCTGCCTTTGTGATTTGTGTTTCCTGGTAACTAATAAACTCCTCGTGCTCTCCTAGAATTCAAATAGGTGTATGTCGATCAACATAGACAATACCCCAATTAATAGTGCACTAAGCAGAAAATAATCAATAGTAACACATAAGACAGAAGAAACATGGGAGAACTGTTCTGTGTTACTCTACTCAGACTATCCTGTTGAGAAGAAGCTTAAACCCAGCAAAACAAAAAACAGTCAGATATACCTGGAAGGAGAAAACAACTATTATGGACTCCCCCAGATAAAGATTTTGTAGAAAAAAATAAAACTTCTAAAGAAATTTGAATGGTTTAAGTTACAACTCCGCAATTAGAAATCATTTATAGAGTTTCGGATAACATTACTTTCTTATAATAGATGATATAGCAGTCAACTCAAAGAAATGTGTTAAGTTCAACTATTTCCTTAGGGAGCACTTCCCTGCTGAGCTAAGACACTTCCTGGTTCCTGCTGTCCCTCCCATCTGGGACCACAGAGATAAGCACTTCTGTAGAGACCTCTGCTTCTTCCTGCCTTCCAATTCATATGATTTGTTTATAACTGAATTTCAAATCCTTTCAGACAGGAATTTTTTTCATCTTCAAAGAACCTAATACAGACCTGAGAATACAGGCAGCATGCAAGACTATTTTTTTTCATTAGACTTACTAAATTTCATCCATTCCAAATATCACCACAAAATCTGGTACATCTCAAAAGGCCCACTATCTTTCAGAAAGGAAACATGTGACATTGCCCCAATCAAAACAGCAATTCCTCCTCTAAACTCCTCTAGGAAGTGGAACGGTGTTGCACAATAGAGCTTGACAATTGAAATTCTGAAATAGAAAGCCAGGCTGCCCGCTAAGGAGTGAGGCTCATCCCCCACGCAGAGACATCTGGTTACTAACAGAGGACTAATTTCTGTCCTTGGATGCCCCAAACACCTTCTATTATACTACATTAAATGAAAACCCAAGGGGAGGACTTGACCCTAACAATTTATCTAACAATATGGCCATATTAGATCCTTTCAAATCCTTTAATTTGGAAAAAGTCCCAGAGTCAGTGAACCAAACAAATAGCAGCTCTCTCCTCATGCTGTGTAACGTGGGTGATATTTATGGACAATGAGAAGTTCTGTGTTCAGCAATTTCCCAATCAACTAAGAACAAATGGAGAAATCAAATCCATGAAATAGGAAAGGGCAAGACCATCGGGCTATGACTTGAAAGGCTGAAGAGAAATGTTAGCACCATTTATGTTAGCAGAGCCTCTAGTTCCTGTCAGAAGACATTCCTCAGAGGTGCTATAGAAGAGAAAATCAGAGAATGGACGAAACAGCCTGAGGACTGTAAACCTAAAGCCATCTACCAGAAGCCTTGTAACTTAGACTGGCTTCCACCTGACTTCAAGTGCCAATGGCACATTGAAGCAGATGAATATTTTGTTTATTCTTTAATATGCTGAAAGCAATGTTAGGTATTCAAATCCTACATCTTTTTAAAATGGTAGAACTAGGGAGATTGTTCAGTGGTTAAAGCACTTGCCACAGAGGCCTGAGGGTGATGTGCAGGTGGGCATGGCTGCCAGCCTGTAATTCTAGCCTAGGAAAACAGAGATAGGGGATTCCCCAGAGCAAGCTGGGTAACAAAACTAGATATATTGATAAACTCTGAGTTTGATTCAGAGTCCCTGCCTCAGTGAATAAGGTAGAAGAGCAATCCTATGGAAGATGATTCCAAAATCAACCTCAGGTATCCACACACATGTGCACAATGTGCCTATACACATGTACCCAAACACATGCAATATATATACATATATATCCAACATACATATACCCATATACCACATACACACAAAAATAGAAAAAAAAAAAACCCTTGACATGTATATGTCAGTAACTGAGAGAGAAACTTAGAATGCATGAGCTGGGAACAAATATGACCTCATCCTGAAAGCCTGTCTTGGACTCTGGAACTGTGGACCAGGCTTGTGCCCATGAATGACCTCCCTGCACCTGCATGTTGACCTATTTCTTTTTGCTTTGAGGGGTACACCTGAACTGTTCTATGCAAATGAATCGTCTGTTGTTCTTGTCTTTCTCCTAAAACCTGATTTTATACTATGGAATCCTCACTGTCAGGACATAACTGCCTTTGTGCCAAAACTTAAATTCTGCCTTCTCATCTTTATATCGAAAATCAATGTTTCCCTTACAAGATTAACATTCACATCCAAAGACTCAGAACAGAAAATGCCTCTATATCCAAAGAGCACAACAGTAGAGTTTCTGCGTGTTCTACACACTTTCTGTTGCTGTGATGAAAATACTGACCAAAGGCAACATGGGGAGTAAAGGTTTATGTGGCTCACAACTTACACACAGTCCATCATCAAGGGAAGCCAAGGCAGGAACTCAGGGCAGGAACCTGGAACACTGACCATGGAGGAATGTTGCTTACTGGCTTTCTCCTCTGACTGGTGCTCTGCCTGCTTTCTTAATACAGCACAGGACAACCTGCCCAGGTGGCACTGCTCACAGTGGGATGGGCCCTCCCACCGCACTCAACAATCAAGAAAAAACATAGACATGGCCACAGGGTCCAATGGAGGAAATTCTTCAGTTTAGGCTGCCTCCACCTAGATGTGATGAATTGACAACTGCATCTGTCCAGGACAATTGATCCCTTGTTAACTTGACACACACCTGTGTCACTATTAAACCACAACCTTTCCATTTCTTATCCCCAAAATCCCATGTTAATATTAACATTACAGTGTAAAGCAGTACAACTTTAAAATTCACACAGTCCTTAAATAACCAAACATATTAAAAGCACAAAATATCTCTTTAAAATAGTCCAAAGTCTCTCAAGAGTGAGCTCCTATAAAATTCAAAATAAGTTACACACTGTCTTATTTCAAAAGGGAAGAACTGGACAGACTTAAGTAAGACCAATGTCCAGCAATGTAGCTCAATGTTGGACATCTGGGAAATTCCCGGCTCCAGAGGACTTGGGCAGCTCCACCTCTCTGGTCTGCAGTTCACACACTGTAGCTTGTCTCATAGGCTCAGTCGGTGTCCACCCCACTCCTGCCGCTGTGCTTGGTGGTCATCCCATGGTCTTGGAATTTCCAACATACTGAAACTGCTGTTGTACCTTCACCAATGGCCTCTATTAGCCTCTCAAAGTGCCAAACCTCAGCTGCTCTCCAAGACCCCTTCCTGTCTTCAATATTAGTACTATGTAGGAGGCTCGTACACGTCACCAAGGCCTCCTTCCAACTTGAGATGGAGGCCTAGGCCCCATCTGGACTACAGCTTCTGTGTGCTGACCCTGAGAAACTATTTCCCAGAAGATTTCACTTTGATGATCCTGGCCTCCTCATGATCACAACCTTTTTATCCACAGCTAACCAGCATCAATTATCCCAGTAAAACAAAGGTTTCACTTCAGTGTTTCTGGTCTCTCATTAATCACAGCTGAACAGAAGCTACAGAGTCTCAATGCAAGATATCACACAAACATCCCTGGTAGTCTTTGCTTCCCTTGAAACATCATAAGCCAGACCTTCATCATCCACATTTCTATTCATAGTAAGTGTTCTGAGCTACACAGCAGCAACTCACTAAACTCTGAACATTAAATAGTTTTTCCAGCCCAAAGTCTAAATGCTTCCACAATCCTCCCCAAAACAACATGGTCAGGTCTGTTACAGCAATATCCCACAATCTTGGTACCAAATTCAGCTCTACTTGCTTTCTTTTTTTAATCTACTTACTTTCTATTGCTGTGATTAGAAAACAAAGTAAAACAACAAAACACTGACCAAAACCAGCTTGGGGAAGAAAGGATTCATTTGACTTACTGCTCACATCCCATCATGAAGAGGAGCCAAGGCAGGTGCTCAGGGCAGGAACCTGGAGCACAGACCATGCAGGAACGCTGCTTACTGGCTTGCTCCCCTGGGCCACCTGCTTTCCTATACAACACAGGAAACCTCCCAATGTCCTAGGCCCTGACCCACATCACTCAACAGTCAAGAAAATGACTCACAGACATGAGCACAGGCCAGTCTGATGAAGGGTATTCCTCATTTGAGGCTCCCTCCACCCAGATGTGTCTCATTGACAACTGAAGCTCTCCAGCACACTGAAAAAAGAAGGCACAATGAACGAACATCGAACATCGTTGTTTAAGGAAGTGAGGGGAATCACTCCCTTGGCCTATTTCCACCTGTTCCTAAGGGAAAACCCTTCCCTAGAAGGCCTAAGACACCTCCACAGGAGCCACTTGTTGCTCTTAGCAACATGCTTATAAAAGAGGCAGTTGAGCCTCTCTGACCTTAAGTCACTTCCCTCCCATCTTCTGGTCCCCAGATTACAAGAAGTCTTTAGCCAGTGTGCTAAGGTAATTATGAATAATGTGACTTCAGAAGGAGTACAATCACACTGTTAACCAAAGCTGTCCATGTGGCATCTACCATAGTTTCCACGTTCTTTGAGAAGGATCAAGATTATTGTTCATCAAATTACATAGATTTGTTTCAAACCTACTAATCCTTTTTTCTCTTTTTTTTTCCTCCTTGGCTCTTAAATCCCGTCTTTAGCACTACCCTCCTTAAACTTTGTACTTCAAACCTTGGTATGTTTACAAATCTTCATGTTAACTTGATAAATTTCATTAGTGCCACAACTCTCCTGACACATTGTCCATAGAGAGATATATATTCAGGGCTGGGATCACCATTTTAAACCTCCATAGATATATACTGCTCACTTTTTTAAAATTTTACAGAGGGTTGGATGCAAGGAAGCAAGAGAAATCTTATTCAGGCTAGCATGACGAAGAGGTCAGAATTTCCCAAAGACTTGAGACTAACAAAGCATAGAGAAACAGGACACGGTCTGCCCAGTGGGCATGCATCTAAGTAGCTACTCAGTTAAAGTATAAAAGGTCCTGAAATAATAAGCAGTACTCTACATAAATGATTTCTGTGAGAATGGATGTTCCAAAGGGATGTGTATTAATTCCTTCCTTCATTGTAGATAATCTCTCATAGACATGTTCAGAAGCTAACCCAGTCCTAAACAGTCTCCACGTGTGGCCCAAAGCTTGTCTCTGGTTCATTCCAGATCCTATCAACTTCACAATATTAACTGTCAAAAGATCTAAGCAATTAGATGATAGATAAGTCAAACATTCTCATTCATTGACAGATAAAAATCAATCTCAAAAAAATTAAACATACATGCATTACGAAGATGGATCATGTCATAGTAATTGAATTTTTATTCAAAGAAGCTTGACAATTGGAGAAAACATAAACCAACAAAGGATTTCAGAGAAGAAAATGGAAATAAAAGTCAGACATGACCACTAAATAGCATAATGGTCATTTTTACTGGTTCATATTCAACCCAAGTTCACATGGTAATTCATCATTGTTCTCATGTCTAACGTGTATGGCTGTAGTAGGTTCTCATGAAAGCATGGTCTGTGAAGGAAAGCTATGAGCGTAATCATGAAAGACATCTAAGAGCACCTGATGAACCACAGAAGAACTTTCTAGAACAAACCCTGCACTGTGGGATTGAAGGAGACTTTGGTCTTTGATTGAAGTGCTGCTGAAGATAGCTAAGGTCTGGAGACATCTTCTGCATGTGGGAATGAAGACAGAGCAGAATCAGGCATACAGCCTCTTAGTGGGGCCAGAGTCTTCCCACAATGCCACATTCCCTATCTTAAGTTGGTGAAAAAAAAGACTTCCCAATAGTTGCAGAAACTTTAAAGTCAATTAGTATGTTGGCTTCTGAGAAGATATTTGTAACCTGTCCAGGGTAATAAAATCAGCAAAGCACAGCATTCCTTTCCTTTATGAAGAGGTTGAATAAATAAGACATTTATAAAAATGAGTGGAAATCTGAAATGAATATCCCAAGAACCATGAAAAAATAAGCTAAGAGAAATTGAATTCTTGTTTAAGTCTCTAAGAGAGAGGTGGCAGTGGAGAATTTTATACATAATTTATAAGGAAAATTGTCCAGTTCACTCAGGGATACACTGTATCAGTTTGTGAAAAAGATTAAGCAAGCTGTCTTTCTTTTAATTGAAATCAAATGTAGGCATGGGAGAAAATGAATTCTGACTGGGAGAATGCAGTGAATCCAGAGGCTTTCAGGAGTTTACCTGAGAGTTTTGTGTTGTTTTTGTATCAACTTTGACCTTACTTTTGTATAACTTTGACCTTACTTATTGATTGGTAATAAGAAAAGGCCCAAAGCAAAGTCCCACTTTAAGCTAAATCTTCCGGTCCTATTTTCTCTCCATCCTAAGGAAAGCTAGACCAGAGCTTAACAGGCATGTTTCTCATCAGACACCGATGACTGTCTAGGTTGGAATTCACTGTCTCCTAAAGCACCTAAAGCAGTCCCATAGACAAATCATCTCTAGCTTTTTAAAAAATTTTTTTGGGGGGGCGGCTTTTGAGACAGGGTCTTCCTGTAGCTCTGGCTGTTCTAGAACTCACTCTGTAGACCAGGCTGGCCTTGAACTCATAGAGACCCTCCTGCCTCTGCCTCCCAAGTGCTAGGATTAAAGGTGTGCATCACCATGCCCTGTGCTTTTTTTTTTTTTTTAATTTTTAACCTAGACATAAATAGCATGTTAGGTTCCAGACACTCTCAGATGCACTGAGTTAATTCTAAGAAGGTGACTATGAATTCCTATTGTGTCACAAATGAGAAATATTCAAAATATTCAGGAAGCCTGGACAAACCAAAAGAGAAAGAATTGGAGGGAAAAAATACACCAAAGATCAGTATCAGCAATCTACTAAGAAGGAAACACATTTCACATGGGTCATATTTTTCCTGAGTGTTCCATTATCAACCTTCCTTTCCATTCTGGAACACTATTCTCATACTCTTTGAACAACTCTGACCTCTCTACAGAGTATAGGAACAAAGGTGATGAATGCCCCTTGCTGTTATTTCCTGAGCATGGGTCCTGGCCACAGCATAGCTGAAATGCTACTGCATCAATCCATCTTTGAGACCACACAGCACCAGTCACAAAGCAACATCTGCAGAATGACTCAGTGCCAATTCTTAGAAGTGAAGACGAAAAGGTAAGGTGATATATTTATTAGTGTCCAAAAGCCACACACATGAAGTATTGCCTAGTAATACATCCTAGGAAGGGAACTAAGAAGTGGGAATAATCCTCTGGCTTTCAGGAACCTCTAGAATCATAGTCAGTTCTCAGTAGTTTGGGTTGAACATTCCTCTTTTGAACGCATTATACTTATTAACTTAGTGATTTATTTCTACAGGACTATGAAATACTCATGATTTCTATTTTATGAATTAAGAAGCAGGTTACTTTCTCAAGATTATACAAGGAGTTAGAGGCAGAAAGTTTATCGTGAGCATTGTTGTTTGAACGCATTCGGTGCGTGGTGACGCACACCTTTGATCCTAGCACTCGGGAGGCAGAGGCAGGCAGATCTTTGTGAGTTCAAGGCCAGTCTGGTCTACAGAGTGAGTTCCAGGACAGCTGGTGTTACAGGGAGACCCTGTCTCGAAAAGACCAAAACAAAAACAAAAAACAAAAACAAACAAGTGTGTTTGTCTTTCAACATGGAAGCTTTTCTCCCCAATCCTACTCCCTAAGAGTGGATGTAGAATGCTTCTGAATCTAAGGTCTCATCAAGTATACCTCCATCACAGCCTGATATTTATGGAAATGCAGACAGTTTGGCTAGAAGGCTGGATATTCCAATATAGATTTCTCTACCTAAAATCTTATCAATCCCTGGACCCTGACAAGAAGGGCTGTTTTTCAGAGAAAATTTCCCATGGATGTCTTGAATGGTTTTCACGCATTTTGTCTGAAGAAATGAAATGGGTTACACGGTCCTGTTAAGTGCACAGTAACTTCAGCCCTTTCAGCTTCTGGCAAAAACACACAGTAGGAGTATAGAGTAAGTTCTTCCCCAAGACTACATTTTTCTCCTCCCTGTTATTACCAGAGTGAATTATTTCAACCAAGAGTCACAAAGAACACCTTCTTCTGGTGACTTACAGGGCAGGAAGGGGAAGGACCGTGACCCTGTGCACATGGTTTCAAGTTCTCCCCCAAAGTGATTATTTTCACAAAGCATAGAGCTGTCAACAAATTTAAGAAATGGCACTGATATAACACTGAAGATTGTCCTTCATAGAACAATCTTGCATTAGCCAGGACATTTACAGTAAAAGGAGAAAAGCCTTGATTAGAACAATTTTTCTCTTTCTTTTGATTTTTTTTTTTGTCATTTTAGCATTCTTCAAGTTTTGTAAATTTTTTATTGAATTTTTCTGTATTTCAAATAAAACATCTCCATCAATCTTAAGGTAAGTTTTTGCTCTGGTTGGCTTGAACCTAGGTTTCATAGCCAGACCAACTGGTCCTGCCACCTACACCTCCCAAGTGCTGAATGACGTTCTACAGATGGGGACCACAGTGTTCAGCATAGATTCATGTCTCCTACTTAAGGAAATCAAGTCACTGTACCTGGCCCAGGTCTCTAATTTTGGCTACTCCAGAGCCTGAGGCAGGAAATTCACAAGTTCAAGGGCTGCTCAGATTACAGAAAAGGTTTCAGGCCAGACCAGGCAACCCTAGCCAGACTCTTTTTGAAAAAAAAAAAAAAAATTAAAAACAAGCTCCCTATCATGTGTAGGTTCTAGGTTCAATCTCAAGCACTAAAAGTTTTTTTTTTAGAGAAATGAAATCAGCCTATTTATCCAGATTTCTAAATAAACTACAGTTCTGTTAGAAAGAACTCTTAATTACACTATATTACAGACTATTTCCAACTTTGATCCCTCCATAGCAAAGACTCCATACAGGAAAACTACAAAAGTCAAATATTTATTTATAGGTTTACTTTAAAGTGGCCCAAGATTAATTCAAAATAAGAAGCCAGGCATGGTGGGGCACACCTTTAAACCCAGCACTCAAGAGGCAGAGTTAGGCAGATCTTTGTGAGTTCAAGGCCAGCCTGCTCTACAGAGTGAGTTCCAGGCCAACTGAGGCTACAGGGAGACCCTGTCTCAATAACACCAAAATAAAATAAAATACAATAAAATAAAATAAGAAACTTATCTTCATAGAACCAAAGTAAAGAATAGTTGAGACACTTGAAATTATGAAATTATTTAAGTCCATCAGATTTTCTTGACCCTCAATTTAAATACTAAATTTGAAATGGTAATTGTGTTTCCTTTCCAAATCCCCAGTTGAAAGGCAAGATGAACAACGTTAATGTTATGTTTCTTTTTTATCTGAAAGCAACTGTGCTGTTATAATGTGAATCCCTTAACAGGATCTAGAATTAACTTACCACTTATTTTCAGATGTTGTAATTGTGGTATATGGATGGAGGGTATGTATTCATATTTTAGAGTAATATAAAATTAAAGGGAAAATGTGAACTCCTAAACGTATTTTGGAATTAGCATACAATTTATTTTCAGAGGTCATAATTTTGGTATATATGTGTCATATATATAGGCATATTTGGGAGCAATACAAATGGGAGGGAACAACAACAACAAAAGGACTAGGTCAAAGAACTGACTGAAACAGTTAACTTCTGCCCAAACAATAAACCTCTGCAGAGAAAAACTTTAAAAAGACTAAGAAAAAGATACAAGACATGTATGGCAGAATGCAAGAACTGGGGTGAAGTAGAGGATATGGAAAAGGGAATGTGTCTAAATTAGACTGAGAAAAGATGTATGAAATACATAAAGCATCAATAAAAATATTTTATATATTAAAAAAAGAAATGGTAACTATGGTAACCCACATAAATTCACATATCATTTGGCTACTTTCATTAAATAAGGTAAAGTGTTTATATTTTTCTGTCAATAAGGTTATTTAATAACATCCACAAACAAAACAGAAAAGGTCTTTTACGGGTACAGTGGTGATGACTCTCCTCCGTGTGGAAGGGTCAACCGGGCAGGTGGGAAGTCGGGGAGAAGGAATCTTAAGATGGATCCCTAAGCTGTCCCTGAGAAGCCCTGGACAGCCTCCATGGAGACACCCTAATACCAACATGGCAGCGTATTTCCAGTCTTGACTGCTTCTCCTTCAAATTTGACAAACAGCTTGAGATCATGGTTTATGATTTCAGCTACTCTCCAGATTTAGGCAGGAAGAATGCAGATTTAGTCCTGCCTTTAGCCCAGTAGAGCACTTTTCATATAAAATCCTTGCTTCTATCCCTAACACAATTTTTCTTTCTCTCTCTCCTCCTGTCCTTTCTCTCTTATTCAATAATTCAGCAGCACTGAGCAGCACTATAGAGAGACATTTAAACTTAAGGTTCTGAATTGCTTTGGCTGTTAGGCAGCCAGCTGACCCCAGAGACACAGTAAGCTATGGAAGAAGTCCCTCTCAGACACTGAGAACAAGAGTCCTGAGAGGTGTGTGGCTTTGGGAGCAGACTGCAGAAGACAGAGGAACATCAGGTTTGAACCGTGTGCTCCTGGCTTCTCCCTGAACAGTAAATGAACCACAGGATCCCAGGAGAATGACTTGGAGGACAGTTCTCTCCCTATGGGGAGTGGAGGGAGGTCACCTTTCTGGTTTCCCAGAAAACCTTCACGTCCATGACAAGATTCACCCAGTGACACAGTGGGGTCAGCCAGAGGGAGACATGAGGAGTGGCTCCATGAACTTCTACTATGCAGGTGAACGATCTTGTTGAGAGCAGAGTCTCCCTGAGCCAATCCAAGCTCCAGGCATCTTTTCCTACTCAGACACGGAAGGTCAAGAATAGATTAAATATGTATAAAGTTTTATCTGAAAGGAAGTTAATGGCACAAATTATGTGAAAGTATTTTGAAAGTCTAACCACTGAACAGTGAAGTATCTTAAATAGAAATAAAGAGTGTATTTCTAAGAAAACTTAAAATTGCCATGCTAGGTTACAATGGATTGTGACCTGAGCCCCTTGAACTTTAGAAGTTCTTCTGACCTTCTATTTCTGCAACCCATTTGTCCACTCTGGAAAGAGACAGACCCTTATCAAAGCCTCTGGTTTAGCTGTAAACCATTACACAATTTCCTTCCATTATTGGTTTGATAAAAGATTTTCTCAATAAAGAAACACTGAAAAATCTTGTTCTTGATGACAAAATTAAAAGACTGCCAACAAAATTGTCATTCTAAGATATCTCTTGGTCCCTAAGTCTTAAGATCAAGAGCTTTTTGTCAACTTTACATTTTTCTTTCCTGTTTTCTTTACTGAAGTGGAATTGGGATCTCAAACCTAGACTGTGTAGAGCAATTTATAATGCTTGCTGTCCTAATCTGTCTCCAATAAAGAGCAGCTCCACACAGTGATCCCAGTGGTTTCAAGGAAGCCCTCTGAACCCCTGGGTTCCTTGAGCATTGATTGTCTCAAGCTCACAGGGCTTTCTGATACACTGAAGCCTGGAACCACTGTCTGTCTGATTCTCACTGGTTGGAAATTGATAAAGCACTAGATTAGGGATTTTTTCCTCCTCTCCTCTTCTCTTTGCTTCTCTTCTCCTTTTCTGTCCCTTCCCCTCTTCTCTCTCTCTCTCTCTCTCTCTCTCTCTCTCTCTCTCTCTCTCTCTTCTTTTGTTCTGCATTTTTTTTTCCAAGAAGGCACTGAAATGCTGAGGGAGGGTTATTGGAAGCCCTCACAGTCTGTGTGGAAGAGCATAGACCTGACCGTAGATGACTGGCTTTTGATACTAAGATGTCATTCTACACTGGAAGAGTATATACCACTTGTCACCTAAGTGAAGAGTTAGTTAATCAGAACTAATTACCTTTTACAGATTATCTAAAAATCTGAAGAGATTTATACCTCAGGTGCCCAACAAAAATCATGCTAGTATTGCATGCTAATTTTCATACACAATAGTATTCTGAGAATCAAACCACGTCTTGATGGAAATGCTAGAACTCTAAAAATACACTATAAAATTTGGAGAGAGGAACAGGATCACAAACAGAAATAAGTATTCAAAAGAAACAACTCCAACTCTAGCCACTTCTGTAGATGAATCAGCTTGCAGGAACCCTGGTGAAGATTTCCTCCCCTTGGCCAAGCAAATAAGGTCCCTTCAGATGTGCTGAGACAGAAGAGAAAGTAAATGAAGCAAATGGCTTTAAATATTTGGGCTGCTGCTTACATCAAAACCAGAGTCAAATGTTGATATCTTCATAGCTGTGGGAATTTATCTCCAAATCCTCTTAGAATCGCATTTATCTCTCAGCAAGGTTGTTTAAGACCATCAAAGCAAAGAACCACCCCAGTGGATCCAATGGTCCATCTAGCCCTGGATCTTGCCTCTGAGAGTAGCCAGTGTGGAACAGTACGGGGGAAAAAAGCAAAAGTTCTTACTGAAATGTACCTAATTGTGTGGTGTCAGGGCAGGGGGCCAGGAGCAATCTCTTCTGTGCCCAGCTGGTGACCAGGCTCTGCCCTGAAGCAAGAAGCCTGATGGCCCTTCTAAGTCTTAGCCTGACAAGAGCGACTGCCTGCTACTTTGCAAAGCACAATTTCCCTCCCCTGGTGTCTTTAGAAAAGAAGGTTGGATATTTACCACCCAACAAGGCTGCAGCGCTCACATTATGGAGGGCCATTAGCCTTAATCCATTTGCAAAGGGGAAAAGATCTTCAGGGAACTGGGGAGTTTAAGTTGAAAACCAAGATAATTTGCTACTATTTTCTCGAAAATATTTATTTTAGTTTTAAGATATCTGTAATTTCCTTTTTAAGGGAAATAGCTTTTGCTATTGTACTTCTCTCGGTTTCCTTAAACAAAACTGACATTCTGGGCTAACAGCCGACACCTCACACACAGGCCGGCCAGAAGAGTAAGGGAAAGAATACTAGGGCCAGGAGACTGTGCCAGCGGTTCCCAGTGACCTATGCTACATTGCTAGGGTGTTGATAAAAGAAAATCAAATTGCTTATTCATTTATTCTCCCAGTAACATTTAGCAACAGTGTTAGGCTAGATCCTGGGAATTGCCGTGGTGAAGGCAAATCTTAGGCTAATGGCCATAGACTTTCAGTTAGAGTGATGGGAAAAATACAGAGACTCACAAAAGAATGCATGTACCTACACAGTGCTGCAGTTGGCATAATGGGAGTAAGAAAGACATTGAAAAAAATGATGCACAGTCAGATGAGGAGGTTGATTCATTTGGGAGGTTTCAGCCAAGGCTATGAGGCCATCATGGAGCTGCATGCTTTGGAACTGAGAGCTGAGGTTAGCTGGGAAGCAGTAAGACATCTGAGGAACAGGGAACAGGAAGTACAGGGCCTGGCAACAAGCGAGGTCCATCCTGTGCAGCCTTATATGCTATGGTTGAAGCTTTTAACTTTATTTTCTAAGACATAAAGGCGAAATTCTTGGGACCATTATCTTGCCAGTTAATAGCTGCTGAGTCAGTCTCTACAATGCAAACAGGCTTCTCTGGGGCCCATGCACCTGGCGGGGTATCTACATTGCGGCACTTCTTGGATGGGCCTCCTCTGGGACTCTGTGGTCCCATCATAGATGTCATCAGGGATAGCTGTGGCTGCTGGGCCAGTGTACCTGCTCCTTTAGGGACCCTGAGCTATGATATGGATCTTCTACTTTACCTTGAACTTGACCAGTTTTCATGTAGCTGCTCACTCTTGTCAAAAGGGACAAATTCTATTTCACTCCCTGGATCTGATGTTCTGGCCAGGAGCATCAGCCCATGTTCTTTCCTTCCATCACAGATGCTTAATTCAGAGCAGATAATCCAGTTGGTAGCCCTCCTGACTCCTGAACTCTAGTCCCCTATGGGGGAATCAGCTACACCATGCAGAACACACTGTTTCAGACTCGGGAATTGGCTGTGAAGTGTCCCACTGAAACAGACACACAAGATGGAGCAGAAATAAAGAAAAAGGTGGAGATATCAGAGTCTTGGAATTTGGCTAAGAAGCCCCATGACAAAGCTCACAGTACTCACTGTCCGCTGGTCCAGACACTTTCTATACATTGTCTTGTTTATTCCTTCTTGAAGTTCTATGGAGGATTTTGCAGTCCGTAGAACTGAGGGGGAGAATGAGGACGTAACGTGATCAGGGTAGGACAGCAGTGTGCACAGATTTGGCCTCACACCACCTGGCGCAAGATGTGTCTGGATCCTTGCTGTGGGAACAAGAAGACCTGGGGACGGGGAGCTGGGAGACACCAAGAGCAGCTCAGCTGCCAACTTGCCATGTGACCACAATGTCACATTCTTCACAGCTCTGTGTGAAACACCTCAAAAATTCCAGCATGTTCCTGAAACCATCAGGTGTCAGCTCGCAATGCTTACTAAACACCTGTAGGAAACATGAGTTGTCTTGATGCTGAGAGGAAGAGGCAAAGATCTCACACCAAAGGCCGACCAAGTGCACTGCAACCTCTGCAGAATGCAGACCACTTCAATAGACTGGGGAAAGAGATGTCAGTGACCTACATGACAGTCCAATTGCCCAGACCAAAATGCAAGATGCTGGTGTGACTGATGACGTACACAGGAAGGGCTATAAATCAGGTGAACTACAGAGACCAAAGGTCACCAAAATGCACTGTACCCTGGAGGTGGTAGAAACTGCTTCATATGGATTTGTCATGAAATTCTTTTTTGTGGTTCAGTCAAGAATTCTGACTTCAGGGCTGGGAGATGGCTTGGTGAGTAAGAGCACTTGCTCTTTCAAGCACAGGAATCTGAATACTGAATTCACAATGCCGCGTAAAGACCCAGACATAGGTTCACATACTTGTAACTTAGCATTTGAGGGCAGAGAGAGGCAGAGATAACTTATGGCCAGCTAGCCTAGTCAAATAAAAGAACATGAACTTCCTGCCCAGCAAAAGACCCCCTCATGCCTGAATGGCAGAGAGGGATAAGAAAAACACCTGGTACTCTGATCTGCCCTCCACATAGGCACTCATGGGACATGCATGGGGCCTGCACACCCACACACTCATGTGGAAGCACTGTACATATACTATACACACAGAGAAGTGGGGAGAATCCTAGCTTCACCTGGGTTGAGGTCTCTGAAAAGACCTCCAAGAGGACGTGTCTCTGGCCTAGTGGGTATATGTGGTGGATAAAGGAGGCAGAGATTAGGGGTTTCATCTCAAATGTCATCTCTTTTCGAGAACCAAGGGAACTACTTCTTTTAGCTAGTTAACTTCTGATGGTCAGAAGTTAAATCCTCTTGCAGCCCCTTTTGAAGCTGTGGTTAGATCTTCAGGAGGTGCCCTTCCCCTGACCACAGGTCCCTCCTGTCACCCCAGGATCTCGTTCAGGCGTAGCTTCCTCTGCTCCACCTGACAGGTGAGCCAGGGCACGCAGGGTAATTAGGTGTTAAGAACATGGCAAGGCTCTGTGGAAGAACTGCCCTGAGCACCTGCAACACCCTGAAGACCCACAGAATGAGAAAGCAGAGCCCTAGCTGGAACAGACAGTATTTAGGACTTGGGATCTAGAGACCCAGTGATCACCGAGGAGAAGACTCACTCTGTTTTTACCCTTCAGTTCCCATGGTCTTGTCAGATACCCCAGAATTCTCAGTCCACATTTCTTCTTGCAGTGACTCAGTTCTCCTTTGCAGACATGTTAATCCTGGAAGAGATGATCTGCAGAGTATAAACAGAAAACACATTTTTCGTCTTCAAGATTTTTAGCTTCATGTGTGATTTGTGTGTGTGTGTGTGTGTGTGTGTGTGTGTGTGTGTGCCCTCAGATTTATTCCTTAAGAGCTGTCTACCTTGGTTTCTCAGACAAGATCTCCCAGTGAGTCCTGGGGCTGGGTTGGCTGGCCAGAGAACCCCAAGGATCCACCTGTATCTGCCTCTCCAGTGTTGTGGTTGGTTAGAGACTGTACCCACCACACTTGGTGCTAGAATCAAAGTCCAGTCCTCCTGCTTGTGCAGCAAGTACTTTATCAACAGAGCTGTTTTTGATTTTTAGTTCTTGAAATCATGGAAAGTGCTGACCACACACTGACCAAGCCACCTTGCACCGTAACAGCAAAGCCCACTTGGGGGCCTATCCCCTCAGCCCTGCATAGGGTCCCTGGTACTTCCTTGGCTTCATGATCTCATCTTCTTTACTCCATCTTTCTTTCTTGCCTGGCCTCTGTAATATGTTTATCTATACCTAGCTCCACAAATTCAGAGGAAAACAAAGGTGTTATGCAATAAAATGTTGACATCCTGAAGTTCAGGAATTAGGTCTTGAAAGAGGATATGGATTTCGTATCCAGATTTTTGATCGATGCAAATTAAAACATCAGCTTTTAAACTCTCTGACACTAAATATTTCTTTCGAATATTTTTACATTTTCACACCCATACCTTTTCAAGTTAGCTCCTCGGGATTCATTTATAGTCCTTGAAGAAGGCAACTGTCCTTTCCAAAAGCTTAAAACTTCAAGAAAGAGGTAGAGAAGCTGGGGGAGATGTCCTCTAGCCCCTGTTACCTCATAGCTCTTATGCATTAGTGAGGGCCACAGCCACAGGCATTTCTGACAGGAGACTGCACTTGCCACATCCAGCGAGTTCTTAACTGAGTAGAAATTGTGGTTCAGAGACCTGGTGCTTGGGAGACATTAAAAGTCACAGTTCAGCTGGGCATTTTGGTGCACACCTTTAATCCTAGCACTTGGGAGGCAGAGGCAGGCAGATCTTTGTGAGTTCAAGGCCAGCCTGGTCTACAGAGTGAGTTCCAGGAAAGCTGGGGGACTACAGGGAGACCCTGTCTCGAAAAGACAGAAAAAAAAAAAGTTATTAGAGCCACAGGGACAAAAAAACAGTCAGTTCAAAACAGGGCTAACAGAGAGACACATACTCCTCAGGCAAGCCCAGGAAAGGGCCTGGGCAAAGAGAGCTTTTGTGAGTGTTGAACTCTAACACATTCGATTCAATTTGCTTTTGAGAAGTGCAATCTAACTGTACTCTGAGGACCTCAACAAAGAAACTTCAACAAGGACACTTTGGAGTCAGGAGTCATCCACAAGCTTTCGCCTTAGCATTTCTGAACCACAACATTTAATGAAGAAAATGTAGGGCCTTGTGGAAGAAGAGTGAAAACAAAGCCTTAAAAGCCCAGACGGTCCGATTCAGATGTTTTTATTTTGGATACAGCAGTGTTGCTGAGGCCCTAGCCATCAGTTTTTCATCTCATAGACAAGACGAAGCCTCCCTGAGTACTGGGATTTGGGACTTTTTCATTTAATTGTCTTCTTTGCCAAGAATAGCAGATCCAATAAAATGCAGATCAGTCAGCAGGGAAAGAGGACTGGACATGGGGACTCTGGGGACAATGGGGATCTGTACTGGCTTCTTCCACAGACTGCAAACTGCTCATTCAGTGGCTGACCAGGAAGACCAAAGATGGGGTGTGTGTGCCTGGGAAAGGAGGTTAGACAGCAGGAAAGGGAAAGGGAGAGGTAGAGAGAAGACAGGAAGGAGGGAGGGAGGGAGGGAGGGAGGGAGGGAGGCTAGGGAAAAGGGAAGCTTTTAATAATGGATTACATTTTTCTTTCAGTTTTTGAGCTGCCTGTTTCAGGAAGCAAAAGCATGAAGTGACACTGAATGATAACACCTCCTCACCAGTTGCTGTAATCTTTATGGAGGAAAGCGGAAGAGATTTTCAAGCTATTCTCCAACCAGCTCTAAACCTTAGTCACTTCCCCCTCTCCTGTGAAATCCTGACCCTCTACAAAGAACTCCTGAAGGTGTGGGCTTGGGGATGAGTGAAGAGAGATGGAGGGCACAGAGCAGTGCAAACCCCTGTCAGAATGCCCCATGCTTCATTCCCCATCGTTGGAGTTGAAGTACATGATCCGAGAAAAAGGAAGTTGAAGGAAAGACCAGAAGTGGTGGTGGGAGGGGAATTGTGTGAGGCAGGTGTGGAATGATCTGTGAACTCCAAAGTCAATCAATTCAGGTCTAGAAGTTGAGGGCATAAGGGTAAATCCCCATAACTGACTGCAGAGAATGTCTTGTGATCACCTGGTAGTGGGGCTGAGCTTGGCCATAAATACTGGTTTTCTGGGCTCAACCAAATCTTTGATTCTGCCCCATTGCCCTGTTGACTGTACCATCAGTACACTTTGCCCTGCTCAAGATAGGGAATCTGGAAACTTTTCATGGCCAGATGGCTTCTCTGAGTCACACAATGGAGATTCCACAGTGAATTCTTACTTACCTAGGAGAACATGTAGAAAACAGCAGAGAAGTGGGGTCACAGAATCTGAGGAAAAGTAGTCATTAAAAATGGTGGTGGCCTCCTAAATTACCAGCAGAGTCCCCTGCTCTCCCGTGTAGGTCACTTGCAGACCAGTCCCACACAAACAACTCATCTGCTTTGTTCATCTTTCTCACCTCTTTGCTTTCCTCCCATTCATCATGCCTGCTTCTGCTTTCCTTCCATACCTCCATGGATTTCGAAGCTCTCATTCCTTCTACCAAACACTTCCAATCTCATTGCTTGCTTTCCACCCTTTGCAGCTTTGTGTCAGAACCCAAACCATAAATGAGCTAATGTCCTTCCCTTTGCCATAGAATCTCTTCTGAATCATACCACTCAGAGGATATCCTTGAGATAGTGATAACACCTTCAACTGTCCAGCACTCCGGATACCTCTCTGCAGTGTGTACCTTTCCCTTCTTACCAGAGGTGACTTTGCATCCCTTTTGTTTGTCCTCTTCACCACATGGGCTACTAACCCTTCCCTATATTTTATTGAGCAAATCAGAAGTCTCCAACCTTCAGTATGTTGTTGTAGTCAAAGCCCCCCAGCCAACCAGTACAAAATCCACTCCCTCGTCATCTGTTGGCCCAGGTCATGGCTCCTTTCTCCTCCTGTGAAGGATTCCCAAGGCACTACGTCACAGTTCTCCTGCTTTTTCAAGGGCTTCTCTTTCTAATTTCTCCTTTTGTCCATCAACAAATCTTTTTTTAACAGATTGATCATATTTGAATATAAACACGTCTCATAAAATAAAAATAAACTCAAACAATATAAAGCCGGTCTGCTGTGAGCTCACCTGGTCTGTCCACAGTTTCTCCTCCTTTCACTCGAAATTGTACCTGGTCCTGCCTGACTGCCCTCCCAGCATTCCACAGAGACAGGCCATCATTGCTGCAGCTCTGAACGCAGGTCTCCTGTGGTGAACTCACATCCTCCCCGACCCTCTAGACACCATCCTCCCTATTTCCCTCAACAGAGGGCCTGCCACTCCCCAGCTTCTCCCAAGGCCGTCCTCCCCACCGGCAGCTCAGTGTTACAGTATTTGGGGTTTCACCTGCCTTTTCTATTTTTTTCTAGAACCTATTCCTTTATTCCCACAACCTAATTGACGCTGTCATTTGGTCCTTCACAGATTTGTGTCAGCGTCAAATCTCTGAATTCTAAGGCTTTCAATGTCTTCAAGAACTTTACAAGGGTCACTAACCCCAGAGAAAGACTGTTGTAATTTCTTGAAATTGCAACCATTTTTCAACGGAAGAGAAAATGGAGGTTCTTACCACCCATCTTTAAAATATATCATCTGTCTATTTCCACAAAGAAAAGAGTTTTGAAATTTTTAATATAAAATAAAACTATCAGTTTGTTCCTCTTAAAATAATTGCAGATAAATCAGGAAGAAGTTTCATTAGGAATGTTAAATCTCCCTAAGGATGTTAGGATTATGTTCGGTCCAAAGATTCGCAGTTCCAAGTTGCTGGGGGCAGTTGGACTGCCTGGCACCATGGCACCTTTGATCAGGGACTATTGTTCCAGCACTTATGGATTGCCAACACTGAACTACAGCAAGATGGAATGTGTATTATGTTTTTCAGGTGTTGTGAAGAGTTCAGGTGACTTAAGACCTGCAAGAACAGAGCTGAGTTTCCCTGTGAAGAACAGCGATCAATGTAGCATACAGGTGATTTGGGAAGTATTCCATAACCCAAATTCCCGTACAAATATCCAGCTGGGTAAGCAGCTTGCTCAATGGGCCTTGAAGAAATCTGATGGCCACCCTCCTCCCTTCCCTGCCAAAGCATGGTGTGCCTCCCCCACCTCCATCCCCCTGCGTCTGAAAAGCATTCATGTCTGTATGAGACAACCTTCAGTAAATGATTTCTCTTTGAAAGTCCTAAATAGTCATTTTGACTTGCTTCATTCTCCATACAGACATGAGGAGAGGAGCACAGAGTCTGATGGCACCATACTTATCTGGGGGCATACTTTTCAACCAGTGTGTATAGAGCAGCAGGCCTCTGCCCTACACACAGTCACATCAGGATTAACCTTCAACTAATCTGAATGCGAAAAAGGTAGTACTTTTGGTTCGGTTTGTTTCCTGAATTTACATCTGTTTACATGTTTTTATTAATAAATACAGTGAAGGGGTGGATTTTAAGCTTAGGGTAAACTATACAATTATAAAGAAGTATATGCTCACACAATCATTCCAAACCCTTATTCTGAAGTTCTATATTTCTCCCAGAAATACCTTCCTGTGTTAGCAACAGTGTTTCAGCAGGAGCACAGATGTTGGTTAAACAAATATTGAAATTTCAGCCTAGAGGGATGGATTGCTACTCTTTCAGGCTGTAGATAGTAGCTGTATTTGATCATTTACTGCGATATCTCCCTCATCCCCTCTCTCTCCCTCTTTCTCACACACCATTTGCTTATTATTTCTCCACAGATAACCACAGGATGGATATTTGCCATCAAGATAGCTCATGCCTTCTGTAGCTCAGCAAGGCAGTTTGTGTGATGCCTGTGATTCCATTTGTCATGGAGCCTTTATGAGGGAACAGGAGATATAACTTTGCCTCATTTTTCATTTCCTGTTATCTCTGCGATTTCAGTCTTCAGCTGCTCTGTTTTCCTGTACCTCAACTGGAGCCGACATTATCAGAACACCACCTGCTACCACCACTGCAGCTGGGGCTGTCAGTTTTTCCAGGAAGAGCAGCTGTGAACTCCCCGTGGTCCTCAGAAGACCCAGACCCTGGTGAGGTCCGCAGAGGCAGAGCAAAGGCGAAGTCAGTCAGTGGCTGAACAGGCAGTGCTATGCTTGTGAGGCCCCTGAACGCACGGACAGAGCACTTCCTCACTTACTTCCCCTTGGGCCTCTAGAAGCCTGCAACATAGCAGGCTATGCTGGGACACTAATGACCTGGAAAAGCCCAGGCTACCATATAGAACCTGGAGATACGCGAAGAGACTGAGAGCTGATCCTGGCAACCTCTGATTGAGGATGCTCCAACACAGGTGAACATTCCCAATGAGGCAAGCATGGGACGTTGAGCTTCTGGAGTTTTCCAGAATGAAGCAAGAAAGGAAATAAAGGAAAACAAGCACTGACACTCAGAGAAAAGGGGACAAGCTAGCTCACCAGGGGACCATGTGATGAGTTATCAGAGGACCATGTGATGAGTCAGCAGAGGACCATGTGATGAGTCAGCAGAGTACAATGTGATGAGTCAGCAGGGGACCATGTGATGAGTCAGCAGGGGACCATGTGATGGGTCAGCAGGGGACCATGTGATGGGTCAGCAGAAGACCATGTGATGGGTCAGCAGGGGACCATGTGATGAGTCAGCAGGGGACCATGTGATGGGTCAACAGGGGACCATGTGATGGGTAACTTGGGGACCATGTGTTGGGTCACCTGGGGACCATGTGGTGGGTGATCTGGGGACCATGTGTTGGGGCATCTGGGGACCATGTGTTGGGTCACCTGGGGACCATGTGTTGGGTCACCTGGGGACCATTTGATGGGTGATCTGGGGACCATGTGGTGGGTCACCTGGGAACAATGTGGTGGGTCATCTGGGGACCATGCGATGGGTCATCTGGGGACCATGTGATGGGTCATCTGGGGACCATGTGATGGGTGATCTGGGGACCATGTGTTGGGTCACCTGGGGACCATATGTTGGGTCACATGGGGACCATATGTTGGGTCACATGGGGACCATGTGATGGGTCAACAGGGGACCATGTGATGGGTCATCTGGGGACCATGTGATGGGTGATCTGGGGACCATGTCTTGGGTCACCTGGGGACCATATGTTGGGTCACATGGGGACCATGTGATGGGTCAACAGGGGACCATGTGATGGGTCATCTGGGGACCATGTGGTGGGTCATCTGCGGACCATGTGATGGGTGATCTGGGGACGTGTTGGGGCATCTGGGGACCATGTGATGGGTGATCTGGGGACCATGTGTTGGGTCACCTGGGGACCATGTGATGGGTCACCTGGGGACCATGTGATGGGTCATCTGGGGACCATGTGATGGGTGATCTGGGGACCATGTGTTGGGTCACCTGGGGACCATGTGATGGGTCACCTGGGGACCATGTGATGGGTGATCTGGGGACCATGTGTTGGGTCACCTGGGGACCATGTGGTGGGTCATCTGGGGACTATGTGATGGGTCATCTGGGGACCATGTGTTGGGTCACCTGGGGACCATGTGGTGGGTCTTCTGGGGACCATGTGTTGGGTCACCTGAAGACCATGTGATGGGTCACCTGGGGACCATGTGATGGGTCATCTGGGGACCATGTGGTGGGTCACCTGGGGACCATGTGTTGGGTCATCTGGGGACCATGTGATGGGTCACCTGGGGACCATGTGGTAGGTGATCTGGGGACCATGTGATGGGTGATCTGGGGACCATGTGTTGGGTCACCTGCGGACCATGTGATGGGTGATCTGGGGACCATGTGTTGGGGCATCTGGGGACCATGTGATGGGTCACCTGGGGACCATGTGATGGGTGATCTGGGGACCATGTGGTAGGTCACCTGGGGACCATGTGATGGGTGATCTGGGGATGATGTGGTGGGTCATCTGGGGACCATGTGCTGGGTCATTTGGGGACCATGTGCTGGGTCATCTGGGGACCATGTGGTGGGTGATCTGGGGACCATGTGATGGGTCACCTGGGGACTATGTGATGGGTGATCTGGGGACCATGTGTTGAGTCACCTGGGGACCATGTGGTGGGTGATCTGGGGACCATGTGTTGGGGCATCTGGGGACCATGTGATGGGTGATCTGGGGACCATGTGTTGGGTCACATGGGGACCATGTGATGGGTGATCTGGGGACCATGTGATGGGTCACCTGGGGACCATGTGATAGGTGATCTGGGGACCATGTGGTGGGTCACCTGGGGACCATGTGATGGGTCATCTGGGGACCATGTGATGGGGCATCTGGGGACCATGTGATGGGTCATCTGGGGACCATGTGATTGGTCACCTGGGGACCATGTGATGGGGCATCTGGGGACCATGTGATGGGTCATCTGGGGACCATGTGATGGGTCATCTGGGGACCATGTGGTGGGTCATCTGGGGGCCATGTGATTGGTCACCTGGGGACCATGTGATGGGTCAGCTGGGGACCATGTGGTGGGTCACCTGGGGACCATGTGTTGCATCACCTGGGGACCATGTGGTGGGTCATCTGGGGACCATGTGATGGGTGATCTGGGGACCATGTGGTGGGTCATCTGGGGACCATGTGTTGGGTCATCTGGGGACCATGTGTTGGGTCACCTGGGGACCATGTGTTGGGTCACCTGGGGACCATGTGGTGGGTCTTCTGGGAACCATGTGTTGGGGCATCTGGGGACCATGTGGTGGGTCATCTGGGGACCATGTGGTGGTTCATCTGGGGACCATGTGATGGGTGATCTGGGGACCATGTGTTGGGTCATCTGGGGACCATGTGATGGGTCACCTGGGGACCATTTGTTGGGTCATCTGGGGACCATGTGGTGGGTGATCTGGGGACCATGTCATGAGTCATCTGGGGACCATGTGTTGGATCACCTGGTGTTCTAGTTTGTCTTCCATTGCTGTGACAAAACATTCTGACCGACACCAACTTGGGGAGGAAAGGGTTTATTCATCTCACATCTCCTGGGTCACAGTTCATCACTTAGGGAGTCCAAGGCAAGAACTCAGGGCAGGAACCTGGAGGCAGAAGCTGAAGCACAGGCCAGGGAGGTATGCTGTTTACTGGCTTACTCCTCACAAGAGACGAGTTAGATGAGTCAAATGGATCTATCTTCATAATTACATCAAATAGTCTGCACCAAGAATTATCATTCCTCTTCATGCCACCAGGAGAGCCTTCAGTAACTCTAGGCTTCATTGGGTTGGAGAGCTGGCTCCAGAAACTACCAAGCCCACTAAACAAATTCATCCATTCAATTCTGTCTCTCCTGAACCACCCCTGGTACCAGTTGCAGAAATGTGGATTATAATAGATATTAACTTTTGTCCAATTTGGTTAAGAATGTGCTTGTTCATATATACACATATATTAAGCAGATACTTGTGTTGTTCCCTTTTGAATGTGCAACTGAGATAAGTGTTAAGTGTTGTCATATTTAAGTTATTAGATACTGAAGGACTAAGTGTTCCTCAAGGGCATTACCACCTACTCTAAAATATAATGCTTTGTGATTGCACATGAGACACTTATAACATGATTGCACATGAGACACTTATAACGACCTCACCATTGTTCACAATTGACATTTAATCATAACATAAGGAAAGGCTATTTATTGGGTGTCAAGTTGACAAGGGGTGGACTTGTGATGGTTAATCCTGGGTGTCAACTTGACTGGACTAAGGAACAAATAAGAGAAAAAGGATCTTCGGATTGGACTACTTCAACTCGGATGGCCCACCCCAAATGTGGGCATTACCTTCTGCCGGCAGGCAGTATAAAAGGCCATGGCAGAGGGAGCTGGTCCCTTTTTCCTGCAGCTTGCCTCTCTCTCACTGGTGAGTTCATCTTGCTGCTGTAATCAACCTTTTGGATCCTAGTGTGTACTGAGACCAGCAGATCTCCTGGAATCCATTGAGCCTTCAGCACCAGATTGGGACTACTGAGACATCCAGCCTTGCGGACTGAGCAGTTTCCTGGATTCGCAGCCTCTCCAGTGTGGCACAGCTATTGTTGGACTCCTTGAGCTCTGTCACATGAGCAAATAAATAAATTGTATATAGCTATATATTCATCCTGTTGATTCTGTTTCTTCAGAGAACCCTGACTAATACACCTGGGGACCTTGTGTTGGGTCACCTGGGGACCATGTGTTGGGTCACCTGGGGACCATGCGATGGGTCACCTGGAGACCATGTGTTGGGTCACCTGGGGACCATGTGATGGCTCACCTGGCGACCATGTGATGGGTCACCTGGAGACCATGTGTTGGGTCATCTGGGGACCATGTGTGCAACACACTGAGAGGAGGAAAGGGCAGTGCATGGCTTCTGAATGGTCTAACCTGCTTTTTGCTGATGCCTTTTTTTAGAGCTCTCCCTGACATCTGGATCCTAAGGGAACTGTCATCATTTTCAGCTGTCATTTATCCTTCCTGTTTTTCTTTGGAATTTCTTTCTCAGTGCTCATAAGTTGCCTAGATTACAAAAACCACAAGAATGGTCATATTAACCCAGGTGGTTGAGGTAGCATGAGATTTCTCCCATCTGTCTTGATAGCCACTCCTCTTCATCCCTCCACTCCCCTTTCCATAGACACAATCCTGGTAAGTAACTTGTGATAACTCAAACTTAAACCTCACCTCCCCAGTTGTGCAGTGCAATGTTGTCACTGAATGCTCACACCTCTGATTCGATTAGGACCAAGTATCCAGACAATCCCCACCACACCTAGGACAGCCATGTGTAGAACCTCTAGTCCAAGTTACAGAGGATATGCTAATGACTTGGCAGGGCTTCCTAATGCTGGCAATGAGGAACAGGACCATCCACTGTGTTTCACAAGTGATCTTTCTGTTTCTGTGGCCTAACATTTTTATTGGTTTTCTCTTCATTTTGTGCTCCTGACATGCATATCTGGCTTAGATGATACTAGTTGCTTTTTCTTATAGCATTTGTGTTTACCTACCATCTCAGAACATAAAGCAGAATCATTTTCACAAACATGTACTGGCCTTAAATGAGACCTAGGGACCAGCTTTCTAATCCTATATTTTTCTAGACCTTCAGACTTTTATATTCAAGTTTATCTATATAATATAAAAGTTAGAGGCACTTGCCAAAGTGATTTCAAAGTAATTCACATTTCAATCACTTAGAAAACAGTGTGCTGCTGCACAGTGCTTCAGACCATGAGGAAGAAACAAAGAAACTTGAAGAAATATCCATTAAGGGTTGATAGTCACAGGGCTTTGAGAATTGAGCCCTATAAGCAAATACGAGCTAAACCTGGCACCGAGTGAGGCCTCTTCATGGCTCCCTGGGATACCCTACCTCATTAATGTGCTCATATTTCTTAGCACTTTCATGTAATTATAACATAAATACTACAGAATGAACAGCTTATAAACAATAGGAATTTCATTTTTGCAGTTCTAAGAACAGAAGTCCAGCAGGAGAGTGCTAACATCGGTGTCTGTGGTAATGACTTTGTGCAGAAGGGAGGAAGGCCCTGTGAAGGGTCTCTTTTTTATGGTCACTAATCTCATTCATTAAGACTTTCTCCTCATGATCTAAATAACTAATCCGATCCCCACAGGAGGTCAGGGTTTCATAGGAACTGTGGAGAGTCATAAGCTTTGTGTTTTAGCACCAGACTTCTGTTTTTCGTTCTTACTATTTTCCTTTACCAAAAGGCACTAGTTTCATTATCTTCTCCAAGGTCATCCATCACACAACATAGAATTAGGATTAATTGTGATTTTATATGTTCCTGACACTAAATGTGTCAACTTTTAGGTCCATTGAAAGGACATAAAAATGACTGATTCTTTTTTTTTTTTAATTTTATTTATTTATGTATGTGTATGAATGTACTGTCTGCATGCAAGTCTGTGCACCCGTGTCGTGCAATGTGGTGGAGGTCAGAAGAGAGTCTCGGATTCCCCTGGAACTGGAGATCTCCTGGAACCGGAGTTTCAGAAGGCTCTCGGCTGCCATGTGGGTGCTGGGGATCGAACCCGGGTCCTCTGCAAGAGCGGTCGGCACTCTTAACCGCTAGGCCATCTCTCCAGCCCCCCCCCTTTTTTTAAAAAAATAGTATTAGATTTTTTTCTTTTATTTATTTATGTTTATGTGTATGAATGTACTGTCTGCATGCAGGTCTGTGCACCCGTCATGCAATGCCGTGGAGGTCAGAAGAGGGCATCAGATTCCCCTGGAACTGGAGCTAAAGACGGTTCTCAGCTGCCATGTGGGTGCTGGGAATCGAACCCGGGTCCTCTGAAAGAGCAGTCAGTGCTCTTAACCACTAGGCCATCTCTCCAGCCCCCAAATGACTTATTCTTAACTAGAACTCTTTTAGTTGAAATGAAAACTGAGATGAAAGATGTGCAGGAAGGAGCTGGTCTAAGGACTTATGATGAATGAGAGATTATATACAGATTTTGGACCCCTGATAAGAGAAAGAGGAAGAAAAATTGAGCATGGCAGGAATAAAATTGTGCCCTCCTCAGAAATAACTACAGCCATCAGAAGCTATGTTCCCTGACACATTTTACCCAACACAACCCCTGAAACAGAAGGAAGTCTCAGCTTCCAAAGTGTTGTCTTTAACCATGCAACCTACTATGCCCCAAATCCTTGTTGATTTGCCTGTGTATTTCTATTCATGTGATGGTGTGTGTTTGAGTATGTGTCTGTGTGCAAGAGTTTGTATGTGTGAGTTTATGCGGGCATGTTTGTGTATGTATCTGTGTGCTTGAGTTTTTATGTGTGAGTTTATGGGTGCATGTGAGTTTGTGTATGTGTGTGTGCACAAGTTTTTGTAACTTTGTATGTGTGTGAGTTTGTGTGTGTATGACAGAAAGAGCTTGTGCATATATCTGTGGGTATAAATTTGTGTGTGTTTGTATGTATGTGTATTTGTGCATATTTATGTATATAAGTTTGTACATGTGTATAACTGTGTGTGAGATATGTGTATGTGATTTGGCTTGTTTGTGTGTGTAGTCACACATATGAGCATACACCTGTGAAGGTGGCTATCAATGTCTCCCTGCATCGTTCTCCTTTATTATTTGAAACAGACCATCTCACTGACCCTGGAGTTCATTGGATCAGGTAGGTGGCTGGCCAGTGAGTTCCAGAGATCTGTCTGCCTCTGCTTCCCCAGCCTGGGGTTATAGACATGTGCTTCCATGCTAGGAATCAAATCAGGGTGATGCTTGTGTGGCCAACATTTTGCCCTTGAGACACCTCTCCAATTGCACTTTTGAGTTGTTTGTAGAACTTGCGATAAGTTTAGAATTAAACTCTGGTGACTGAGAACTGTATTTTCTCATTTGTGGAGGAATGCAGATAATATACATAATATACAGGAATGCAGAAATATACATGAATCCCATGACACAGTGACTTCATTCTCACCTCTTGTTCTGATCCTTCTGATGACATCAAGGTTAGATTTCCAGTCTGGCTGTACCTCTCTAATTCTGGTACCTCAGAGTCTTTGACAGGTGGTGGCATGCTCCTAGAAATTAGTCATGCTTAGTTATACTAGATTTCAGAAAGATAATTTGGGAGTTAGGAAGAGTAAATGAATTTGACAGTGTATACAAGGACTGAGAATTTATCCTCAGAAGAATCAAAAGCAGGATCAAAAGACAGCAGATGTAGGGAAGTGGGAAAATGTGGGCTCCGGGTATGCAAAAGACTGGAGGCAAATGCTGGTCTAGCCAGCACCTCCACATTTCCACAGGGCTACAGAATCCTTCTCTCCCACCTTTTCTGGCCAAATTTCCACCTTTTGCCCCAAATAATCATTCTGTTGAAGTTTATGCTGATTCACTTAACAATCTATACACGGCCCTCTGGGGTAGCAGTCTGTACATGACCACCTGGGGTGGCAGTCTGTACATGACCACCTGGGGGGTAGTCTGTACATGGCCCTCTGGGGTGGCTGTCTGTACATGGCCCTCTGGGGTAGCAGTCTGTACATGACCACCTGGGGTGGCAGTCTGTGTATAGCTCTCTGGTGTGACTACACGTTATACAGCCCTCTGGAGTTTATGAATTTCATGATGTTACTAAAAGTCTCCCTGAAAGCTTTGGTACACCAGAGAGTGAACGGTTTAGCAGGGGAAAGCAAGTAGCCTTTGCCTTCAGCAGGGAAAAGGAGCATGGATAGAGGGGGAAGCACAGCTACATAGGACATAGAATATATGGCCTGCTAGCCTGGTCCTTGGTATGTCCCCTGTGCCCAAGGGACAGCAGAGAAGGAACAGCAGACCGTACCCCCTGCATTCGGATAATTCTTTTTATTTCCCTCTCACCTAAAAACACCAGCATGTTATATTCCCCATAATGAAGTCAGCTGTGTGTCTTTGCAAGCACAGTAAGGCCTTGTTGGGTTTGGCTGTTGTTTCTCAATAGAGTATAAAAGGACATAAAATGTAAGTGAATGAGGCCCTCCGCGAGCATTTAATTGATAAGAACTAAAGCTAATATTAGATAACAAATAAATGGTCTGTTGCACAGGCATTTAATTAAACACCAAATTAATGCAGTAATGACCTACTGGAACTAACAGCCGGAAATGGTTTACTGCGCTCCAGCATCTGGACGCTTTCACCTTCCTCAGTCCCCTCCTGCTTCCCCGCCTCCATGGACAGACACATCATGAAATACATTTGCTCATCTCCTCTTTCCTCTTGTCTCATGGCCCAACTCTTCAGCCACCACAAGCTGCCTTGCCCAAGGAAGCTTGGCTAGGTAGCTGCCTCTACTCTTTTTCTCCATCCCACGCCGCACTATCAGCACTTGGGAGTATATGAAACTGGGTCTTGTAACCCTGGGCTGACTGCACACAAGCTGCCTTGAAGATTAATTGCAGACAGTGTTTCAGATAATGGTCTCAGACAGAGCATGCAAAATCATGAAGAGGAGTTGGGGAATCGGTAACATAGCTTTGCCTGGTCCTATCCAGAGTCTTCAGTCATATAGTAAAACTCCTAATGGGTAGAACAAATTAGCTCCACTCACCCCCTGGCCTTCACATGGCTCCCGTGGACATTGTGCTGTCATCTGCACACTGACTCAATCCCAAATGAAGAGATAAAAGCTGGGAGCATGTCTAAACACACTTCACAGGCACAGACCACAGACGTCTATGTAGGTGATACCTTCTTCTCATGGTCCTGTAGATGCTGCCTTCCTTCCACGGCTAGCCCCTGGGACACCATCCTTGGAGGAGCTCTGTTTTCCTAGGCACGGGTGCTGCTTTGGTGGGAAACACACTCCTGGCACCTCACCTTCCATCCTCTATATAATCCCAGTTCTGGGCCTATGGGTAGGTTCTAAGTGACTTTCCTGAAACAGTTCTTCAGAACTCCAGGGCCTTTTGTGACCTTATTCTTCCTCTTCTGGGAGTTGAGAAAGAACCTAGTCATTTCTGGCATATGCTGTGAACCTACCTGTGTGCAGGATCCATCTATTGCCCCTGAGCTAAGGGGCTCCTAGACAGAAAATTTCTCATGGATGTAGAGCAAATTTCTCCCAAACCAGCACTCGTCCCCTTCTCTAACATGATATAAACTTAAACTGATGCTAACAAACTGAGTTAGACCCCCACAGACTCTCTTAAGGTCAGCTTAAGGTCGTAACAGTCAGTATTTGCACCATATATAAATATGGACTTAGATTTGGACAGTTAGATTTGTATTTTTGTGACAATGTCTTAATATGTAGTCCAGGTTGTCTTGGAATCCATGATCTTCCTGCTTTGGCCACCTGACTGTGATGTTTACACTATTGCATATCAGTAAAACCAGTGAAGTTTGGAACACCTAGTACATTCAGGAGTCTATCTAATTTACCATAATCTATGCCTTTCCAGTCACAATATATCTCACAATCCTGCTTTCCTCAGATCCCAATTCTCTCTTCCCTGTAGGATTCTCAAAATTTCATCCTCCTTCAGCACTTGCCTTGGAACTAACACCCCAGATCTTTGCTGTCTCTTTAAGTGACGAGACAGAACACCTGTTGCAACATCCCTGAATGTTTTCCTTCATAAAGAGACTGAGGGGCCAACCCCCAAGGACTCTGTTGAAATTTCAGAGGTTGGGGAAGGAGGAATCACCAGCATCCCCTGGCCACATCATGAATATTGCTGTATACATGTAAAGTTGATTGTAAATGGTGAGAGAAAGCAGAGGAATCACCCCCAACATATTTCTACTGAAAGGGAATGAACCTTGACTGAAGGAGGTCCGGTTGTCCTAGAAATGAAAGGAGTTTGTCTTATTGAAGACTTCTATATGTTTCAGACATGTTCTAAATTGGGGAAGATGTTTTTTTTTTATTTTATTAACTATTTTATTTATTATTTTTATTTTATTCATATGAGTATATTGCCTGCATGAAGGTAGGTGCACTAGTGTTATGCAGTGTCCACGGGGGTCAGAAAAGGGTATCAGATACCCTGGAACTGGGGTAACAGATGGTTGTTAGAGGCCCTGTGGGTGCTGGGAATCAAATCCAAGTCCTCTGCAAGAACAGCCAGTGCTTTTAATCACTGAGCCATCTCTCCAGCCCAGGAAGATGCTTTTTAAAACAAAAAACATTTCTGTGTTGCTTTTCTGAACATCTCCTCAGATGCTGCTCTTGTTAATATGTAATAGCAGTGACATCTATCTTGCTATAGAATGCTTAGTAAAAGGGTCTAAGGTAACACTTTTAAGTTCCTAAATCTTTGAGAACATCAGTTATATGTAACACTCTTCTCATCTCTGTAAAATAAATTGAGCAGATATTACTACCTATTTTGAAATGGTTTGTAAAGTGCAGAGGCATTTATAAATCTCTCATTACTTCAGAGTTGTAGCTAAAGAGGAAACTTGACTTCCAGCCCAAGGAGCTTTTACATGACGTCACGTTGTGTTTCATCCCCAAAGACTACTCTGCACACCTTTGAAATAAGCTAGCTAGGGAAAGAAAATCATGTAATAAATTTTGAAAGTAAATAAAGAGATATTAAATTGTCGCCTCTAATTTTTGTTTTTCAGTCATATGTTTTATCCTGGGATAGCAAATTGTTTACAAGCAATTACAGTAATTAAGCCTAAATACACCCGGGTGACACAAATATTATTATCCACTTTATAACAGATGGGAAGGCAGAAGTGTAGAAATTTAGAATGACCTGCACAAGGCCGAACAGGATGTCTGCAGCAGTGTGGACAGGAGAGCCCAGGACCAAGAGTGCCTCAGAGCTGTCCGCCGACCTCGGGATGACCAGCTCTCATGAAAAAAGGCTTGACAGTCTACAAAATGGAAATGCACATGAGAGGAAATTGAGGCAATGCTAGGAGAGAGATGCTACAGGGATAGCCACCAGAAGGGAGATGCTGTAAGAGACAGGGGCATCAAGACAAATCAAGCATTTGATAACGGAGGTCATTGTTTTTGTGCTTTTTCTCTGGCTATGATACAACATATCAACCAAGTAGCCTAAGGAAGCAAAGGTCTGTTTAGACTTCCAGTTCAAGGTGCAGTCCATTCTGGTAGGGAAGCCAGGGGTAGCAGAAGTTTAGTATCGCTAGTCACATCGCAGCTGCCGTCAGAAAAGGGCAGTGAGTACACACGTGCTCACTTTCTCCATTTTATGCTCTCTGGGATCCCCTGCCTAGGAAATGGTCCAGCTTATAGTTGAGATGGGTCATCTGACATCAGTTAGCAGAATCAGAGGCCTATCTCCCAGGTGATTCCAGATCTTCCATAATTAACAGCAGCCATCACAAGTCCTTTCCACTTAGCAGCAGAAGTCACAAACAGAGCATGAGACTGTCTCCTCTAAGAAATAAGACAGCCCCAAGTTGGTTTGCCAGTTTGTTTGTTTTTCCTAGTTCTGCATTTAATAACGAGCCTGGGCCTGTGGGAGGGAGATTCTCGGACTTAGGAATCTGTGAGTTGAATGCATAGTTCCATTAATATTAAGAAAATTACATGCAGGAAAGAGGGTAAAAGAAAAAAAAAAAAGACCAGCTTCCTGCCCTGCTTCGTTCTGCCCATGCCATGTTTGACAGTTTGAATTTAAGCAGAAATTGGAAGACCAAATGGAGTGAAACCATGAAGCCACAGGGCCAAGTGATTTTTCTTTGATTTTCTTTTTTGTAGAAAGCCAATTTTTTATTGAAGCTTTGTGCATTTCATATAGAATTTCAAATCAAATCTAAACCCGTGGCCCCCACCCTGCCCCCCTTCCCACCAGAGCTCATACACTCTGCCAAACATGTCTCCCATCCTTTTCCCAGTCTCTCAAAATTCTGGATGCAGAAGTTTACTGTTTCTAGCAGAAGTTTACCATTTCAGTCAGTTCTTTGACCCAGTCTTTTTGTTGTTATTGTTGTTATTCCTTCCAATATGCATCACTCTAAAATATGCATATATGAATGCCACATATATCATGGGTTTTAGCATCTTCTGCTTATGATTTTTTTTATTAGGCTGAAAGATGTCATGTTTGTAGGCTCCTCCTTGGCAAACCCTTCTTTGATTTTCTTAATGAAACACTTAAGGGATATTTTCATCTCATCTGTCCTAACTTAGTGTAAGATGGACACAGCATGATATAAAAAACACAGAACTCCAGTGCCTCCCTCAGACACCCTTATGGTGGTGTGTATAGTACAGGAAAGTATCCATGCATCCATTTCTTTTTAAAATTATTTTATTTTGCTTCTATTTATGTTTATTTGTGTGTGTGTGTGTGTGTGTGTGTGTGTGAGTGTGTGCCACTTGTATACAGACACTCTCATAGGCAGAAGAAGGTATCAGTTCCCCTAGACCTGGAATTTTAGGCAATTGTGAGCTGTCTAATGTGCTTGATTGGAAACCGGACTGAAGTCCTCTGTAAGAAGAGCAGGCACTTTTAACTGCTGAGCTATCTCTCCATATCCCATATGCCCACTTCTGCAGTTATTTATGGCATTGGTTATTTCTATGAAAACACATAGAGTAACTATATTCCAACAAGAAAGTAAGGGAGAGATATGAGATGGTATGAGAGAGTCAGAAGAAGAGCGGTCCTCCCACCAAGGGCCTGCACTGCCATCCACCACAGGAGACAGTTGAGATTGTGTATCTGTGACTTTCAGTTTTCACAGATGGACACTCTCAGAGAATTCAAGTAAGTTTCAACCAAATTTGAAACAAAGATGGATCACTACTTGTAATGAAGTTAGTTGCTTTCAGAAGATTCTAAAAAAAAAAAAAATCTGTGGAGGAAAAAAATTCCAGAAATACAAGCTGAAATAAGCAATTTCAGTTCCATGATATGATGACACTTATTAGGGAATTTGGTCCTGTTTCAGTGGGTTAGGCAGGAGCCCTTTCTGTCTGACTCCCACCACTAATGAGATGATTCTGCATGAAGACACAACAGTCAACTGATCTGCAAATAATAAATGGAGAAACAAAACAGTTTGGGCTATGGAGCCTGGCCCCAGATAAAAATATCCCCAGTCAACTTAAGTCCTTAGACATTAAATGGAAATGATCCTAAAGATTAAAATGTGATTGGTTATAAAAATTAAGATGATTAAAATACCACATTAAGACATTGACTCTTGATTCTTCCATTTCTGTTACCTTGTTGGCATATACCTATTGTTTATAAACTCAGCAGTGTGCATTCAGGTTAGATAAAGCTCCACACAGATGAAGTGCATGGTTGAAACTGTGTATAGGACATCAAAGCATCCAGGTGTCCATCTCTGTAAAGAATTGTTTGTGGCATTGGTTAGTAATATGAAGAATTAAACAGTAGCTATATATTAACAAGAAAGGGATGAGAGAAAGGGGGGCAGGTCACACCTCCAAAGCAGCCAGCCTGTACTATCATCTAGTTAAGCCTAACCTTTGCTCTGTTTAAGCAGGATTTCCTAGTCCCTGTCTTAGACTGTTCAGGTGATATAAAGAAGGCCTATGATGGGATGGCATGGAGTATTTTTAACACCTAGCAAACAGATGTGAGGCAGGCAGGCATCTTTAGACATCCACACTCAAGAATCTGAGTTTGTGTTGACTGATTTCCTTATCCTACAAACCAAATAGCTTTCGAGTAAAAATATCCTCTTCTTTCCAAAATATTAGAGCTGGCTGGGTATCCTTGCTGCTTCACCTTTAAATACAAATGCTTAGTGGGTAATGGCACCAGTGCCTTCCCTGTTACCAGAGATGAGCAGACCCCCTTGGAAGCAATTACAAACCTTGGTTGTCAGCTCATATTCCCAACCCTTCCTTCTTGGATTTCAAGAGCATGAACATACATTCCTCTTCTGAGTAGCCATCATCTATCACTTGCTAAAGAGAGCATCTACCACCTGCCCAACCCATAAGTATATACATATAGTAAAGTCTCACTTTACTATATGCCATTTGAACAAACTCATGTCTGGACTGTGTGGGTTTTCTCAAACTTAAGCTCCAGTTTATAGGGCAGTGAATCAGATTTACAGGGTCCTTTGATTTTTCAGGTCTTTGAAATCATTAATATCGCATAGTGACCCCATCAACTTTCTGAAATGAAAATATTTCATATGGTAAATTGTGAAATTCTTCCTTCCAATCTCCAGTTTTGGCACCCAGAGGGTGGAGGTAGCTTAGCACAGGTGCTACTGGCTAGATAATTACAATACTTTAATTGATTTATTTCAAAGCCAGCTGTCATATCTTTGTGGTTCAACATCTTAAATTCTCTTTATATCCCCTCTGCCCTAAGAGGCAAAACTGTGGCTTTAGAGAACCAAAAATTAACCTTTACTAGGAGACCAGTGAGGTTTGTTTATTATTTCTTTTGTTAATGTATATATGAGTGCAATGGAGTTATTTTTGGTCTTTTACTTGTTCGTTAATCCATTCTGCCTCTGTCTTGAAGATGAGGCTGTCAAGTACATACGTTGAGTCTGGTTCTTTCTTAGTTCCAACAGTTCTGGCTGGAGCGGTGTCTTCCTTCTAACCTGATAATGGTGGAGGGAAAGGAAGAGTCTTCAGTAGTCATTCAACCAGTTTGGATGGTCCTAGAATAGTGCCACATTTCCTCACACGGTAGTAAGTCTTCCAAGGATGTGGAATACTAGTCACAATTCCATGTAGTAAAGGAGGATGGATTTTAGTCTACGTAGATTCATAGTGATTGATGTCATGCTCAGACATGTCAAGTGAGAGAATGAGCCAGGAATATCCCAAAGTCCCTGGTCATCTTACAACGTTGACTCTAGCGGTGATAACATCCCCTGCTGGTTGTGATGGATTTGCTATGTAATAGGACATCTTACGTTCTGTAGACTAACTCCTGCCCACTGTAGCATCAGCTCAACATCTCCCGAGTCTTTTTGTATCAGAAATATCATCACATAATCCAAATTTCTTCCAACGTCCTTAAGTACCCCCTAATATATTACATACACACAAGGCTTCTTGTGTCTCAGCCATATTGAACTGCATCTTTGGTCTGAAAAGTGTTAAGTTTGTTCTGGATAGTTAGCAACAGTGCAGCCTGTGGGGATTGTACATCTTCTGATTTATGATTCATGAGTAAACTGAGGCACAATGCTGTGAGTTTCATGTTGAGCCACACAAGAAAATCTTTGCATTTCTCAATGTTGAAGTACTGATATCTAACTTTAAAACAAAGGTAAATTCTTTATTTGGAAATCGTTCTCTCTCTCTCTCTCTCTCTCTCTCTCTCTCTCTCTCTCTCTCTCTCTTCCTGTGTGTGTGTTGTGTACATGTTTGAGTGTGCATGTACACTGCACATGGGATGTCATTTCTTTTGGGGGGATGTCATTTTTTTACCACTGTCCACCTTATGTTTTTGAGAAACAGTTTCTCACTGAATTTGAAATTCTCAAGTTGCCAAGGCTTCCTGGCCAGCAAGCTTCAAATTCCCTGTGTCTGGCTTCCCAGATGTAGATTACATGTGCATACTACCACACCTAGCATTTTCATGTGAGTGCCAGAGATCTGAACTCTAGTCCTCATGCTGTTCGGGCAAGCACTTTACTGACCATTCCAGCCAAAAGTACACTTACTAAAAGGCTTCCTGAATGAGATTTCAGCTTAGTTTCAGAGAGTTACATTCAAATGGGGGGGGGTCATTAAACATCTATTTGTATCTGATCAATGTATTTCAGTAAACAAACTGGTAGCACCTTGCCTCACTCTCCACACTGGGGAGTCGAGGCAGGAGGACCAAGTGTTGACAGAGACCTGATCCCAAATGGAAAACAAACAAACAAAAAGGAAGAAAACAACAACAACCAAGCAATACAAATGCTTTCAGTTGAGAAGAGATGCTATTCCCCTTAATTGTCAAGTTTTAGAACGTCAAGCACAAAGTGCCACATGGAGCAGAGAGGAAGAAATTAAATGGGTTATGGGACTGCGTAACACAGGAAAACATCCCTGGCATATGTGTTTCTTGGTAGCCTCTTCTTTGGTGTTAGGAGATTTGAACAGTTTAAGACATAATTCAGTTTCACTAAACAGAAAACTTATTTCAGAAAAATGTGGGAAACAGCCATAATTGCATTGTTTATTCCATGCGTGGATGCCTGGCTCATTCTGAAAATGAGCTGATTTGGCGTTTGTGTAGCTTGGTGTGTGAAGTTCACATTCCTCGTGGTACATCACAAATGCACCAACCATGGGTTCTTTAGCTGCTGGCTGCTGCTGTGACCCTCTGTGGCCTGAGTTCCTGATGAAGCTTGAGAGACTTTTTTTTTTGGGGGGGGGGTCTTTTCGAGACAGGGTCTCCATGTAGCCCCAGCTGTCCTGGAACTCACATTGTCAGAAAGTGAAAGAGGTGATGAGTTTTCCTTGTTTGCCTGTTTCAAGGCTTTCAAATCAGGAGGAATTTCTCCATGATCTAAAGTAAACTAAATTTAAATAAATAGTAAAGACTACATTTATCTGCAAATACAACCATCTAATAATCTTTAGCCATAATAAAAATATAACTGACTATTGAATCAATGAATATATCTATGATAAGGTATTCATGGTCTAAGCTGGGTCTCAGATTAATGAATTATTATCCGATAATAAACAAGTAGAAGAGATAACAACATCTGTGAAATGATGTACTTAGTCCCCAAAGGTGCAATGGTCTTTGGTTTTCAACATAATTTTATGCTTGGAGAAACTTTCCAAATACCATTCCATGCCTAAAGACAACAGATCTACTTCAGGGTGCACCTCTTCCTATACTCTTTCTTTAGCCATTTTTCATGTTCCAGGAGGATTGTGTCTCTGCTCCTTAAGATTCCTTTTCTGACACACTAGAAAGACATTCTTGCACATGTCCACAGCTCTTTCTAATTTGTCTGATCTTCATCAGTCACTTTAAAGGAACATAAACTGTCACCTGCTTCATCCAGCACTGCGTGGTGTGTGTGTGTGTGTGTGTGTGTGTGTGTGTGTGTGTGTGTGTGTGTGTGATGTATTCATCCTAGTCATTTCTCCCAACTCCTCTAAACTTGCTGCAAAGTGACGGAATCTTCCCTGGCTCCTAATTTATTTCAGTATATCCTAGAGTGTGTGGGGCTGAATTTTTCAGGTGATTCATCTGAAAAGACACATTGCTCTAGCAATTCCATGAGCAATTATCATCCTAATAGCAACCACATCCTGGTTTGTATATTCTATGCTAGTCTAATGACAGACAAAGGTCCATTGCCCACGAAGTCCTTGACTTAGTTCTTTCACAAACTTTCTCAAAGGAAGAGACGTTGTTTGGGTCTTTTAAGATGCCAATAGCTACCCAAGCTGTGGCATGTCATGGGTCTGAACACTGGCACTTGATTGATATATGGCTACAATTGCGACTATGAAAATTTCATCGCAACCTGCTTCAGCCAGTGAGGCCTGTGGGTCCTCTGAGCTGGTGTGGCTCACAGCACAGCATCACAGTAGCCAAGACATGACATGGTTCTCTCATATGCTAGCCTTGCTCAGCACAGAACTATAAGCATTTCATTCTTTGTCATCAGCATTAAGATCACCTTAGTGGAAGCTCATCTATTAGCTTGATCTGTCATGATTATGCCATCAGAGCCTGATATTTACCTCACTTATTATTCTTAGAACAGTGGTCAGATCCTTTGTAGACTGGTGAGGGGAGAGACTAAGAGAAATGCCAACATAACGCAGCAGCAACTTTTTCTTTGGGAAATAACACAGGTAGTAAGTATCACAAGTTTCCAGAGAAGAAATGGGCCAGTCAGAAAAGATACCAAGACCTGGGCAGCCAGCTGGACATCGTCTGGTGCTACAGGACAGGCATGGGCATGGGCATAGAAGGCTGGAATGGCCCAGCCAAGGAGTGACTGTCACTCTGTGCTGGGAATAGCTTGCAAGCCAGTTGATAGGAAAGGCTCACGGAGAAGAAACCTGAAGGTTCTGTGCACATCAGTCAGGTCAAGGAAGGTTTTTAAGCTATACTGTGAATTTTACCCTTAGGTAGAAGAAACTGAAAGGCATAAACACATAAACCCCTTGTTCTAGGTCCACAATTTCCTCGGCAAGGAAAGCCTTAGTAACCAATGCTCAGTTCAGCAAAGGATTCTTGAGTAACTACTGTGTGTCATGAACTTTTCTAGATTATCTGTGTTCTGAGGAAATAGAACCAAATTATTTTCTTTTTTTTTTTTTTTTTTTTTTATTAATTTTTTATTTATTTCTGTATGTGTATGAGTGTACTGTCTGCATGCAAGTTTGTGCACCCGTGTCGTGCAACGCCGCGGAGGTCAGAAGAGGGTATCGGATTCCCCTGGAACTGGAGTTCTCCTGGAATTGGAGTTTCAGACGGTTCTTAGCCGCCATGTGGGTGCTGGGGATCGAACCGGCGTCCTCTGTAAGAGCAGTCGGCGCTCTTAACCGCTAGGCTATCTCTCCAGCCCCGAACCAAATTATTTTCATCATGCCATATATTGCTGTAGTAAAGCCTCTATTACAAGATGCCATAGTCTGGTTTTTAAACAACAGAAATGCGGTTTTTACAGTTCCGGAGACTGGAAAGCTAGTGTCAGGGCTTGACAAGGCTAGGTTCCTCCGAGGCTTCTTGTTGCAGCTGTTGAACTCTGGCCCACTCACCAGGTGGGTTCCTACTGTGCATAGCTATCTCCCCTTGAGCTTCTGCCCCAGTTGTATTGGATTGGACCACAGATTCCCTGTAATAAAATCACCTGATTAAAGACCTATTGTCCCAGTATATATAAAGTCTAAGTACTAAGATGTGGAGTTTTATGTTTAAGGAGCATATTCAGTCTGCAGTGTAGAGCTAATGGTGGAAACAACCTCAAAGCTTTATAAACTCAGAGTTCCCTGGTCACAACGAACACTTCTGAGCCTCAGTCAGCTCAGAAATGTTAAATTTCTTTGCCTATATACAATGAATAACTTTCTTCTTTTTTCTCAAGATTCTTAGAGTTGAAAATAAATGAGGTACCTAGATCCCACTCGAGTGTCTTGCTGGTAAGATGGAGTTTCAAATGTCCAACCTCTGTCAAGGGGACTGGGGATCTCTCCAGGCCATCACCCAATAAACTAGGTAACATCAAAAACCAAAGAGTAACGCCTAAGTTCCCTGTCTAATATGAACATATTACAGTGTTTAAATGATCAATCTACTACAAGTCAGGAAAACTACTAAAAATAAGATTTAAATAAATAAATTCACATTGATAATTAAATTATCATTTTCTTTTGAGCTTATTGTTGCATATGATGCCAAGAAAACTTGGATCTTCAAGAAGTTTTCCACACAGAATAGTGGGCGGATTTCTTGTAAATTTGTCTTTGAAGATCTTTATCAGATATGGATTATTATCTCTAAAAGGAAATTTCACCAAAAGGTCATCAGTGGATAAATTAGAAGGTTCAAGTTAGTAGATCCATTGTCCACTGAGGACTCTGGGGTTGCTCAGGGCTTTACTACGGGCATTGGTGTTCAGCCTTCAATGATCCATGCCAAAGTGATTATTGCTTTAAACCAGTGGACAAACCAATAAGCCTGGTGGTACCTGATAAGAACTTGGTTTTCCCCAACTCCAGAATTTACATTTTGTCCTCGTATCTTACCCCTTTCAATATCCTGAATGTGCATGTTTAAGCTTGACTATATGCATGGGTTGTGGGACAAAACAGAGAACAAATCTATGCTAAGAGTTATTAGAGCCTGGCCGGGCATGGTGGTGCAAGCCTTTAATCCTAGCACTTGGGAGGCAGAGGCAGGTGGATCTTTGTGAGTTCAAGGCCAGCCTGGCAGCCTGGTCTACAGAGTGAGTTCCAAACAGCTGGGGCTACAGGGAGACCTGTCTCAAAAAAAAAAAAAAAAAAAAAAAAAAAAGTTATTAGAGCCACAGGGACAGCAGTCAGGATCTGGCTTCTGTGACTGTCTCTCTGTGGTGTCATCCCTCTCGCACCATTAAAATCCACACTTGCAGTTCTCTTTCCACACTACACTTCCCATGTTTCCATTCCAGTAGAATTTAAAAACTTGCAGACAGAAGTGGTTGGTCACTGAATTATTTGAAGCACTTTTATGGCACCAGTGACACAATTCTATGCAAAGAAATTCTTACAATAACACATTCCCCTGACTTTTCTCTAAAAACACTTCCTTAAGTGCATTCACTTTTCTGACCATTAATTAAATTTGTCTTAAGAATGAGAGTCTGGCAAAATGACTCAACAGGTACCTGGTGCAGATACTGAAAATACAGTTGGGAGTGATCCTCAGAACTCACACGGTGGAAGGAGAGAACCAACTCCAGCAAGTTATCTACACACACATTGTGGCATGTACTCTTCTACAACAAAATAAATACATAAATTAGTCAGTTGATTTAACTTAACTTGGGAACCTGGAAAGATGGTTCAGTGGCTAAGAATGCTTTCTGCTTTTGCAGAGGTTGGAAGTTCAGTCCTGAGCATCCATATCGGGTGGTTCACAACTGCCTGTAACTCCAGCTCCACGGGACCTGTGACCCTCTTCTGGCCTCCACAAGCACCTGCACACTTGTTATGTGTACATATCTAGAGAGAGAGAGAGAGAGAGAGAGAGAGAGAGAAAGAGAGAGAGAGAGAGGCAAGAGTATGTCCAATTTCTATAACCTAATATAAAATGTATGACATTGTATGAGCAAAAGACAAAAGGAAAGAGAATTGTTTTGCCCCTTGAACCTTTGAAGGAAAGAGAATAAGTGAGTTGGACGCAGTTTCTTGAAGCCTTCTAACATGGGAACTGTGAAGCGAGTGAGGGGGCAGGAACACCGGCCATCTTGCTGAGCTGAGAAGCCTGGCATGGGTGTTCACACGTCACAGTCGCTGTCACTTACAGGGTGAAGGAGGAGAGAAGAGCCAGCCATAGCTGAGGAGAGGTGAGGATCTGAAGTAGTTCTTGAGGCTGAGCATGCACAGGGCAGGATTCTGGAAAGATTTCTTCACAGCAACCTTCAGCTGCCCTGATGTGATAACCAAAGTGTTGGCATGTGTCACACAGGGCAAGAGGTGCCAGGTGACCACTCCAGCCTAGACTGGAGGCACTTAACTGAGTGCAGGGATTCATTTATGATCAAGAAAGGCCTTGCTTAGGAGGACGATTCACTCTGAATATGGGGCATCACCCTGGACAATGGACAGAACCAGCAATAAATATCATATTGTCCTTAACAAAAAGAAACCTGCACAGTCTGAAGGACACATTAGAAATTTAACAAAGAAAAGTCCACATTCTTTAGAACCTGTAGCACAACCAAGCTTCCAAGCACGTGTTCATTCCCAATATCTTCCATGCAGGAGAATGTTACCAGACATAAAAAGATCAGAAAAATGAAATCCATAGCCAAGAAATTGCAGAAAGGATTGGAGACATAGATCAGAGGCATCATCTTGGCAAGTCCTTGGGTCCAACACTCACCAATGAAAAAAACCAAAAAGTTAGAGACTCTGACATAGCATATAGAAGAAGTTACATACATACTCAAAATATTATCTAAAATGGGCACATTAATGCATATTTATGAATGGGAAAGGATGGAAATGGAGGGTCTAGAAAGGTAAATACAAAATCTGAAATAATAAAATCACATAATGGCTTGACTGCTGTGCTGGAAACTTGAAAGTTTATTGAAAGAAATGATCATACCTAAAAAGCACAGACAAGGGGCTGGAGAGATGGCCTAGCAGTTAAGAGCACCGACTGCTCTTGCAGAGGACCTGGGTTCGATCCCCAGCACCCACGTGATGGCTAAGAACCATCTTGAACTCCCGATCCAGGGGAATCCAAGACCCTCTTCTGACCTCTGAGGCATTGCAGGACAAAACCACAGACAAAAATATTTTTAAATTAATCAACAGTCTCAGAGATCCCTGAGTCAATATGAGGGGATCTAACTCATACTTAACCTTCATCACTAGAGAAAGAGTGGCTGAAGGGTCAGGCAAACATCTGAAGAAAAAAACAGCAAAATTCGTAAATAGCATCGAATTACAGATCTAAGAGCCCACTAAATCCTAAGAAGGGTAAATATAAAATATATTACATGTAGGTCCATCAGAGTCCCACTGGTGGAAGCAGAAAGCAATCAGAAAGCATCTAGTTGCATAAAGAAAAGCACATTTCTTGTAGGGAGAATGTAACAAACATGACAACCAGGCTATTATTATCAGAAACAATGAAACCCAGAAGACAGTCAGCTGACATCTTAAAGTACATTAAAAACAAACCAAAAGCAAATAATCAACACAGAATCCCATATCTGCTGAAAAATCCATTAAGGATAAGAATGAAATAAAGTAATTTTCAGAAATATAAGAGCTGAATTTATTGCACATTTGCCTGAATGGAGAGGAGTTCTAAAAGTTATTCATCCTGAATGCAAACTCCATCAGATGGAAAGGCAAACTCCATCAGCTTTCATAAAGATGTGGGCACAGAACTCTGTCACCTTCCTCTTCCTTGATTTCTCTACGAGGCACCTGGCCACTTACGGTAGGAAGACTGGTGTATGTGATGGGGTTCATGATGTGTACCCATATGTACTATCTGGAGGCAGCACAGGCCATGAAGAGTGAATATCCCACAAAGAAATATTGAAAGATAAAGGAATCGAAAGTCACACCAGCCAATTAAAAAAACTGGTAAAAATGTAATAAGGAAATACTAAAAGTTTAATGAACTCAAAGAAGGCAACAAAAAAAGAAGATTGATCATAACAATAAATTCTAAAAGGAGAAAAAAGAAAGACAGTCTTTTCAACATTAAAGAGTGCAGTGGGTGCCAGCCTAGTAAGTGTGGTTACCTGATTTTGACAAAGTCTTGAAAGCAACTCCCTGGAATCTTTCAACAAATGATGCTCAGTCAAATGCAGATGCCCTTAGCAAAAGAAAGAAGAAAAAGAGGAGTGAGAGAGGAAGAGGAAGAGAGAGGAGGGGAGGAGACGGAGAGGAAAGTGAGGAAAAGAAATGGGGGGAGGATGGGAAAGACAAGGAAAAGGAGGAGAGGAAGAAGAAGAGGAGAAAGAGGAGAGGAGGACGAGGAGGAAGAAGAGGAGAGGAGGAAGAGAAGAAAAGGAAGATGAAAAAAGGAGAGGAGGACTAGGAGGAAGAAGAGGAGAGGAGGAAAGGGGGAAGAAGAGGAGAGGAGGAAGAGAGAAGGAAGACGAGGAAGAAGAGAATAGGAGGAAGAGAGGATGGAGGAAGAGGAGGAAAGGGGGAAGAGGATGAAGAGGAAGAGAGAAGGAAGACGAGGAAGAAAAGAATAGGAGGAAGAGGAGGAGAAGTCTATGTTTCTAGAACCAAAATCAATGAAAAATAAACCATCCACTTGAAAACCTAGCCAGGCTTGGTGGCACTACAGAGGCAGAGATTACTGCAAGTCCATGGCCAGCCTGGACTACACGGGGGTGGGGGGTCCCAACCCAGCCTGAGTGACAGTGCAATTCTGTCTCTAAAACAAATAAAGGCAGGGCATGTAGATGTTTGCCTTTAATCCCAGAACTCTAGAGGCAGCAGTGGGAGGGTCTGTGAAATTGAGCCCAGCTTGGGCTACATATTGAGTTCCATGGCAGCTGGGGCTATAGGAAGACTGTCTTAAAAATAAAATAAAATAATAATAATAATAATAATAATAATAATAATAAAATTAAAGGTAGACAGGATGGATCAGTGGATAAAAATACTTGTAACACTGTTCTGACTAAGTTCAAACTTCAAACTCAAGGTAGAACAACTGAATTCTAAAGGTCATCCTCTGATGGCTACATAGTGTAACATGTGTGTGCTGGCACTCACATAGACATTATACAAACACACAGTAATAATAAGCAAAACAAATTTTAAATATATATATATATATATATATATACATACATACATATATGAAACTTCTACAAGAAAGTACAGGAGAAAATCTGAGAGGATTAAATAAGTTAAATAATTGAGGGGGCAAAATGGAGAGATGGCTCAGTGCTAAGATCACTGGCTGCTCTTGCAGGGTACCTGGGTTTGGTTCTCAGCACCCATATGGTGACTGACAACTGTCCATAGCAGTTCCAGTGGAGTCAGATGCTTTCTTCTGACCTCCGCGGCCATTGCACAATACAGGTGCTCTTACATACATGCAGTTAATACACACATGCACACAAAATTAAAAATAGTAAATAAAATATTTTGAAAAGTTTTTGTAGGTAACATTAACTATTAAAGGCCAAGAAAAAATGTATTAATTTGATATCAAAATTTAGAAGTTGCTCATATGAACTTACGACAATAGTGACAGCACACACAAGACCCATGCAGATTAAATTAGACAAAAAATCCCACCATAGAACCAGAGAAATGAGCAGAAGGCTCCAAACTTAGCCAAGGAACTTATTCGCAGCTGATCATGGCTGGGTGATAGAGAGAGTTGGATGAAGTCATGCTGAGGTACATCTGGGGACACAAACGTGACTGGATAGGCCTTCACATATATGACAGAATAGATAAAATCTGGTGGTGGTACTATAGGGGGTGCAGGTCGGGGAGGGGGATAAATATGATTAAGATATATTGTATAAAATGCACAAAGATTTGATAAAAATAGATATTAAAATAAATTTTCAAAACTTCTTGAAAAATATAATTTAAAAATGAAAAGACACACTAAGAGAAAGTTTTCGCACAAATTGGGAGAAAATATTTTGAAAGCACTTATCTAATAAAGGGTTTGAATCATAACATATTATAAAAAAGGGGATGTGTTGGGAGAGGTTGTGTGTGTGGGGGGGTGACCAGGACTTGAAGAGGGAGGGTGGGAGAGATGGATATTGTCAAAGTGAAATGTTTTCACTTAGGAAGTTTTCAAAGAAGTGTTTAAAGAAAGAACACTCAAAATTCAGTACCAAAAACTATCACAAGAGAAACAGGAAAATGATTTCAACAAATATCAGCAGTAAGGGAAGTGTAAGAGCAGCTGGTGTTGGAGAGATTCTCTCAGTGTTAGGAGAGCTCACTGCCCTTCCAGAGGACAGGAGTCCAGTTCCTTCCCAGCACCCATTTCAGGCAGCTCCAGCCTCCTGTAACTGCAGCCCCAGGGCATCTGATGTCCTTGTCGGGACTTCCAGCTTATTTGCACAAAGTGCACAGACACACATGGACATGTAAATAAAACAGAAAGTAAAATATATCTCAAAAAAATTAAAAGTAAAAGACAAGGCAAATAATTAAAAAAAGATGCTGAAAAACACCAGTCAGTAGGGAAGTATGTATTGAAACTACAGTGAAGAATCATTACTCCTCTATTTGAATTAGTCCATGAGAGACTACTGAGTCCTTTAATTTTGATATGACACAAACATTTCATTAAATTTGCAAACAGATCTGCACACAATGTACTATCTCCTCATTCCACACCTAAGTTTTCACCCCCGAAAGGAGATTAAACTGAACATAAGTGTCCTTAGGAAGGCTTACACTCCAGAGCTTACCTTAGTCTTATTTGTAATAACTGATTTCTGGAACTGACTCAGGCACATGGACATGGTAGTGTAAAAAACAATCTGCTGATAGATGATCATTCTGCAATCAAGGAAGGAATAACCTTCACCCAGCATGGAGAGTTCAAGATTATAGACAGCACTTCCAAGTTCTAGAAATCGCAAACTAATCAACAGAGACTAACAGCAGATTGATGTAGGAAGATCCAGTTTGAATTGCAGGCTAGCATGCCTCAGGATACCGTGTGGCCGAGGGTCTGACCCCGCCCCAAGGAGGAGCAAACAATGGTGGCCTAGCTGGGTGATGCTGGGTGAGGCAACAGTGTGCAGTGGCCTGGAGTTGGGGGGCCTATGATTGGCTCTGGGAACTGACGTCATTTGGTTTATAAAAGCAAGCTGTAGCAAGGAGTAAATTTGAATTTCATAGTAACATCATCACGGACTTCCTGGCCACTATTTTTTTATTAATTATTGCACACATACAGGCCGAGGTAGGCCTGCATTTCATTAAGGGTGGCCAGTGGGTTGGAAGAAGGTCCCCTTGCGGACCACCAATCTGGGAAGCTGGTGTTGTGAGTGGAGGCAGAAGATAGGCCATCAGCCATCAGCCTGAAATTCCTGTCTAGGGTTCAGCAGTCTCTGGGCAGGTGGGAAGCACAGCCAAGAGTGGAACATGTGTCTCGTGGGTCCAGGCTAAGGGACTGAGTTGGAAGTACCATCCAGGCCTGGCTACGGGAAGTACCATCCAGGCCTGGCTACGGAAGTAGCCGGCTGACCTCTGCACCGAGGGGTCATTTCCCCACAGTGTCTGCAAAGCGGGCACTGTGTTCCTCTTCCCTTTAGCAGGGCCACATGGTCCTGTTCATCATGAAAAGAAAACTTCCTACAGATTAGTGGTAGCCTTGTGACTTGGGAGGTACAGGAAAGAATGGGAGGCAAGCCTCTAGAGGGTTGTGCTGGAAACTTCCTGACCTCAAAGATCACACTACGTTTATGAGTGCATTCATGCTTATAAACTGTTCTTTGTATTTTTCAAAAAAAAAAAACTCTTATTGCTTTATATATGTGTAACTTATTTCATGTCAATTATACCCCAATGAATATGTTCAATGCCGGGCGTGGTGGAACATGCCTTTAATCCCAGCACTCTGGAGGCAGAGGCAAGTGGATCTTTGTTCAAGGCCAGGCTGGTCTACAGAGTGAGTTCCAGGACAGCAGGGGTTACAGGGAGACCCTGTCTCAAAAAGACCAAAAAAAAAGAGAAGATGTTCAAAATGGATAAAGGAAACCCATAGTAGTACTACTTATAAAAGCAGAACTCTAAGCACTAGAAATACCAATTAATTGTATATAAAAATAAATTACTGATTTGGTTAGCATATGTTAATAAAAATAAAAAAATTCTAGCTACGTGTAAAATCATGAGAGGAGCTTCACAATGTAGAAAGGTTGAAAATATAGATGGGTAAACATTTTAAGAATATCTATAACTGTTGTAGAACAATAGAGAAGAAAGAGATGGGGAAGTGGCTCCACCCCCAGACCTACAGTTCTGCGCAGGTTATGGAAAAGCCTGCTGTCAAAGCAGAATTGTGAGTTTGGCTTCCCAGGTTTGTAGTGGCCAATGTGAATTCCTTGCACTGTCATTCTTTGTGCCATTGTAGAGATACTTGGAACATTTTGATCTACTCAAGGATTCAAGAAGAAAGTTATGAAGGCTTTGAACATGGCATTTCGCTTATAAGGTAGAGACTGTCAGATGGGATAGACAAGGCGTGACTATGACTGTGCATATGCCATCTAGGAATGATATCTTTAAATGTAAAGATTAGAGATTGGAAGTCCGACAGAAAGCAGCAGGCACGGGAAAGGTGGTGTGGCTATAGCATATTAGCACTGCTCTCAACCCTCATGAGTGAGGGAGGGAGAATCACTTTTCTTCTGGAATGCAGATGCTGAGAGGCAACCCAAGCTCCAGTACATAGCACTATATGCATGCACATAAAAGCAGAACCGCATGAACTGAGTGGATGCTGAAACGAGCACACGACGTTGGGTGGGAAACGTGGTGGTAGAAATAAGAGAAATTGGAGGAGGAGAGAATGGGGGTATTTAATCAAAACACATTATATGCATGCATGAAATTCTCAATAAAAAAATAACAGTGAAATGAATGTTCTTTTCTTCTACTGTGTACAGGAAAATCTGTCACTAAATTTTTTACTGTACTGATTGCTCAATAAATTATGTTGTTTCCTAAAAAAAAATCCAGTCCTCCCTCACTCCAGGTTTCTTTACTTTGTATTAATAAACTGCAATCTTATTTTTTAAAAAGAGAAGCAAAAGTAAAAGAAAAAACCTGGAAGCAACAGTAAAAATGAAAGATGTGAGACTACCAATAAAATCAATATTGTACTCATCAGCATTTAATTATTCATGATAAGCTCATAACATTGGCCCAAATCTAAAGACAAGCTGTTTGCATGATGAGCCCTCTGTTGCTGCTATCTGCAACTTGCTCTTTAGCTTGGATATTTTGTTTTCTCTATCTGATTTTATGTTTGCACTTAAATCAGGAATACAAATATTGAACTTACAAATAAATTGATACATGGTTGAACCCAAGTGTGATCAGAAAAATCGAAATCATTTTTCTTTCCAGACAAAAGTATTAAAATGAATTGCCGCCTGGGGTAAGTGGAGACACTGCAGGGACATGAGTAATATTCCAAGTTGTGCAAAAGCCTGAAGTGCTTGCTGATTACTCAATGGTAAGTGTGTCAGAAACAGGGCTCAGGGACAGATTTCATCTTCTAAAATTATTTCCACTGAGGCGGAGAAGCTGCCACCTTACTGATTGTAGAAGAATAAACAAAACAAAATGACTCAGGCAACCAAAGGGCTGGGGAACAGTCCAGTCTCCCAGCTTCACCAGTCCCTATCTATCCAGTCTCCCTCATAAATTACTCCTCCAGTTCACAGTTCAGATGTTTCAAGTTAAAAAAGGTTTATTTATTAGCTCTAAGTCCCTCAAGAAAGAGTTACAGAGCCATACAGGGTCTATAGAGGGACCAGTCTGTGAGAGATCACAGTTCTGTAGACACATGCTTCATACTGGCAGCTACAGCCATGACAAACAAGAAGACTGCATGCCACAGAGGGGTTGTTGAGAGCTGAAAACACTCACGGAATGTTAGCACTATTTCTGGTTCAGGTTGTATGTAACCAACAAGCAACTGCCTTCTGACAGTTGAAGGGTGTACGTGCATTTGTGTGATTTGCATAAACTGCACAGCCAAATTCATCACTTCAAGTTAGTATATACACACCTGCATATATAGCTGCTTTAACAATATGACTATTCTTTTTTTTCTTTTTTTATTGATGCTTTGTGTATTTCATACATCATTTTCCAATTCAGTTCAGGCATATATCCCCTTCCCTTCCCCCCACCCCACCCCTACCCATCCCAGATCATGCATTCTGCCGTAAGTTTTCTGCATCTTTCTCTGCTTTTTTGTTTTGTTTTGTTTTCATTTTTTTAACAATAAGTGATAATTTGTGAGTACAAGCATCCTTCATGTAAAACCAAATGGCGAGCAGTTGTGCCCAAACCCACACAGCTCATGGGTCCCACCGTCCAGCAGGGGGGGGCTTGTATGTTCAATCAAGTTGATCAAATGAGTGTCCAGTCTATATTGTTGTAGTTTCACCATTAACCCCAATCGCAGCCCTTACATTCTACCATGCCCCCTCTTCCGCAGATTGTTCCCTAGGCTTAGAAAAGGGGCATAGGTGGATGAGAAGCAAAACACTCTACTTTCTCTGGAGCTGATGTCTTGGTCTCTAGTCAGTTCTGGCTGTTTTCTTTCATGGGCTGCCAGCTTGTCCAGGCATAACCTTTCGATCCTACTAATGAAGCACATGCAATTAGATATTTAGGTATTTAAACAGTATAATATATAGCCTTTCAATCCTACTAATGAAGCACACGCAATTAGTTATATAGGTATTTAAACAGTACCAATTGTTATGGTAGGTTACTTTGGTATAGACACAGATGTTTGGATGGTATGTTAATTCATGAATTACATTTTCTTCTGTTAAGTATGGCAGGGTCTTCGTGTGGTTTATAACATCTCCTAACCATTAGAGGATGTAAGCTTGTGGCATCAGCCGTGGGTTATTCCTCCAAGGAGAGAGCTAATAGCCAATTAGATTTGGGATATACAGACATATGGCTGCCACTGCTGCACAGTATTTCCAGGCAGATGAGGTGTAGCTGGTGCTGACGGAGGAGTCTTGCTTGGCTCAAGGAGACCTATATTTGCTTTATTGGTTTAGTGGTCTTTGGTAACACTCTCTGGCATTCCAGAGACCATTTGTATACTTGCAAGTGCGGTCTCCATACATCTTTCCCATGTTTATATCAGGTCTTCAACAGCAGGGCCTTATCGCCTCTCTTCCTGCAGATATCCCAGTTTGGAGGCAAGGAGCCTTTACCTTTTGTGGGGGCTTGGATCCACTGGCCAACATCTCCTTGGTAGAATAATCCATTGTTGATGTCAGAGCTCCTGTATTAATATATTTTGTTTAAGTGCATATCTTAAGGAGACTTTAGCATTATATTTGGTTCTGAATAGAGAATAATCCTTTTCAGAGTTTCTATGTCCATTAGTCAATTAAAGAAGGCAGTTTTACTGATTTTACAAGAGAATACATCTATAACAGCTGGCTCCAATCTACAGCTGGAGAACGACCTCATCATCATCATATATAGTATCACCTGGTAGCAATCTCTTTCACCTATAGGATGATTTAACTCAAAAATAAACTTTGTTTCCCAAGTTAATCACATACAGTAACCCAAAACAGCATTGGTGAACTTGATGAAATCTGTGCCTTGATTCCACCCTATAGGTATGTATAAAACAACTGCTTTTTTGAGACTCATGGGTCAAAAATAAAAACCTTAAATAAAAAAGGGGGATATAGATAGATATGAAAACTTTTTGTCAAAAAACCTTGCAACCCAAATCTTAAAACTAACTACGGGAAAGGATTTGTATGTTCCAACAGGCCAGAGTATCACCAACTTAATGGCTGAGAAAGAAAATGCAGCTTTGCAGTGAGTAGGATGTACCAGAAAGTGCCAGCAGAAGGATTGACTCCTCTGGGCATTGAAGGGAAGAAATGCCTCAGATTGCTGCAGACATCAGGCCCCTCTGTGGATCCTACTAGTAACAACTATTTTTAATGATTCCTAACGAAGCTTACCTTCTAGGTGCCGCAAAGGTTTTAATACAAGAGACTTTCTTAAGTCCCCCCCATAGAATAAGGAGAACAATATGACTATTCTTAGCTTTCACCATTTCAACGTGAATGAAGACCACTGTACTTGCAGACACCAGCGTTACACCCCAATATCAAGAGCCGAGATGTTCTTGAGGGCTAACCTAAGTAGGTATCAGTTCCACATTGCTGCTGAAACGACTGCATTTTAGGACAGTAGTTTAACAATTGCAAATCCATTCTGCAGTCTCAGAAGCCAGAAGTCCCACTGAGCTAAAATCAGGATGTGTGCCAGGCCACCCCCCACAGAGAGGAAGGGTCTAGGAAAGCATCTACCCTCCACCATTTCTGCCTTCTGGAGCTTCCTAGCTTCCTGAACTGGGGGCCATCTTCCATCTCTAAAGGAGGTGTTTGGATCAATTTGACTTCCTTCCTGCCACCAAAATTTCTGTAACTCTTTTGCTTCCTTCTCCCTCATTTTAAGTAACCTTATGATTGCATCCTGCCCACACAAATAACTCAGGATGATGTCATTCTGAGTCTCAACTCTTCCATCTGCAGGTGCAAAGTAAATTTTTCTGTATAAGGAAGCCTACCCAGACAGGCCAGAGTTTAGCTAGCTTTCACTACTGTGATGTAACAGAGATCTGTTAGCTAAATCCACACATGAACATCTTTTAAGGGTATTATATTATACTGCCTACCACATTTTGTTTCCTTTTCTGGTACAATCCTCCTCACTGTCCAAGCCAGCATTGTCCCAGACTTTACAAAAGAATCAGGTTTGAACTCATCTCTCTATGGGAAAAGTTGTTCCCCTAGTGAGGAGAATGTCAGGGTTGCTCAAAAGTGGGGGACTGGTCCTCCTTCACATGTACAGTCCTTCTGCCTACTACGTCTGCTCTGGGCAGCTCTACATACTGGCTTCGTCGCAGACTCAGGTAAACACATTGTGGGTTCTGAAGATTCAAGAATGTAAGCACCTCAAAAGATGGACACAGCACTGAGCTTCTGTGCTTCCTGAGAATATCGTCTTCATTCAGTGCTTGAACTTGGCACACATAGTTTGCATAATAAATAAGTTTATGTTTTCCTTTAAATATATTGCTATGATCACAGCCAAAGAAAAATGGGACCAAAAGAAAGATTTTCATCTTTTGTTTTACCCGCTGAAATCCAATTCAGATCATGTGCAGAAATACCATCCAAAGCCAAATCATGAGCTCATTAATGTAACTGGACATTAACACTGTACCCACATCCTCCCACTCAGCAGAAAATGGCCCTCTTCCCATATGGTCATCAATTACAGCACAGCAATGGACTGGCTGGGACTGACTGGACTATAATGGTTGTGTTCTCAGTCCCTTGGGCACAGGATGAAGTTATTTATAGTAACAGAGTCATTTTGTACCATTTTTGTTGGGCGGGGCCCACAGTTCTCTCTCTGAGTGACAACCCAACCAGATGGCCCCTTCTGTCCTGAGTCTACTTAGGTGGAGTGACATCAGCTTTCTTCCCTAAAACATGGGGAAGCTCCCTCTCTCTTGGCCTGGGCATGTTTTTTTTTTTTTTTTTGGGGGGGGGCTTCTTCAGTCATGTGATTAGAAATGACTTCATCTTCTCTAATAAGCTCCAAATAGTTTTTTTTTTCTTTTCCACTGTAATTATGATATACCGGAAATTTACAAGGGCTGGTTCAACTGTAGCAACAGCTCTCAAGTATAAGGAAGCTTGGGTCTCAGGATGCTTTTCTGCTTGAACATGCCAGCTAAAAACTACTGGGCCTTTCAACATACGTTTTTATTTGAGCCTTTAAAACAAGTGCCCTGCTTCAAAAACAGCCTTTGCCAACAAGACCTTTCAACAATGAAGTTCTAAGTGTTGTCCTTTTCAACAAACCTCCACAGATGAACTCAAGTCATTTCCCTTTGAATTGCATTTTCAACATGTTTGGTTTAGTGGGCGAGGCCAGTTGTAATATCTAAGAAGAGAGATTGGTTTGCAAGTGGAATGCTCAAAGATGGGTTAGCACAAGGTCATCAAGAAGTATGTGAAATCCCGAGGGCTGACCACACCCCAGCGCCTCTGCTCAGTGAATCTCTGCTGGCCTGAGATTCCATTTCTAGGGTCTCAGAGGAGCTGATGCTTGTGGTTCAGGCATCACACACTGGGAACAAGATGGACAAACCTCTATCTACCATCATCTTCCAAATAACAGAGGCCACACCACTGGGTAGTAACTGACCTCTTCTTACTCATTCTGAAGAGGGGAAAGGACAGTATGTTTTCTGATTTCAATGTCTTCATTATTTAACTGAGATTAAGAAAATTTACAAACATGAGATGGAATTAAATTATAAGTGTTTGTTGTATTGACACATGATAGCATGGGTCGTGTCCTAAGAGGTGCTTATTGATTTGTATAAATTCAAATAGGATTATCAGTAGCATATTACTGTAAGTTCATCTTTTCTTACTTCTCTGAAGATGAGGTGTCTCAGTTGCCCTGTGAGATACCCGTGGGACACTCTGGGTTGATTCAACCAATTTGGGTTGAAAAATGCATAGAAATTCTTCAGTTTCTAGTCATGAAGCTTCCTGAAACTTTGAGCACCTTAGAGAAAGACATGAGCTGCATTTGGCTTTAAAAGACTCCAGTTCAGGAACAGCGCCGCGAGATTCTCCTCCGCCTCCCTCTGAGGGCCTGCATGTGGACATTATTGCTCTATTCCACTGACTTGTTTTTGCCTTTGTTATTTTGAGTTACAGATGATCTCTTTTCTGCTAGTGAATCTTTGCTAGCTACGATTTGGGCCAGTGACCTTGAATAATGAATAGAATCACACACAGAAAAGGCCCTGAGAGGAAATGGGTTTGAATTTGAGTGCATGTTTGTGCATGGACAAGCATTACTGAGGGTGAGAGCAAAGAGAAAGATTTGTTCTACTAAAATACATCAGCATGATTCCTAAGGGTTAATTATTGCTTCTCAGAAATTACCTCTGGCCTGTCACCAGCTCACTGAAGGGTGGTGGTTTCCACTCATTCATGCTACTCACCTGCAGGCAACTGTCTTCTCGTGCTTACTTGTGATTCAGGTGTACACAGGAGCTGAAGATGTTACATAACGTTTGCAAATGCAGGGAAGGGAAGGACAGGGTATTTAAACATGGGAGTTTACAATTAAAAATTAAGTCAGTAAATCAATAGAAATGTTGAACTACTTCTCTGCTTCCCCCATGGTAGACAGACATGGTGGTCAACTCCTTCCTACTGCTTCATGCCACTGAAACTAGGAGTTCAGACATGAAGAAGGAAGGGAAGTAGGTGTGAGTAGGAAGAGTGAGAAGGAGAAAAGGAAGAGAGGAAGAGTAGGAGGAATAGAGGGAAAAAGGATGAGAGGGAGGAAAAGAAGGCGATGGAAGAAAGGAGAAGGGGAAGAGATGGATGCAGTGAGAGGAGTGAGAGGAACTCAAACTAATAGCTAAAAATTTGTTTGGAGAAGATTAGAAATAATTTAAAGTAAGAAGTAAGTCTGTGTGAACCAAGCAGATAAGTAAGCACCCAGAGAAGGACACACTCCGTACATGGATAAGATGCTTCTTTCCTGTTAGTCACTTTCTAATGCTGTGATTAAAAAAAAAAAAACTTTTAGAAGGAAGAGTTTAGTGGGCTTATAGATTCAGAGGTAAAAAGTCCATCATGGCAGGGAGGTGTGGCAAGAGGCAGCCAGAGCAGAAAGCTGATACACCTTCACCAGCGCAGCAGAGAGAAAGAGCAAACTGGATCTGGCAAGTCTATACTCTCCTGGTCCACCTACCAGTGACAGGCATCCCCCAGCAAGGCTGTACCTCCTAAACCTCTGCAAATAGCACCACCAACTGCAGCCAGGTATTCAAAAACATGAAGCCTAAGAGGAAATTCCCCATCCAAACTACCACATTCCACTCTCTGGCCCCTATAGGCTCATGGCTATTTCATATTGCAAAATGCATTTAGTACTGCTTTAAAATTTGCCATAGTCTTTCACAGCCACAGCAGTTCTCATACGTCCAGAGTCCAAAGACTCTTCTGAGACTCAAGGCAATCTTTGAAGGGTAAGGCACTATAAAATCAAAAAGCACATTCTTTACTTCAAACATACAATGACAGAGTACACATTCGCATTCCAGAGGAAGGAATGGAGGCATAATGAGGCAATACCAGGGCAAAGCAAGACCAAAAGCCAGGGAAGCACACACCAAATCCTCAGCTCCATGTTCAATGTCTTGTACTTTAGTTTCAAAGGATTTAGATGGCTCAGCCCCCCAGCTCTGACACATGAAACACATACCACTCTCTGTATACCACTCTCCTTTCCAAATGTCTTACAACTCTGGCATCTCCAACATCTTACCACTGTCAAACAGGCTTCAACTACATAGCTTCATATAAACGCCTCTTGGGGCCTCTTGCATGCCAGGGTCTTCTTTATGTAGGGATTCCCCTGATGAATGCTGCCTGACCTCAGCATGTCTCTGAAACCATGGAGGAAGAATTAATGGTCTCCTCACTTCTGCATCTGTCTCTAAAGCCAGGATCACATGAAGGATATGATCAAGTTAGGCTGTCATCTTGTCTACCTTCATCCACATTAGCAATAGCATTTTTATGTTGGGGTTTTCTAGGACAGATCACTATTCCACCTTTCCCTTTCCCAAGGTGGAAGCTTAGCTGGATGGAGTATTACCCTGACAGTACTCTTTGCATTGTTCGAGTAAGTACAAATCTGGAGGCCTCTCCTTAATGACTTCAATCTCCTTAATGGGAGCATCTCTTTCAAGCCTTGTCTTTGCTGCCATATTAAAAGTCCTAACTTTTTCCTCTATAAACTGTACATTTTTTATTTCTTTATGCCCCATTTGCTCTTTTTATTGTAAATATGCTTACAAAATTCAACTGCTTTTTTAGTCCAAACATCCAAAGTCTTCCACATTCCTCCAAAAACCAGTGTGGTTGGGTTCTTCACAGCAACAGTCTTGTTCATTCTCTCTTGATCAGCAGGTATGTATTTATGAAGCCAGAATCTTCTCAATCATTTGAAATAGAGCATGAGATAAAATGGTTCCTGAATTGGGAAGACATCTTGTTTGGTAAAGGACCTGAGTCTAATCCATAGAACCCATGTAAGACAAGTAGAGTGTGGTGGCTTGTGTTTGTAACCCCAGTGTTGAGGGTAAGTCCAAGTGGATAGCTAGCCAACCTATCCTCCTTGGGAAGCCCTAGGACACTGAGAGACAAGGGTTGGTGACACCCAAGTAATGACAGCCAAGGCTGTCCTCTGGCCTCTATACACATGCTCATCTCATACAACTGCACCCCCATACATGTGCAACACATACCACATACACACAGAGACAGTTAATTCTTAACTATGAACAGCTTGGAATCTACTTGAGGGATAACATGCCAGTCTGAAAAATTATAAAGTTTGTGCAACAGGGTCTTGACCCATTGCTTTTTAGAACTTGAGAACATAACTAAGACTCACTGCACTGAAGACTGTGGTAATATTGTTTCATTTCTGCCAATATCTCTGTCCTGTTTGTTTCGGAACAAAAATTGCCTAAGGAATGAAAATCATCACCCGACAAATGTATAGACCAATTTGGAAATGTAGCAAGGAGTCATAAGCTTTATCTTTTTCATAATTTTTTCCTGACTAGCTCTGGGTCTTTAAAGAAATGGGAATGAGGGCTGGAGGGATAGCGCAGCCGTTAAAGGCTGAGGCCGAGAACCGCAAAAAAAAAAAAAAAAAAAAAAAAAAAAATTTTGAGAAAAAAGGTGCCTTACCTCTACTGTCGTTCAAATCCAAGCGAGTTGTTGATATCAATAAATAATTTTATATCAATAAATAAGCAGAATGGAGAGCGAGCATGGGCAGGTGCCAGCAGGAGAAAGGAGGGTTTGCATTTCCTACTCCCGTCCCGCTCTGTCTCCGGCCTCCCATGTCCTGACTCCTTCTGTGTCAACCCCACTGAGAACAGCAACAGAAGCATGTCCACAGCCTACTGGTGCTGCGATTCTACTGAATATTTTGCCTTGTGAGGTAGGGTGGGTTTACCAAGGGGCTTTCTGTGGCACTGGAATACCCCACTCTACAGGGAAGAATCTCCGTCCTTAGATAGAATCAGTCCCAGATAGAATTAAATATAGAACTCTGCCGCTTGGCCTTAGATTGTGAGCACAACTTCCACTCCTGCCCCCACTTGGGTAAAGTCTTGTCAGCCGTGCTGCCCACAGCTGACCCTTCATTTCGACTTGAGGCAGAGGGTGGCAGTGTGATAAGAACCTGTAAAAGCAACATGGTCCACTAGCATCTCCAGTCTACCACATTGTGAATTCTAGCGTTTTCAATATATATTTAAAATAATAGAGCAAGACAGGCCTCTGCCTTCCCTCAAAATTGCCAACGTATGCTGCAAGATCCCTGCATTTCGCATCCTGTCTGTGTGTCACAGGTTTCAGGAAAGGTAATGTAGGAGATGAATGGGAGTCTATCATTGGAGTGCCAAGATGAAAAACTGACAGCCCATAATGAAAAGAAAAATAGTTTCCATTTTGGGCCTCTGTAAGTAAGAAAGTGACAGAGTCTTGGGAACTGTGAGCCTGAAAAATGGTCCCTTTGACAGACATGCCTGTAAGTGAGAGGCCCCCAATATAATGCCACCTGTAAAAGAGGGAATAATGGTTATTTTAGGCATTGCATGATATTTGAATAAATCCTTGATTCCTCCCCAGGAAATGGGTTTGAAAGGATTCTGCAAGGAGTAGTGCGTTAATTTAAAGAACATAAAGCCATATATATTTTAGCCTGTTAAATTTAAGTTGGCTAAACTTATTTATTTCTGTCAGAATTGGCCAAAAGTCAATAGAATTAAAAAGAATCCCTAAGCAGTGATAGGGGGAAAAAGTCAATCTAGAACTTTCCTTTGGGATTTTGTTTCTTTGGGGAGAGATCTTTTATAATGAGATTGTGAACTAACTTTCATAATTTGCAATTTGAATTAAATTAAATACAAACTGCCATGCAGAATGAAACTGATACAATTTAAAGCTTTAATATCACATTTCAGGATGTTCAGGATTATCTGACAGTATTTTCATTCTGTACCTAGTGCTTCTTGGGTACAACCTCAGGAGTTAGCCTATGTGTAGTAATTACAATGCCCTAATAAGCATCATTTCTTTACTCACCTTGACACGGACAAGGAGAAGCACATGCTTGGCTCATTTAGTGATGCCAAGCCAGTCGCTTTCCTGTGCACACACGCTACTGTATTGATTTTCTTAAACAAGGCTATACAGAATCTATCTTGGAACCGGGACTCCTAGAGTTCCACTCTTTTAGTTTCAACCACAAGTTAAAAGAAATAAATGATCTTAGGACAAGGTGATTGCTAACCATTGAGAGATCAAAACTGAAGCCCCAAGGAGAATGTGAATTTATGTATCACAGCATCCAACCTAGAAGGGACCTGGGTGGAAGGGGGGGGGGATCTGAGCTGGGCTCAGCACACCAAGGACAGGGCCTTGGATGCTGGGTCACACTCACAGGCCCACCAGTAGGAAATACTGTCAAAGGAGCTTCGTGGTTGTAAGTCAGTATCAATCTTTCATTGACAGATATACTTGGGTATTTCTGTTCCCCTAAAAATATGAAGTAAGGACCAGCCCAGATCCAGATAATAGCCATGTCCCTGACTACTAGCAGCTTCCTAACCCCAATCTGAACCCCTCTTATCCCATAGTTCCTACTGAGGAGATGTAAGAACATGAAGAGCCATAAGGAGACATGTCCAGCCCCTCTTCAGTGGCCTCTGAGCACTGCCCCCCCACTCTTCTTGCTGTGCACAGATGTGTCCACCCATGTTCTATCTGTGACCACAGAGGAACAGAAGATGATTTTCAGGACCCGAGTGTGCACTGAGCTTGGCATCTAACGGTTCCCATGAACATAGGATAATCATGGACTTAGGAAAAAAAGTAGATGAATCCTATCTGGCGTACCTGTGAAAATTAAAAGTATTAGCTTGTACAAAGCTCCTGGAAAGTTATAAGCACCTGGTAATAGCAGTCTCTGTTTCCCCAGCACACTGCTGAAGTTTAGTTTTTTTAGTTTCCTGGATAAATGTCTTATGGTACACACTCCAGAAATATTTGAAGAAAATGGAAAATTGAGCATAAAACAGAGAAAAGGAAACTTTCAAGGCCACAGTGGTTGTGGACAGGATAAAGTGGGAACGTGTGCATTAAGTTATTGGCTGTTTGAGTTTTATTTTTCACATGCCGTGTTCCTAAATTTCAGAGATGTTAGGTACTGGATGGAACACAGTGCCTGAGGCAATTACTTCAATCCACCTTCCCAGGGAATATTCCTGAGCAAAACTCAAAATAGAGAAGCCTAGGAACAACACTGAGAAAGTGCATTTGGGTATGAGCAGCCCCAGGTGAGCGCACAGAAGGAGGTCCCAAAGCTGGGCGGTTTCAGTCAGGGACAGTCTGTCCAACAAGTGCCTGCAGCTTCTGCCCTCAGGATGAAAAACTGGAATAGACAAAGGCAAGGGAAGCTTATACTGAGAACAATGAGACTCTGAGAAGATGGCGAGATGTCCTGATGGATCTTCCATAGCACACTTGTTCCGCAAGAGGAAAACAGTACAAAGAGATCCAGCATTTCCCGAGGGGCTGGGAAAAGAGAAATAACTTCCAGAATGAAGACTACTGCCACTCAAAGGAGTGTTTGGTGCATTTCTAAAGGCACCAATAGGTGAAAGCACAAGCTTATATTTTTTTGAAAAAAATGTACTGAGCATTTGCATATTTCATACAATAGTTACTAATCGAATGTGGGGTTCCTCCTCGATGACCCCAACCCTCCACTAGAACTCATACATTACACCATCCATGTTAAGTCCTATCCAGTAAGCGTTTAAACTCTGACATCCTTCTGCACAAATTCATCCACCAGAGTCCAGCCAGCACAGCTTATAATTTATTTTATTTTTTGGTATTATTGAGACAGGGTCTCCCTGTAGCCCCAGCTGTCCTGGAACTTGCTCTGTAGACCAGGCTGGCCTTGAACTCACAAAGATCCGCCTGCCTCTGCCTCCTGAGTGCTAGGATTAAAGGTGTGTGTCACCACGCCCAGCAACACAGCTTATAATTTTGAGAAGGGAAAGGGAATAGGGATGTTTCTCAAATATTTGGTGTTTTCTGCGCTCTGTCATCAATGCTTCTGACCTATTTGCTGATCTCCATCTTAACAGATATGGTCCTTGATTTCCTCAACATGAACTTTGATCTCAGCGATTAGAAGGAAGATGCACTGCTTTACTTTAAACAGCATATACGCACATACTTGCATATGCATTCACACACAGGCTCACGCAGTTATGCATATACACACACATGTGCATACAGTACACATCGCCCTCTAATGTACACGGACACAGGCATGGACTGTGTGTTTATTAACCTCCATACCACCTATGACTGAAGCTAAAACATTGCATGTGCACAGAACTCTCTTACCTTCAGTGAATTAACAGAGCACCGAATGCCAGTTCTATTAAGCCTGAGAGACAGACAGACAGACAGACAGACAGACAGACAGACAGAGATGGGGATCAAGATTTTGCAAAAGGAAGGAAAGGAATAAAGACACCATTAAAAAGATTTGCATTAAGGGAGAAACGATGTCAGACTAGGAAAGGGAATGAAACTTCAACATAACCTTACAGCAAGGATCTGACTTCGATAAGTAGAGGGGAAGGAAGCAATTTCCCGAGCTTCCATGAGAGCATTCTACTACCCACAGGAATTTCCTCTTGTTGATTCAATCAAGATAGACTTCATATTAGAAGTCTTTTGGTGAGATGAATAATACAGGATCTAAGTTTTCAAAACTCATGAAGACAGTTGAAAACTGCCCCATGATTGCCTGCTGTTCCAGCCTTGATCAAATGTATGGATCTGTGCCCATCTTTAATTTCACCCCAAGATAGTGGCTTTAATCATAAAATGGGAAGATCTAAACTTAGGCAAGTGAAGCCCAAATTGCTAAGGTTTTGAAGACCTGCCAGTTTTGATTTATTGCTTTTTCAGCTGGAAGCCCAGTTCTTAGTTTTTAGTTCTGCAGTGTCTAGAGACATTGTGGTGGAAAAGCTCGAAGTTTCTTCACCCCTCTGCCCACTGGGTGGTGGGGCTGGCTGCCCAGCTCCAGGGCCTTCCTCCGACTGCTTAGACATGTTCGGTTTTTTTCTCCATGATTTAGGGTCGCAGTTGCTTTCTGTAGTGGCTACCACTATCCCTACCACATCTCTCTTTTGTACTGTTAGAAATTAACCATTTTTCTCTCCTCATAATTTTTACACATATCATTTTCCCTGTACAAATTAATGGTATGATTAACTATCTCTGAACTGGACCCTGACAGACAAGTACAGACTTCCTGTTCCTCAGGGAGTGCAACTTTCCCCTAATCTGAGTAATAAACAAGAAATGAGGTGAAAAGACAGACAGACAGAAAGAGTGAGAGCAAGGGTTGGAGAGACAGATAATGTTCTACAGAGAATTCTCCATGCATTCTGTCAGTCATAGGAAATGCTCTGTTCTGCGATTCCTTTTTTTTTAATTTAGAATGAGTTGAATGAGTTATTTATTTATGTATTTAACATTATTATTAGCTTACAATGAATTAACTTTAATTATGGTGTTTTGTATATTTTTATTGTGATTGTTTTTATTTTCTTTTATGTGCGAGTGCTTATCTGCATGTATCTGTGTACCATGTGTGTGCATGGTGCCCAGAGGCCAGAAAAGGGATCAAACCCCTGGAACTGGACTTACAGATGGCTGTGAGCCACCATGTGGGTACTGGAAAACAAGCCCAGATCTTCTGCAAAAGCAACATGCTTGCTTAACTACCTTTCCAGTCCCAGGATTCCTGCTGTGCTGTCTGCTGTTTGTGGTTTTCCCTTTCTCTACTTGGTATCACAGAGGCTGATTCACAGCCCTTTGTCAACTAGTTTCCAACTAATCTCAGCCAATAATAGGAGCCTGTAGGAAAGAGCCCAGGAGAAGAGTTGACAGACCTCTTCTTCGCAGCTGGAGTTCGTTTGGGCAGTGCCCCTCTTCTCTCCCTAGGACTAGCCTGCAGTCCCAGTTCCTCTCAGGCAGGTGGCCCTTAGACTCTGTTCCTGTCACCTTGGTCCCTGTTCCCTCCAGCCCTAGGGCAATTAGTATCTTCCTCCTGTTGTTAATATCTAGCTCTGTACTAATCAACACCTGGTAAATAGTTCTCTAAAATAAACTCCTACTATTTTGTGGACAGGACATCTATAGCAGTACCTTTCACATAATATTTATCAACACATACACTTAAATGTTCTCTGATTCTATCAAATATATTCTATGTCTTACTTGGCTGCTTCAGAAGGAATGTAATTTAATTCCTCCTGTCAGTTCCCTTTCTTCTTCTTCCCTTCATTCTTTGTAATGAATATCAGGAAAATGAGTGAATAATGACATCAGCCAGGGCTTCCTAGTGAGGCTCCCCATGACCACACAGTACCTGCCTTCACACAAAGAAAGAAGGAAAAGCAGAATGCACCAACAAAGCCACCTCCCGTAGCATGACTGTACACGGAAGGCAAATGGGTCTCTTCCTCTTTGCCTTGTGAGTCACTTGCTTAAATCCTCACTGGAGCCAGAACAAGTGAGAGAAGAGGAAAGACGAAGAGGAAATTAAAACTGTCAATTACTAATGTAGTTCTACTTTACCAAATCCTGTGAGTTGAGTGTCATTCCTATCCTCACTTTTTAGGTAAGCTGAAGGCTCCAGCCAGGTAAATAATTTGCTCAAGTCACCTATAGCCCACAATGGGGCAGGGGTGACTTCCGCCCTGCCTAACTGATATTCTTTGTTGAAGAGCTAGGGAGCTGTGAGCTTGGGGCTTGAGATAGGAAAGCAGAGTTGAGCCTCCAGAGCATCATTGAAGGTCACCCTGAAATCCAGAGGATGAGATGCAGATGGGTCATCCTGAAGGAGAGGGGGCGAGACAGAGGGAAACCCTATGTAATAATGATTTGTCTGGCCATGGGCAGTGGCAGAGAAGGGCACTAGAATAACAACTGCAGAGAGAACATTCCAGATTGGAGAAGTGGCCATATGTGAGAAATGAGCATGAACTCCACAATGACAGTGACAAGGCCAACGCATCTTTTTAGCATATGCCATCCCCCTAATAGACAGGTAATTGCTTTGGTACCCTGGTGGAAAGGAGCCTTCAGTTTGGGGTACCTTATTAAGATGTTGTCAGGCCTTGGAGAGATCAAAGAGGAGCAGGGAGATGATTATGGGGGCTGCAGGGGTTGATTTATGAGCCAAGATTGGAAGTGTTGCTGTTACTGCTCGGATAAATGATAGCTAAGGGAGGCATAATGATATCTATAAATATTTGTAGGGCGGAAGCAGCGAGGAGTGGGGATTTGCCTGCTGCTGATGGACTACAATACCCGCAGTCTCTCTTTGCTGAACGACCTGCAAACTTTCTGACTACAGCGTCATCATCAGAACAGCAGGAAAATCAGACACCGGGGAAAGAGTGAAAGTGACCTCCAGGATCACATAAGACCAAGCTCCAGGAGAAACCTTGAAGGGTGTTGAAGGGCATCTTATGCCCAGACTCAGCGGTGGATGTGCAGGCTCTCAGACCAACTGGAGACACTGCCGAGCCTGAAGCTCTCCTTGTCTCTCCCTTTCCTCTTATGCCCCATCTTTCCCTTATTTAGACTCTGCCCTTGCAGACTGAATCTACTACTAATGTTCATAATTAATGATGCCTCCTATAGGAAGCGTTCTGAACTAAGTAAGAGTATGGGTGCAAAAATAAGGAGCCCACTCTCTACCAGCGCATGGTGAAGCAGTAAAGGCACTCAAGCAATCACAGATCAAAGCCAGGTGGGGTCTGATGAAAGATGCAGGCCCAGGCTGCAGAGAACCAAGAAGGGACCTGCTAACACCAAGGTAGACTCACAGAGCTCAGCCCTAAAATGTTAGTGCTGAGCTTCAGCAGAGCCACAAACAACAACAGATAAGAATAAAAATAAATAGAAAGAAAGAAAGGAAGGAAGGAAGGAAGGAAGGAAGGAAGGAAGGAAGGAAGGAAGGAAGGAAGGAAGGAAAAGAAAAGAAAAAGAGCCAGGCACTTAGGAGGCAGAGACAGGCAGATCTCTGTGAGTTAAAGGCCAGCCTGTTCTACAAAGTGAGTTCCAGGATAAGCTGGGGCTACAAGGAGACCCTGTCTTGAAAAGGCAAAAACAAACAAACAAACAAAAAAAACAAAAAAAAAAAACAAAAACCATCCCACAGCCACGATCTTTGGGGAAATGAGAAACAGCCTCGCCTGCCTGAGAAGGGGCCCTTGCCTGCTTTTCCCATACTTCTCCAGAAGACTCAGAGGCAGGGAAGTCAAGTCCAGCACTTTTCCTCACGTGAAGAAACACTAAAATTGATTCTGATTCCTCATCCCTTGTTTTATGAATGAGAAACTGAGCAAATGTTCCCCTGAGGCTAGACACATTACTTGTTGGGTCATTTTAGGCCTCTTGGGAGAGTTCATCTCATCCATGCTTATCTGCTGTCACCATCAGATCTGACAAGCTTATTGCCATCACCTGAGAAAATCCAGGTTCTTTATTTGTTCTGTGTTTGTGTCTGATCAAAAGAGCTCCCATAGAGTGAGTTTCCTTTAGGAAAATGGGAAGAGAAAGTATATACCAAGGGGTTTATTGGAAGAGAGGTGCATACAAAGAGGACTGGCCTGGATGGGAGAGGCAGAGCACATTATTGATACCAGCAGGTACTGGGGTTTGGTGAGCACCTCAGAGAGGCTCCAGGATCTCGTAGCCTGGAACAAGGAACTCAACATGGATAAGAGCAAAGCAGTGCTTTAAAAGGAAGTCCATGTCCAGGAAAGAGGAACCTGGCTGGAGCAGAGAAAGCCTTCGGCAGCTGAGATGCCCATGCATCTGCAAAACAGGAGCTTTTATGTGGTATCCTGTGTTTTTTTTTTTTTTTACAGTTGGTTGTGCAGTGAGGGCTTTCTGGAGTATGATCTCTCTGTCCTGTGTACTGCCACACACGGCTTCAAGCACTGAGTGCCTCATAGTTTCTTAAATTTCCACCTAGGGTATGCATGTTTTAGTGCTAAAATGAGTCATAAGTCACCTTGGACACCCCGAATTGTGTCTGCACCCACTCTAGTGCCCAGAGCTCAGATGGATTTTGTCAGTTGCAATGGTGAGGGTTTCCAATATTCCTTTTATCAAAGGACTTCTCTCATGTGCTAATTTCTCAGCCTTTGCCCAAGGCTCTGCAGACCCATTTTGCTCTACTCTCCTGCCTTACCCTTGGTATCACCACAGGGCATGTCTGTGCATAGGAAAGGGACCACTTAGAGAAGGGAGGCATCTTTTCTCAAAGAGCAAGAGCCCAGCCAGGAATCTTTTCAAACCTCACTTCCTTACTAAAATGGGAGAACATAAGGCCTGCTTTGTAAAGCTGACTACACAGCAAGCACTTGGGGCTGAAGGCCAGGGTCTGGCATCTTGTGGGTAGGTAGCAAGTGTTTCTCAGGTGCCTAGTGGATGCTCAGAACTGTAGGGTAAAGGATGGTATCTAGCACCCTGTGCAAATGTAGGAAATGTTTCTTTATGTCATCTCTTCCTGAACTAGGGTGAGTAATCACAGCAGTGCTGTTGCCAACTATGCATGAAGCTATGACCAACTGATTATGATATTTCAAAATGTGTGCTAATGAGAGTCCCACAGTGGTTTGGGATGTCTGCTGTGGTATAAGTTTCTCCAAAAGTGAGCAAAGATAGAACAGCTCTCAGTTACATAACTCACAGGAAAGCCTGAGTGTGGAGCTGACTCAAACTGGATGTTGTGAAACTGGAAGCCTGACCCTGTGCAGAGACCAGTCCCAGCTCATGGGCTGCTGCAGCAGGTAGGCACAAACATATGCACAACAACATATTTTCCCCAAACCAACTACCTCAAAGCAACATATTTTTCAAATATTTAGCAGAACAGAAATTTTTGTTTTAGCTATCATTTATAGGCATTACTTGTAGTTTTATGGAGGAAGCAGCAGCCTGGTGGGGAGAGATAGCAGGTACGGGAGTCAGATTATTGTTATCACAGATTAGGACCCTCAGTGTTTCCTCCCCTAAGGCAGCTTTTCCTCCTCCCAGCCTAGAGAAGGAAGAGGTTATGGATGGAGGTTCGCTCTATACAAAGGCTCAACTCTGTTAACCCTCCTCTCCTGCCCCCAGTGCAATCTAGCCATCAGAGATCCTATTATTTAATGCTAATGCATTGTTTTCACACTGCCTGGCTCTGAGAGATCCAGATTTTTGGCTTCCCAGACTCGAGCATTTGCCAAAACAATAAAAAGGAGGCAACTGTTCATTTCATCCCTGGAAGCCACTCAGCGGCAGTGAGGTAGCACTGGTTGGGGTCTGTTCATGTTTCTAGACATATTCAGAAACCATCCTGGAGTTGTGATTTCAGTGGCATTCTGCTTTTCTGTTCTGACATCCCACTTTTTGAAGAAAATAAAAACAAAATAAAAACAGAATCACAAACAACAGCAACAACAAAGCCTGGAGCTTCCAAGAGATGAGACAGCAGATCTGGAGGATGAAGGACTGAGAGGAGGATGAAGGACTGAGGGCTCCTAGTCGAATCTGTCCTCCCTGAGGACATCTCTTCTCCTTTCATTTCCCACACTTTGTCCACCCTCTTTACCTTCTCTCCTCATGTCTCTGCCCATGTGTTTTCTCTCTTCAGATGTAAAGAAAGCTTAGGCTCAAGCCCCAGCTCCTACATCGACCATACCAAGCTGTGACTACCTCAGTCTAGCCAGCTATTTCTTCTCCTTTGCAAGTGCTGCTACTGTCTTTCCAACTTTTCCACTACCCTTGTCTTTAGAACCAAGCCAGGCACTGAGTGTCTTGGTTTTCATTACTCTCAATAAAACAGTATGAAATAGTGCCCACATTTATGGTGACTAGAGCCAAACTTATCAATCACATATCCCAACACAGATCTCAAGGTTTGATTTTTAAATACTGTTTCGTATTTATACATCATCATTTTCTGAGATTCTCTGCAGCTGCCCGCCCAAACATGCTGAGATGACCATTCTCTTGGACATTGGATAAATGAATACTGTGGATTGAAGGAAACAGACCATACTTGAAAACCAAGGGCAATCCTGCAGATGTAGTCCCCTATTTGTAGCAAAATCCATATAAATATCCTATGGAAAGAGCAGACAAGTATATTTTCAAAGTAAGGGTGGCATGTAGGTGACTCCCAGTCAGCACCCTCCCTTCCGTTCCTGTGCTGTCCATATTTTGGTATTTGTGAATTTCAGTCAAGATTTAGAGACACAAAATAGTCTCCCTAGCCCAGAGAGCTACAGGCGAGCAGTCTCTGATGCAGAAAGCTGTGCCTCTTGGAGCTTGTGAGCATATCACAGATGCTGAACAGGTGAGCTTTAAAAAAATGGGTTTCCATCTGAATAATCTGTCAAGTTACAGATGACAAAAATGCTGTTTCTGACTCCAACCGGAATGAGTGATTACTTTGATAACAAATTAAAACAAGCTTGGAAATTGGAAATTACCAAAATTAAGCTATCTCCAGTGAGTGACTGAGTGGCCCCCTTCAGTGCATTTTCTTCTATATTAGCCATAAACATGAGCTCTCCATTAATAGAAATTGGTTCGTTGCTACCGGCCACGGGGGATCTTCGGATGTGCAGCACTAACTTCCAATCTGATCAAGGAGACAACTTGTTCTTAACCTGAGTGCTTTCTTGGGAACTTAAAAATTCTTTATGTCCCCTTTGGTGTCTTGCATATGAAGCCAATTGTAATGTTCAATTTTTAAATGTTCAAATATTTTCTTTGTATGGGCTGTTTATGACACAAAATAATTCCTAGATGATTACTGTTTTTAATAACCATCTAATGACTGTATTAATCAGAAATGTCCTTTTGGCTTATAGAAGGCACAAGGGACAGAGGTAAGAAACAAAGCTGCTCCCCACTGTGCAGAAGTTGCACACAACTCCTGAACTTCCCATTCCGAAGGCTGGAGGAACCACTGAATCACAGAAGATGGTCCAGGCTCTGCTCCTTCTGTAGTCATGGAATTCAGTGAGTGTCCTACCACCTCCCAAAGTCCTTCAGCTTGAATGTTGACTTGCATCATCTTTTTATTGACAACTGTATACAGTGGGCAATTTTATAGACATTTTATTCAGATACTTTGTATTGCTTTCTGTTAGGACCCAGGAATATAATGTACAATGAACTCACATAGAAATGAAATAGGAGTTACTAGTCCAAAGATACTGGGTTTCTTTTTTTTTTTTTTTTTCTATGCATGACCTTTGTCACCAGCTTAACTGGCAAGTTTGTGTAAATCACAATGAGAATCCTCTTATGCCCCTCCCCTCCTGCCTCTTCCTGGTGTTTTGTTGTTGGTGGACATACATGATCCAGGTAGTGTTCTAGTTCTCACACTCTTTTTAGCAAGAATGTGTGGTGCATTGTGTGTACATATACGTATTGCATGAGCGCACACGCACGTGTGTGTGTTTGTGTGTGTGTGTGTGTGTGTGTGTGTGCATGAGTGTGTGTGGAAATAATGAAAAATAACCACTGAGAATTTTTCACCGTATTGGGTGTTTCATTAACAGAATCACACCAACATTTTTTTGCATCTGATGAGATGGTAATTTTCCTTCTCTTCATGCTGAGTTTGATGGACAGGCCTTTCTTTAATGTACAAATAATCTTTATGACCCTTGTAAGCAGGTCTGATGATCCTTGGCAGAGTAATGTGCTAGAACTGAAATTTCCATCTACTTGATGTTTGCACAGGGGTTTGATGAAGTCCCTGTCACCTGCTATTAACTTAATATCAAGTCTTAATAGGGTCCCTTTCACACCATCTCCACTCAGTCGGGGTCCAAATTAATTACTAAGTAAAAATTCTGCCACATAAATCCTCACTTCCCAGGGAGGAAAAAGTATCTAAGTTCATTTGAGAGCTTAGAAAGCATCATGTGGAAGATCTGCCTTCAAGACATGTCTAAGGTATTTGTGTGTCAGTGAGAAAATCAGAGGTTCCTACAGAGACAGTGGTTATTCCTCGTTCTCAGAACTCTTATCTCTCAGCATTACAAGGACTCTTCACTTAGCGCTGCATGGTATTATGCTGGGATGGAGCTGACAAAATATTTTCTAAATGTACTCCATTTTAAAACATCCTTTTAAAAAAAAATCTGCTAGAGTGTGGAATGAGAGTAGCTAAATCACTTACCCCTAAATTCTATAAAAAGTTGTGGACCAATAAAAATAATAAGAATTTTTTAAAGAAAATCTACTCAACAATTATCTGATGTTCATAAAATTGTACCATCAGAAGTACATTTGTTATTAAATGGCATCCCTACAGCACCAGAGGATGTGTGGGGCTGTGTGAGAAGAAAATAATTCTGTTAGACAACTTGACTTCCGGTGAACTTGTTTCTCTAATCAGAGAGATAGAGCATGGGCTGTGTCCTGGGAAACATGGAGTGACAGACCATGGGTGTGTCCTGGGGAGCATGGAGTGACAGACCATGGGTGTGTCCTGGGGGGCATGGCTTGAGGAGGAGCAAGTCCTGGAGAACATGGGTTCTGAGAAACATCACGCAGTCTTATTTGAAATGGCGGAAGAGCACTAGAGATAACTTTGCCTACATCCCAAGGTTGCCTTTGCTGATGTCGAAGGACAACAGAGAAAACCAAAGCACAGGGGCAGTGGTATAGTGCTAAGCATATTGCCTTCCGGAAGAAAGGGTGACCCAAGAGCTCATAACTGGAAATTTATGGAAGGACAGATAATGTTTTGAAAGCTCATAGATATTGAAAAGTCTCATTAACATAGAGAACTCTACTTATCCGATGCCAAAAACACTGCATTCCTCAATTCTTCCTTCAAGGTTTCAAAGTTGTGCTTTAGAAGGTGCCCTTGACCTGACTGGACATCAACTGATTACACCTGCAGGTCTTTTCTTCCTTTACTGGATTCTATCACTTATTCCTGGAGCCTATTTGCCAATTCAAGAAAGATCAAGAGTCCCTAGAAGTCTGTGCTCCCCAGGCACTTACCCATTCAGGTTGCAGCTCTACAGACTCTTGTTGCCTTGTCTCATGGGAAAGAGAACAGAGGTACCACTCACCTTCTGAAGTTTTCCAGGAGTAGGCCGAAGTTAATGTCCATAATGTGTCTCCTGAAATCCAGCCCCTTAGCCTTTTCCTGACCCACTTTTTCACATTTGCCTTAACAAGTCATGGGGACATGGTTCATTTTAGAACCTTCTCGGAACCTAGGTATGGTACACTTCTGCTGAGCATATCCACTTGAATACCTGGATGAAAACTCCCCTTCATTATGGCCAACCCCAAGTATGTCATCCTGTCCCCATATCACCTCCTCCTCTCTTTTCCACTAAGATTCTCATCGGTATCCAAGCACAGACTTTGAGACCATTTTAAATGTTTTTAGTTATTTAATTCTTTATTGCATATTATAGTTCATGAAATATTCCCATGCATTTAATATCATATAATTCTCAAAGTAAATATTGGAAATCTAAAAAACAAAGAAAACTGTCTCAGTTTTAGAATATAGCTAGAAAACATGAAGGAAATTAGACAACAAGCAAACTGAATAATTAGAACATGAATCTGCCTTCGACTGTGATTGATTACTTCTCTACAGAGCCAGATGTTCATCCTTCAGGACGTCTTCCCAACACCTCCCCTTGTTCCTGTTTCTTTCACAACCCTTCGTTTAAGCCCTTCCTATCATTTTTTTGGCACATAGCAGTCATTCCTTAAGTGATGACTACCTCTGCTTCTCCATGTTTCAAGTCTGCCCGCCCTTTATAAATTATAAATGTTCCGCACTTCTCTGTGGTCTGGAGATTGCAGTGATAACTCCTGCTCAGCTCTTCCATCTTACTCTCTAGGTGTTGTGACTCTTGGTGTAGCTGCACTGGAGAAATGAGCATCTTGTACCAGGTGCTGCTGCAAAGGGCATCTAGCATATGTGACCCCAACAAAGTTCATGAGCAATGAGAGCCACTGAAACCCTCGAGAATGCAGCAGAAGACGTGGAAGCAAGCTATGCAGACGACCTCTGGGAAAACTCCTGGAGAGATGTTGCCTGCTATCACTCGGAAGTCAGATGTTTGCCTGATGAGCCTGTGGCACTGAAGGCAGAGGTTCCAACACTCAAATCTATTGAATTGGTAAGTGATTGGGCTCTAATCAATGGAATGCTCACAAAAACAATGAAGACACCTCTGATTCTGCACCTGAGACCCTTTCCCTCCACAGGAGATTGCAAGCCTCCTGTAGATGAAGGTAGAATGTCCAGATGGAGAATTCTGAACTCCCAACTCAGTGTTAGAGGACAGTTTCCATGGAAAATGCCAGGATCTACACAGGACTCTGAACTAAAAAAAAAAAAAAAATGGAAGCATCTGCTAAGTTTAGCTCTGACATTTGAGACACTTTATTTCAGTTTTTGTTGTTGTTGATGTTTAATTGGTGGTGTTTTTTGTCTTTTTGAGACAGGATCTCCCTGTAGCCCCAGCTGGCCTGGAACTCTCCATAGATCAGGCTAGCCTCAATCTCATAGAGATCCACCTGTCTCTGATTCCTGGGATGAAAGGTGGGCTCCACCAAGCCCAGCCTTAGTACATTTTTGACACATTATTTAAATCAGCATCAAATCATCTATCGAATTATTTTTAAGGAAGAAACGATCAAAAAAAAAAAAAAACACTTAGGGGGATGGAGAGATGGCCTAGTGGTTAAGAGCACTGACTGCTCTTGCAGAAGACCCGGGTTCAATCCCCAGCACCCACATGGCGGCTGAGAATTGTCTTTAACTCCAGTCCCAGGGGAATCTGATGCCCTCTTCTGAACTCCGCAGCATTGCACGACACGGGTGCACAAACCTACATGCAGACAGTACATTCATACACATAAAAAATAATTAAAAAGTTTAAAAAAAAACACTTAGTTTCCAGGTGTACAAGTTCTGTTGACATTCTGTGGTATTTAATAATTCATTTCCTATTTATTATATTATTATCCCTAATTATGTATTTATTTATAAAAATACATTTGATTTTGGATTAAAAAAAAGTTTAGCTCTGAGACACCAGAGTTTTCTCTTATACCAAAGAGTCCCCTAGACATTGTGTTTGGATCCCACAATGCCTACACCTTCTAGTGCAGCCCCTAACACAGCGTCATGCACATGGCTGATGTTTAGTGCTCTAATAAGTGAGAATCATAAACATAGCACAGAAACTTTAGTGAATAAAAAGTATACAACCATTCATGGACGCTGTTGTGCAATGGTGACATAAATTTCATAAAGAATATAGGCTATGGAAGAAAATGGTCATATGTTTAATATCTCAAAATAATTATTCTTAATAGCAATAAGTTGGATTATTCAATTACAACAAACCAAATAGAAAGGAATAGTTAAGACAGTTTTAGAAAAGTCTCATCATAATGCCCCCAAATTGGCTTTTGTCTTCATTTATCTAAATCATTAAGGAAAGAGATGAAATATATAACTACATTTTTAATGAGTTTATTGCTCTCTTAGTTAATGGAGTTAAAATATCCTGATGACTGCTTATTTCCTCAGTAGGTCGAAAGTATCAGTCAGTTTTAGCGAACAGCTCAAAGCCAGGGAAGTCAGGCTTACAAGGTTTTGCAGCCTCTGAGGGATTCAAGGTTATGCTCACAAAACCACCCTTTTGGAGCACCAGGTTCTTGTGATCTGTTCAATTCTGCCATCGAGAGAGTCCCTTGAACACAAAGAACTGCACTGCACTGTGGCAGGGTTATAAGCCTGTAGGCGCCACCAGTCACAATCTTTACAAGTGACTTTTAGACACAAGCTCTGCCCACCCCCCACCCCTGCCCCACCAGCAGCAGCAGCAGCAGCCTCCACAGTGGTTGGCTTTGTCTCAGCAGAACTTATCCTTCTCCTTCCCCCAAGGCCTGCTGCTGAGGACTTGAGGATCAATTGCAGTAAACCCACCTGAGCTCATCCAGGGTCACCACCACTTGACCCCCTGCTTCTGCCCTGTGGGTGGCCTCTTCTGCCCTTACCCTGGTATCTGGTTCATTAACACCCATCTAATGAGATCGCACTTGCGTCAGTAGGATTCTTTTCAGTTCCTCCAAGGTTTTCTGCTCCGCTCTCACACACAGATCATCCTCTCCTCTCTAATCCTCTCCTCACTGAAGCTGCCCGTCTGAGCACAGCTGCCCCTAGTGGCCTTTCCGTCACCAAGCCTCACTCAGAAGGATTTTTTCGTCAGACCTCCATTTAATCTTTCAATATAAAAGCTTCAATAGCAAATGCTTGAACTTCACAGTTGCTTTTTTTTTCATAGTTAAAATAGATACTTGTAAAATTGCATCAAGAAGAGAAATGCTGATGTTCTGTCCTGTAACTGCCTCTCAGGGCCCCAGAGAAAGTTAACTCTGCACAGAGTCCTGCTGCTTCCCTCAGCCCTCAGACTTTCTCTTATACCCCAGGGCAGAAAACCTGGGTGGTAAAGGCTTCCTTGCCTTTTCCCACTCATATCCAACCTTGACTCCCTGTCCACAACATTTTAGTGGTTCTTAGGCAAATGAGGTGAAGCAGGTGACAAGTATAGAGAATATGTCCAAAGGGCTTCCCGGCAATACTGGAAAACGGCTGAATTATCTTAATACAGAGAGTGGTGCTACATCAACATAGTGTGTACCATTATCCAAGATTTAGAGAAACAGAAGTGGCTGTGTGTTGGTAATGTGGCTCCAAGCACAGAGTCCTTGCCAGTGCGGCTGAAGCCCTGGATTTGAGCCTCAGCATAAACTGGGCATGGTGGTTCATGCCTGCAACCTTAACACTCAGGAGGTAGGCAGGAGGATCTGGAGATCGTTTTCATCCTTGGCTAGGAAGTCCCAGGTCAGCCTGCTTCAATTGTTCTAAAAAAAAGAAGGGGGGGGTGGGTGCAGAGAGAACGTCGGCAAAGTCGTCTCCATAAACAGCAAGGGATCTCAAATCTGAAAACTCATCTAAGGGTAGCAGCAACTGTCTAGTTCATTCTAAAGCTCCAATTGTCTTACAGCCACTTCCATGTGGTTCCATCTATGTAGAAAGATTTGTACACTCACTGCTTCCTTATAGCTATAAACTCTATCTCCATATGGCTGCATAGATGCACAGTAAAACTCTCACAAAAGTTGAAATTTTAAAGAGAAGAAAGAAGAGTTAAACTCAAAACAAATATTGTCACTATTGCCTTTGTGTTTTACTCACTCCCAGATGAGATTTCACACACAGTCTGAGGAACAGAATCCACCCTGGTGATGTCCAGGCCAGGAAAATGTGGTGAAGATAGATCTGACACTGAACAAATGGATTACATGACTCAGCCAGAGGAGACACAGGTGAACAGGACTTCACAGTCTCATTTCTGGATGCTCCTCAGCGATGAGCGCAGGTTCTGTGTGCGGCAGGAGCCTGCACTGCGGGTGTCTCCCTTTTCTCTGGGTAAGTGGAATTATGTGTCTACATAAATGTAATCCTAAAGAAGCCTGTGGGAAAGGAAGCTTTCTTGGGGGTTTTGTGTGCTTTGCAAGATTCTTCCTTGGGGCTCCATCTGCAGGAATCCTTCTGAAGAAAGCTGGGCCTGCTGCTGTGGAAAGAGGATGCTAGGGCCCGGGCATTTTTGTTTCCCTGTGGCAGGCGCCTACCGAAACCACCAAAAGGGCATTGAAAGCTGTCCTTGACTCTCCAGAGCACAAATAGCATTTATCTCTGGGCAGCGGGCAGCGCCAACGTGGGTTTTTGTCAACCTGTCAATTTTTTTTTTCCTTAAACAGAAAGCAGAGTTCAGTAAATAAAGATAAATGATTGCGCTCCTTGTCTGCGGACCCTGGAGCTACACTGAACAGGCCTCTTATGGTTTGGCCCTGCTTCATTGACTGTTCAGACAGCCCAGTAATGCGACAGATGTACCCAGCCGTTCCCTCTTCCCCGCTGTCCATTACATTATGTTCATTTTGTCTGAGATGCCATTAAAAGTCTCAAGGTCAAAGAAGTCACAGGGAAGAAAAGAGGATGACTAATTTTTTCTTGCAATCCTTCAGTGCTTGAAGAGCCTCCAGACAGGTGGACTCCTGCCTTGTGAGGGGCACAGAGAGGGGGGTACCGTGCAATTTACTTGAAATAAAATGCAGGTGTGCAATTAACCTAGACACACTTCTGGCAACCTGCACAGCTTGGCGTTAGAAATTTTATTTGAATCAGGGGAGAATATTATTTGAGATATTTGAGTAGATGACAAAAGAATGATTTACCTGCAGCAATGTGTTAAGGAATAGAACTTACAATGCCGGGGAGAATTTCTCTTCCTGCCTTCCTTTTTTCCTATTTCCTTCTTTTTTCCCTTGTTGCTTCTTTTAACGAAGGTAAGGAAAATGGTACTCTAATCCCAAGCAGTGTTTCCCTTGAGGTTTCTTGAGGACATCATGTAAATAGGGAATTTGTCCCTGCTTAGCAGCTGTGATTATGCACGTAATGGCCCTTGAATTTATATAGTGTGTTACTCCTGAGCTTGAAGCACTCACCGCACATGGCCACATCATTAACACTTAGAGTCACTGGATGTGAAAACTGGAAGAGTGTGCAGGTCACCTGCTTCACCTCCTCCACAGATGGAAATGTGCCGAGCTGCTGTAGAGGATGCTGTAGAGCATCCTCAGGATGCTTTGTCCATGGATGTGGAAGACACTACACAGAGTGGCAGGGGCATGCTTCTTCATTTCTAAAAGCCCAGCATCTTCTGTAAACTTGGTACAAAACAGGGCTGTGCCATCCACTGGCAGCTTGATTGTGAAGATGGAAAGTTAGACATTTACGGAGTACCTAAGAGCTCCAGAAACCAGACTTTTACCCAAATGTCCAGAAAAGGGGGTTACAAAGAAGACCCAGACTCTATCACCATTATACGGACATGTGTTCTCATTTATTTTATTACTTTTTTGAAATCAAAGATTATTGTTTGAAGGAAAATTCTCTATTGCTCAGAAACAAACTACTGTCTAAAACTGAGCCAGTCTGCACAAGCAGGAGTATTTGGTGTCTTCCTCACAATACATTACAGTGTTGAAACCCCGCACAGCAAAAGTATTCCCAGTCAGAAGAGAAACCATGTGTGTATTAGTGAGGCTTTCATTTCTATTGATTGCATTCATCCAGCATTTACTGAGTATCTTATTTGAGATATAGTTCCATAGATGGGGAACTATACAGAAGACTAGAAAATCTAACTCTTTGTGACCTTTTGAGTTTAACCAGAGAAATTTCATAAAATGCATAAATAGCTTCACATTTAGGGCGATAGTGCCAATATGTACAGTTCAGAACAGAGAATAAAAAGGCAACTGAGATAACATAAGAAAATTAAATTGGGGTCATGAGTTAATAGGATCTTGGATGACATATTTTCCCATTTTCATGTGTATGTGAGTGGTACACATGTATGTGTATGTATGAATATACATGATGTTTGCATGGGGAGCACATTCTTGTGTGTGCATGTGTGCTCTGGAGTACCTGGAATGGTGAGATTAATGTCTATAATCATCCTCTATTGTTCCCTCCACCCTATCCATGGAGTCAGGGTTTGTCAATCAAACCCACAGGTGCCCAACATGCCTAGTCTACCTAGCTACTGGCTCTGGGGGAATTTCGGTCTCCACCTCCAAGGCCGGAAGTGCAGAGGACACACCCACCTCTCATATCAGTCCTCACACTTGTATAGCAAGCACTTTAACCACTGAGACGTCTCTCCAGCCAAGAACATACCTTTATTACACAGGGGGCTTGAAGGCTAGAGAAATAACTTGTCCATACTTTCCCAACTCATGGTGTGTAGATGCTCCACGCCTCAGGTTGAGTTCTTCTGTATTGTAGTCTGCATCTCTAGGCCATGCAAAGCTAGAATGTAAGAAGAAAGCAAGGTTTCAGACAGGAAATGAAAGAGGCTTTCCCTAAGACACAGAGCTCGGTGGCCAGGGCAGTTGGTGAAGGAAGATCTCAGAAAACAGCCCCATTTGGTAAGCATTCACTGAGCAAGGTCCAACTTTCAGGCACTGTGCTAGACCCTGCAATGCAGACCGTAAGATACAGGTAACATAAGGTCTTCCTTTAAAGGACAATGCTAGCAGAGGAGAATACGAGGTGTGCAGAGATATGCATAAGGCAAGGTAGGTGAGCAATGGGCAAAGGCGGCAGTCACGATGCTGAGGTCACCGGGACACATTGACTTCCACGAGCCATCCGAATTTAATCCTGGGCTCTAGACTCCACATCAGCTGCACGTTGGTATATTCATCTGAAAGTCACTTACTCTCCTCAGTTCAAAAATTGCCTCTCCTCTCGACTGTGATCCTCTAGTCTCCTCGAATTTCCCATCTCACAAAGACACCGCCACGTGCTCCCCCACAATGTGCCCACGTGTTCAAGCTAGATCTGAGATGTATCCTTGATTCTTTCTCCTTTACTCTTCAGGGCCACCAACACCCCCTTAAATAACACTGAAATCCCAGACTCCCTGAGTCATGACCTGGATCTAGACCGTTCTCTCTCTCGGACCATAGTAGCCCAGACTGTCTCCCCGCTGCACTAAGACATTCTATTTTGTTAATATTGGGCTCTGATGGATTCCTTTATACTGCAATGTTCTCTTCCTTCCAATAGTGCTGTTTTCATACCAGAGTCCCTACTATGCAAAGTCACTGAGACTTACAGACAAGGACAAAATACAGAAATATGCCCGCATCTCACTTGGCTAGTTCTGACTCATCCTTACACTTCAGCTGAAACTTTGCCTCCTCCAGCATCATTTCTCTGTCCCACCCCACTTCTTTGCTCTGCCATATTGCATTCTTGTGTTTCAATATACACCCTTAATACTGCAGTGTGGCTCAGTGGTCACACACTCACCTAGCATACACGAGTCCCTGGGTTCAGTCCCTAGCACCACAAATGTAAATTAAGTAAATAAGTAAATAAATAAATAAATCACTCAGAGGACAGGCAGGTTTGCTTAACCACAAGCATTTGCAATAAACCATGCATGCACTGCTCATGAACAATTGAACAAGTGAATAAATTATTTGATTGCGAGGTAATATACAGAGTATTTAATCTCAGGTAAACAAGTCTCCAAAGAGAAAAAGAAGCATACTCTTTAAGTGAAGAGGGAGTTCATGGTCTTTCTCCCAGCAGGCTGAGATAAGGCTGGACCAGACCGGAACTGGGATTATCATTTTCCTGAGCATTAAATTCATTCACAATTGTTAATGGGTCTGTAAAGAAAAACAATTATAATGTTAAGAAATTAGGGGTCTGTTACACTACGTAACTTTTCTCTATTAACACAGAATTTACTTTGAAGAGCAGAAAGAGCCAAGCGAGCAGATTTCATAATTGCAGAACTTTATTTTCACTTTGCTCTAACTTTCCCCGTGAAACAGAACATAAAGAAGGCCTTTTGCAAATGGGTAATTACGCCTGCTTCTGAGGGTTATGAGATACTGTGTAACCTTTCCTCCTTTCCTAAGGTAGTTGAGTGGGATCACAGCACTAACCTTGCCCTGTTGGGGAAAAAAAGCACTTCAAGTTGCTCTTCAGCCATCTAACTGCATGATTTTGTGTTTATTAACACACGACCATACAATTTATATTTTTTCTCAGTGCTGAAAGAGATCATATAGATGAGCTAATTCAACTTCCATCTCAAACTGCTGAAACTAAGGTCAAGAAAAGTTAAATGCCTCCATCTGAAGCGAAAATTCTGGAATAAAAACAACTTTGGTGTAATGAGCAGTGGAGATGTGAAGCAGAGTCACCTCTGGATGCAGGAAAGGACAGAGTTGAGGCAGGCATTCAAAGCACACGCCAAGCAGAGCACCTTAAGATAACGCATGTTGTGACACCTATCCCTGTATACAGAAAGCAAAGTTGCCATAGCATTAGGTACACAGAATTTGGAATCATGCAGATTTCCCTTCATCTCCTGAAGCATCCCTATGATAGCTAACAACTGTCCATAACTATGGCATCAGCAGATCTGATACCTTCTTCTGACCCAGGCATTGCACACATGTGGTGCACTTACATACATGCAGGCAAAACATTCATACACATTAAATTTAAAAAAATCAATTTTTTAAATGAGCTAATCTTAAAAAAAAAGGTTCCTCCTCCAAATAAATGGCATATTCGGCACATATGGTAATAATTGTGATCTCTCCCCTCCCCTTTTTCCTGTGCCACTATAAAGATGAGCTGTGGCCTTTGTGAACATGATAATCTGGTTGGACAGTGCTGGCTCTTCTCTATCCTTCCAACGCACATACAGAGAGCAAAAAGAAGCTACATTTTGTTGTTTTTGTTTTGTTGTTGTTTTTACACAGCTGTGATTGATTTGGGAAATGGTTTGTGTCACTCATTGCTAGTTATGCCCCTTAAGGGCACAGCCTCTGGGCCAACGAGATGGTAAGGATACTTGCTCCTAAGCCTGATGTCTTGAGTCTGATCCCTGGACTCACAAGGTGGAAGGAGAGAACCAGTTCCTGTGAGCTGTCCTCTGACATCTACATGTGCAACACAGCAAGTGTACATGCATGCACACACACAGAAACAAACACAAAAAAGAAAATAACAACAACAAAAAAGAAAATGGCAAAGACAGAAGAGAGGCATGCCCTCTGGATCTGAGTTCTTAATCTTGATGAGAACTGAATCATCTACAGATTTGTTACAGACACTGATTCCCCAGGACCCACCCCATATTAATTTTTCCCCAGGAAAAAACATCTGGCCATAGATTTTTTTTTAAGAATTATTGAGGGGATTCTGGAGGGAAACCAAGGCTGAGCACTACATGCAAAAGCATCCACTTACATTACCTGCTCTGGGACCATGTGCAACTAAATTAGTAACTCTGCCTACACATTCCAGTCTATGAAATGGTTTAATTGATACTCTCCTTATGCATTTAGAAGGATTTAGATGATCCACAGACTGTGTGGAAAATGTCCTTCAGAATGTGCAGTGAATGGAAGCTAATGCTAAAGCCCAGATCTGTCTTAGGGTCATTGCTTCTCACCAACATGTGAAACCCTGTAACTAGTATGTTCTCCATTTGTGCTACTAGACCAGTCAGGACCATCTTTCAGGCATATTAGGTTTCAATACTCTGTTGATGGAATCTCAGTATGAAATAACTTTCAGTCACAGATTGGGCAGGTAAATTGTGAATCCCTTTGAGCAAGATGCACATGAGCATCAAAAGCGAAATGAAAGAGCATGCAAGCCACAGTTCTGTCATTGGCTTCTGGAGTGAGAGGACAGTTAGGATGAGGGCTACTTACGAAGAAACAGAATACAGAGGAATCTCAGTCTTCAAGACGAGAACTCTGGCTACAGTCTGGGAAACCCTAGCCACTTGCAGTGACCTCTGACAGGATAGTGTCATTGCATGATCTTTCACATTAGCAGAGCACTGGTAAGATCAATACGGAAAGCTCATTGTGAGGGTTAAGAGGTAGCTCAGCAGGTCAAAGCACTTGCTGCCTAACCTTCTGATCTGAGTTCAATTCCTCGGTCCCATCTGTTGAAAGGAGAGAATTGCCACAAGTTGTTCTCTGACCACTACACACTGGCACATAAGTGACACCCCTCCCCGCAGTAATTAAATGAGTAAATAAGTTTTTGAATTGTAATTTAAGAAGTTGAAAAAGAACCACCATTCATGTTGACCAAGCTTCAATCTTCAGAGAAAGATCTATCAAGGACACACCACATAATTGCAGAATGCTGTTTTCTTCATTACATTAGCGCTTTACAGATTCAGAAAAGAGCATTTACCTCACACCAATTATTTTCCTCAGGCAGTTCCAAGAAGAAAAATGTCAAATAATTATGTTCTTGCTACACTCCAGAATTTTCATTTGATTTTCCATATGAAGACTAATCCGAGGAAGTAGGAAATAATTTCTATTCACTTTTTCTAACACAGTTTACTTTTTATCATCTGAGCTCCTTACCTGAGAATTTAATAAACTCTTGTGGTCTATATTTTAATTCATTTCTTTCTCTTAATTCCCATACTGGCCACATAACATGAGGAAAGAGTTTTTCAATAACTGAGTGTGTAGTAACAGTAACTAAAATGACATAAGGTGAATTGTTCTGTTGTCTGGCATTTTTTATTGAAAAAACATGATGCTTGGTACATTACTGTAATGATGGTGATTATTTCCAACATATTTAATAAAGTGTTTTAGATTTGACTATTTTTATTAAATTAACCAGATGGTGGTAGCACATAATTTCACCCAGAAATGTACATTAATTATTAACAATAAATGTAGGGCAGAACAACAGACTTCAGTAATACAGTAGCACATCTGCAAGAGAGATTGTTGGCGATTTGAAAATGCTAATTCTGTGATTAATCTTCCATTTGGCTTCTGAGCAACAGAAGTGCTGCCGGAAGGAGCGCGGGATGAGTGATGGCGCACACAGGCTGCATCACTTTCCAGTTCCAGGCAGCAGAAGGGCACTTCGGGAGGCAGCAGGGACTTTTGTCACAAACCTCTTTGGAAGATGTGTTCTGTTGTCTTTATTTGATGCACTCATCCTTAAGATAATGCGGGATATTCTTTTCTTCTTTTCAGAAAACTTTTAAACCCACCAGTCTGAATTCCCTCCCTTTCACAGAATCACCATTTCTCCTACTCCAATTTCACTCTTCTCTAGCACAGGAAAATTATCATCAACTGTTACAAAGCTATGGTATTCTTATATCTGAAATACAGTGTAAAATGATGGACCCTTCATTTCAAGAGACACAGGACAATGGAGAAGTTCAAAGTAATGAAGAGGATCGGTTATGGACCTTCTGTGAGAGAACAGACTAGGAGAACAGGCACGGGAACAGGAGCATGCTTTCACAAAAAATAAGACACATGAGCTTCTTAATGCTCAAATGATGACTGGGTGGAACCAACTTTGGTCAAACAAATCTCAGAAGGCAAGAATCACAGAGTAGCCACATATCAGCTGTTCGAGATGAACATATGTTTAATTTTTTATTTTAAGTGTGTGATTGTTTTGACAGCATATATGTAAGTGCATCCATGCAATGCCCATGGAGGCCAGAAGAGGGTGTCAGATCCCCTGGAACTGGACTTACCTGTGGTTGTTATCCACCATGTGGGTGCTGGGAACAGAACTCAGGTCCTCTGCAAGAGCAGCCTGTACTCTTAAATGATAAGCCAAAAGCCCTAAAATGGAAATATCTTAAAGCTTACGGGGGAGGGTGTGGTTTTTAAAGCCTAGATAAAAGAATTGACTGATTTTTGTAACTTGGGTAGGAGTAGTGATTGAAAATACAATTTTAGAATTTCCATTGTAATTCCCAGATAATGGATTCATAATACAGCTTGTAAAAACAAGTTGTTTTAGGAAAACAATTGGTTGATAACTCATAATTTACTCTTCTTTTTTTTTGTCTTTTTGAGACAGGGTTTCCTTGTAGCCCCAACTGGCCTGGAACTCAGTAGGTAGACTAGGCTGGTCTTAAACTCACAGAAATCCAACTGTCTCTGCCTCCTGAGTGCTTAGTTTTATTTGTATGTATATGAACATGTCAGACACAGTCAGTGGAAGAAATTCTTAGTAAAACTGTATGTCATATTAAGAAAAACTATAATAAATAATTAATAAAATTGGAAAACTAGACTGACCATTAATACAAGACAACAAACTCACGTTATTAAATTAAGAATAGAAGAAAGGCTATATTTTCATTTCATAAAAAGGATTTAATACCCAGAAAATGATAATATCATATAATGAATAATTCTATGTTAATGAATGAACTAACTAAAATGGACAAATTTATAAAAAGAAACAAATTACCAAAAGAGACTTATGATGAAATAGAAATTCTTAATAGATGGATAGTACATGAAGATATTGAATTAGTAAAAATAATTTAAAGAAACATCTTCCCACAAAGCAAAAACAATACCATGCAGTTTCACCAATGAATCCTATCATACATTTAAAGAAAATTAACAGAAGTATTTCATAAGTTATTGGAAAAGTAGAACAAGAAGGAAACATTTAAATTCATTGTAGGGACCAATGTTAGTCTTACACATAAATCAAAGATATAAACTATATATCCAGTTTTTATGTACATGCAAAATTTTCAACAATATCAAAGTCTACTAAATTGTCAAAGGTCTTGTATACAAATCAACAAGGGGGAGTCATCTCAAAATATAAAACTAGTTTACAATATGAAAATCAATTAATGTAGAATATCATCCTAGTACAATAAAAAATGTCTCTTGATAATCTCAATAAATGCAGTAAAAAGATTTGGCAAAATCCAATGCTCTTTCATAATTTAAAAAGAAAAATCACCACTCTACCAAATAGGATTAGAATAGGAGCACATCAACCAGATGAAGAACATCCACAGAAAAGTCACAGCAGATATTTGCTAAAGTTTGAGACCCTGAAGATAAAGCACTGAGATAACAGCATCGATTCCTGCCTTTGTATTCAAACCTTAGGAAAATTAGGCAAAAGAAAGAGGTAGATAAAAGGGGCCTGGAGAGATGGCCTAGCGGTTGAGAGCACTGACTGCTCTTGCAGAGGACCCAGGTTCCATCCCCAGCACCCACATGGTAGCTGAGAACCATCTTTAAGTCCAGTTCCAGGGGAATCTGACACCCTCTTCTGACCTCCGCAGCATTGCATGACACGGGTTCACAAACCTACATGCAGACAGTACATTCATACACAAAAAAATAAGTTAAATTTTAAAAAATTAAAAAATATATAAAAAAGATAAAAGGTATCCAGGTTGAAAAGAAATAAAGCTATTACTTACAGAAAATATAAACATATATATATGATTATATATACGATATATATTATAGATATTATATATGATATATAATATATATAATCTAACAGTTCCTCAGAACACTTTTAAAAATATATTTATTTATTATGTGTATGAGTATATTGCCTGCATGTATGTAAGTGCTCTCATGTCATGCAATGCCTGTGGAGGTCAGAAGAGGGTATCTAGTTGCCCTGGAACTGGAGTTACAGATGGTTGTTAGCCACCATGTGGGATCTGGGAATCAAACTCAGGTCCACTGCAAGAGTAGCCAGTGTTCTTAACCACTGAGCCATCTCCCCACGCCCCAGAAAACTCTTTAAATAATAAGTTCAATGAGATTTTAGTCTGGAAGATAAATGTATGGAAGTGAAATTGCTTTCACTTTGGTTGCAGGACATATAGACATTAATCTGGAACTGAGAAAGAAGATGTCTACTGTGGGTTAGCTTTCATCGTGCCCGAAGTTGCTGTGCAGACCTACTGGAAAGAGACAACATCAGTGCTCTTTAACGAGAGCTGGATCCTGCATGCTACGATGCCAATCTGCCAGGAAGGGTGTGTCCACCAGTACTATGGTAGCAAGACCATTGTAGGAGTGACCAATCACTTTCTGGTTGGATTTAAAGCCTGCTTCATGCAAAAACTGTTTGAAGAAGTCTTGGGGCCTGTGGGGCCCAGTTCTTATTTTGTTAAATGGTTATGTTGACAAGCTGCTATCTACATACATGTTTTTATCCATAGATTTGTGCTGTTCCCAACCTTAAATGGATTCTTAAAGCATTTCGGCATTACTGACAAAGGCCCTCTCTGCCCACATTCCTCCATTTGCTAAATGAAGTTAATGTGGACAATTCAATTTTAATGACAGGCTTAAAAATGAATTGATATCATATACTGTTACATCGCCCAGCTCCTACATGATAGTTCCCTTAAGCCCTGCTTTTGCCCAGCAGCCTAGACTGAAATCCTTGCTTGCTATTTCCTCCTCCCTTGTGGTCAAGAAGTTTGCCTGTGCTGATGCAATGGGTGACCACACAGTTCATCCTAAGCAGATGGAGCACTGTTGCTTCCTATGTGAGTCAAGTGAGGCACATGGTAAATATTAGCTGGTTAAATTACCAAACATGTATGTGCATGTGTGTGTGTGTGTGTGTGTGTGTGTGTGTGTGTGTGTTTACTTGTGGGTGAGGGCATGAGCATAGAGGCCAGAGATTCCAATCACTCTCCATCTTACTTTTTCAGATGAGTTCTCTCACTGAATATAGAACTTAGCAATAGCAGGCTGGCCAGTGAGCTCCTAGCATCCTGATTGTACTCCCCAGTGCCAGGATTACAGGTGTATACTACCACACACTTATATTTTTATGTAGATGCTGGGAATCAAACACAAGTCCTTCTGAGTCATCTCCTCAGGTCTCCAAGTATGTCAACAGTGGTTAATTAAAAAATTTCCTCTAATCAAGATAATTGCTAACTGTCTATAGTTAATAATCCTTTATAGTTGCAGATAAATAACTTCATGATATTTTATAGTCCATGCTGCCTCCAGCAATGAACATCAGAAACTATGCAAGAAAAGGCTAGGACAGAAACAGAAATTTATTAATAGAGGCATTATTCATAGAGATCTCTCTGAGGACAGTTAACAGGTTAGCAGGTTATATTCTAAGAGTGAAAGTAAGCAACTGGGTTTGGTCAGGAATCTTTCAATTTTTTTAATCATCTATTATCTATCTACCTATCTGTCTGCCTATCTATCATGTATTATCTATCATTTATCTGTAATCTGTTTATCTCTCATCTATTCATCCATTTAATCAAATCTCCACCCAGTACTTCATTGTATTGTAAGCATGGATCTTGAAAAGGAAGATTCAGTAGCTAAAGAAAAAAGACTTGAGGAAATAAAACAATGTAGGAGGCAGGTTGGAAATTCTGAACCTAGGCAGGTATGTCTAAATAATAGCTTCATTACCAAAAGCCACAGTAGCCTGCCAACAGATGACAACCAACATGCTTTCCCCCTTTCTATACTTTAACCAAGTGAACTTTCACAGAATTTGGTGCGAGCCTTGTACTTTACACATATAAAGAACATGATAACCAATGGAGTTAGGTAACTTGCTCACAGAAAATCCATTTATAAAGAAAGAATGTGAACTCTGACTCCACAGCCCTGATCTTTAGGGTGGCCCGTACTCGACATGAATCCCCATGTAGCAGAGCAGGCAACCCTAGACCTACACAAACTGGAGCACAAGTCAGAGGGAAGAGGAAGAGTGGGACAGTAACGATGCTGCCATTTATGGTTCCCTGGTATAGAAACACCTGAGGTCAGGTGCCAGAAACTCACCATCCAAAACCATGGAGGTCGTTGGCCTCAGCTGGTCTACACCTTCTGAGGAACTAGGAAGAGGTGATATTAATGACTGAAGGCCATCAACAGTACCAACTGAAGGCAAAGCCCATGATAGAATTCATTAACAGATCATTGTATTTTCACTAGAAATTATGGATTGATTTGCCCCCCTTTGAAATGTCATCTAATGTTAAAGGAGACATCTACTGTGCTTCTCAGCCTGGCAGGGAAATAGTAAACACAAACATGCTCTAGTTCACTTTTTGGGTGCAATAAGCATTACTTTGATAAGTCCTAATGAGGACAGCAGACATCAGTGATACAGACAAGCCATTGGGTTGAGAACAGAAATATCAACATAGGCACAATTTCCTAATTTTCTCATCTTTTTTGTACATTAATTGGTTAATGGACTTGAGCCAGGATATCTACACAGACAAAACAAAGTGGATAATTGAACAATTATCTGATGAATTTAAACACTAAAGAAAGTGACTTTGGATAATTGAGATTTTATTCTAAACTGCTGGAACATGTTTCTTTGGGGAAAAGTTATCTAGATGGTGGTAGACCCGTTGCATGGATTGACCTTTCCCTGCTAGATGTAGGCCCACCTAAGCAGTTCTGAAATGTCTAGAAAAGTGAAGAGGTCTGCCTCTGAGCTGCGATGCCATCATTAGAAAGTCTATGACGTGAAAGAGAATTAGAACCTCCCTTGGTATCACATGGAATCCAAGGTTTGTTGTTATACAGAGCCACGTGAAGTGTAGTTGAAATGCAGCACGTCAACACTCCTGTCTGGAGAACACCTGGCCATGGCATGGTAAGATGGATGAGGGACAGCAAGCAGCACTCAGGATCTAAGCCTGGACACAGGGCTGACTCAGGACTGGTTTCCATGGAGCCAAATGCTTCTTAAGGGATCAGGCTTTTGTCTGCCAGCGTTACTATACGTGTTTAATAGATGCGAAAACTGTGGCTGGAGAAATGGCTCAGCTGTTAATAGCACTGGATGCTCTTTCAGAGGACCTGGGTTCAATTCCCATCACCCATGTGGTGGCTAACAATCATCCTTAACTCCAATTCCAGGGGAATCCAATGCCCTCTTCTAACCTCTGCAGGCATTGTGTAGTGACACAGGTATACTTACAAACATGCAGGCAATACACTTATACACATACAGCAAAAATAATTTTTAAATATTAAAAGTAAAAATAGAAGAAACTAGAAAAGGGGAGAAAATCAGTGGCTAGTTTAAACACAGCTTAAAGAACTTGTAGTACCAATACCACGCCTCGTAGCTATCTAATCCCAAAATTGCTGTAATCTAAGGACTTCAAGATACCCTTAAATAAATTCTTTCTACCAGGCAAAAGCAAACTGTGCTTTAATTTTTGAGCTCTCTGAGGATGCTTTCACTGTGGAAAGGAATTAAGCAGTGGTATTGTTGAATTATATAACTTTCTTGTTAGGACAAAGCCTGCCAAACAATCAAAGGCAGGAATTTTCTTTCACCTCAGTTGTAGAGGATTCAGTCCTTGGTTACGTGGCCCCATGCTGGGCAGAGCATCCTGGGAGTGCCAGTGTCTGGTGTAAGCAGAGAGTGGGAGGAGCCCTGGAATGGAGCATGATAAGACTCAGCACCAAGGGCCTTCCCCCAGGGAAGGACCTCCTCCAGCTAGGCCACACACCCTGTTTTACAGATTAATTCATGAGTGCCACAGAGCCCTCCTGTGCTAGTGTTCTCTGGAACTGCCATACGAATACCCCAGAAGAGTGTCTTACCAATCTCCTTGGTGTTTCATTGTTGTTGTTGTTGTTGTTGTTGTTGTGTAAGATCTCCCTGTGTTTCATTGTTGTTGTTGTTGTTGTTGTTGTCTAAGATCTCCCTGTGTTTCATTGTTGTTGTTGTTGTTAAGATCTCCCTGTGTTTCATTGTTAAGATCTCCCTGTGTTTCATTGTTATTGTTGTTGTCTAAGATCTCCCTGTGTTTCATTGTTATTGTTGTTGTTGTCTAAGATTTCCCTGTGTTTCATTGTTGTTGTTGTTGTCTAAGATCTCCCTGTGTTTCATTGTTGTTGTTGTTGTTGTTGTCTAAGATCTCCCTGTGTTTCATTGTTGTTGTCTAAGATCTCCCTGTATCTCCAGCTGGTCTGAAACTCCTTATGTAGACCAGGATGGCCTCCATCTCATGGAGATCTACCTGCATCTGCCTCTGCCTTCTCCAGAATGCTAAGATTAAAGTACACAACACTGGGCTTCTCTTAGTTGTTTCGGTTTTTACTCTTTTTTTTTTTTTTTAGTATTTTTGAGACAGGGTCTCCCTTTAGTCCCAGCTGGCCTGGAGCTGGCTCTGTAGACCACGCTGGCCATGAACTTATGGAGATCCATCTGCCTCTGCTTCTGCCTCCTGAGTTCTGAAATTAAAGGTGTGTACCACCACGCCCAGCCTCTTAGGTGTTTCTGAATTCAATCATGTTGATCACCAAGCTCAACAATCCAAGTTAGTACTGTGCAACAGAATTTCCTCTAATCACATCATTAATGCTCATGTCCATGACTAGTCAGAGCATAATAACTCATTCTATCTAACTGTAGCAGAGACGGTTCCTATGTAGTCAAAGTTAGAATTAAGAAACAGAATCACAGGACAAAACGTCACCAACTTAACGGCTGAGGAAAGAAAAGATACAGGTTTGAATTGAGTAGGATTTACCAAAAAGTGCAATTGGAAGGTGAACCGTCTGAACATTCAAAGGAAGAAAAGCCTCAGATTGCCATAAACATCGACCCTCTGTGGCCTACATGTAAAACTATTTATAATGAATCCAAAGAACTTATACTTCTAGGTGCCACAAACGGTTCTGATATGAGAGACTTCCTTGCCTGCCCACCATAGAACAAGGAGAATATGACAATGATGGAGGTCGCTCCCCAATGTAAATTGGAGACAACTATTGTCAGAGGTGATCTTTTAAAAAACCGGTAAAACTGCTTTCTTAATTGACTACTAGACATGGGACTGTGGAAGGGATTACCCTCTCTGTTCAGACACACATATAAACTAAAGTCCAGGGCTTGGGCACTCAGGCAAAATATATTTACTACAGGAGCTCTGACATCAGCAAATGGATGTTTCTACCAGGTGGATTTAGGGCCAGGGGATCCAGGCCCACACAAAAGGGAAGGGCTCCTGCCTCTAGGGATCTAGGGGATTTTCTCTTAATGTTTCGTTTTCTGTCTGTGACCGTTTTGAACCTCCTTTGTTTGAGATATTTGTGGTCAGTAATGAAGTTGTCGTTCTGTATTCGCGTTTGTACTTTTTGTTTTCTTTAATTGACGCTATTGACTGTTACGAATATTCCCCCCTAAGACTGTGTGAACCTGATACTGGGAGGATGTATGTGAGTACCACATCATGCAAGTGTAAGATGGCCTCTGGAATGGCCAGAGAGTGTTACCAAAGGCCACTAAACACAATAAGCAAGATTATGGGTCTCCTGAGTCAAGCAATGATCTCCACCGTCAGACCAGATACACCTCACCTGGCCTGGAAAATACTGTGCAGCAAAAAGGCAAACCCGAATGTGCCGTGTAATATCCAAATTCTAATATGGTATTGGCTCTCCCCCTTGTGAGAAATACACCCATGGCTGATGTGCCAACAGACTTACATCCTCTACAGTTTAGATGTTATAAGCCACAGTAAAGACCCGTCATATGTATACAGGGGGGAAATTGTAATTCATGGCTTAACATATCCAAACATGTTCTGATGCTAAAGCTACCCTACCATAACTATTAGTGCTGCTTAAATACCTATTAATCTATTGCTTGTGTTGCATCTTAGTAGGATCAGAAAGGTTATTCCTGGACCAACTGTCGGCCCATGAAAGGTAGCAACACAGAATTGACCAGAGTACCAAGTCAAACAGCTCCAGAGAGATGGCACTGTTTTAACCTCTCATCCACCTGTCGCCCCTTTTCTAAGCCTAGGGAACCACCTGCAGAAAAGAGGGTGGCGGTTAAGAATGTAGTGGCTGGATTGGGGTGAACGTGGTGAAACGTCAGGCAATGTAGTCTGGACACATTTTGATCAAATGTAATTGTCGATACAAACCACCTGTCACTCCCCCTCCTGATTGGTTGGCTGGTAGGTGTTTGCGGCGACAAACGCCTGCAGATAGGTTTTTGCATGATGAAGGATGCTTTACTCATGGATATCCACTTATAGCTCTTAAAATGGAAAAAAAAAAAACAAAAAAAACCTGAGCGAAAGATGCAAGGACATGTATATGGCAGTATGCATGATCTGGGATGGGCGGGGTGGGGTGGAGGGCCCGGCCTCAGCTGACTGCATTGGGACCCATGTAATGCCATGCACCAAGCATCAATACAAATTATTAACCAAAAAGAAACAAAACAAGACCCACCAAGAGCACCCAAATCCACAAAAAGCTCATTGTTATGAGAGGGGAAAAAGTGCCTTAGGAGAAATCTGGTCAAGAGGATAAGGCTCTAGTCAAGATGAAGACCCACCTTCTCAGTTTGGCTGGGTGAATCACCTGGTCATAGCACCATACCAAAGGCAGATTCACCTTAAGTCATGCTAAAGAGATAGGCAAGAGGTGGAGAGATTTCTCAGTGGTTAAGAGTACTGTACTGGTTGCTCTTGCAAAGGACCCGATTCAATTCCCAACACCTACATGGCAGCTAACAACCATGACTCCAGTTCCAGGGCATCTGATGCCCTCTTCTAATCACCACAGGTACTTCCCAACATACACACATACGTACATGCAGGCAATACACTCAAACACATAAAATAAATAATTTATAAAGATAAGCAAATACCTCATGTGTTAATAAGATGGCAAACATTTTCTGCCCAGAATCTCTGCCCCTAGTGCAGTGCTTGGGGACAGGTCACAGACAGCAGTTCTCTGTAAGTCTCCCTGCTTTTCTGAATTCACCTTCAGAAAGGCATAACTTCTTTTCTTCTTTATATCTCTTTTCTAATCATGCTTCCCCTAATGTGTCGGGATGCCCCATCTTGTACTTTTACTTTCTCTATAAATCTCCCTTCCCACCTCTGCCAGGATGCTGCTAACCCACCTGTGTCTGGTGGCTGCGTCATCTTCAAACCCACATGGTCTTATTTGTGGTTGTCTTTCCCTCTCCCTCTATTCTCCTCCTCTGGGCAGCTGCTGAGATTTCCTGCTTGTCTATGTTGAGAATTTCTCCTTACATTTTAATAAAATTGCCCTAAAACTTCTCCTTGAGTCTAGTTATCGATTCTTTTATGAATGAAACGAAGAACCCTAAAAGGGGTCCCATTTCCCTCTGTATCACTATGGAATATAGTATGTTCTTTTTGAAGGTTATTAGTTACCCAAATTGTCAAACACAACCTTGTACAAATATTAATTGAAGTGTTATAAACAGATCAAAGTACACATTTATTTTTTTCCTATATCAAAACATAATGAAGGCTGGCAACTCCATATGAGTACATGTTAAGGTTAAAAGGAGGATTTAAACTTCCCATTTACAAGATAGTTTTCGGCAAAATTCATCTCTAGTGGGTACCACATGCATCAATACAGCCAAGATAAAGCAAAGTTTACATACCATTCCCCAAACATTAACAAAACCTAAACTAAAATGTAACATTCTGTTTCTCTAGAAACTCAATAAAGAGTTATTTTTTATCTTCCATAACTGGTAAGCAATGAGCCATAAACATAAGTGGGGGAAAGAGTGGTCAGGGATACACACAAATACTGAGAAACAAATTTTCTAGTTTCCTTAGCTTCCTGGAAAAGGCAGCTCAGAATCCCTTGTCTATATGCTTGACACCAAGTACAGCAAATACTGGAAGTCAGAGTGCTTTGTTCTTCGTTAAGAAATGAAGAATTGGGGCTGGAGAGATGGCCTAGTGGTTAAGAGCACCGACTGCTCTAGCAGAGGACCTGGGTTCCATCCCCAGCACCCACATGGTAGCTGAGAACCGTCTTTAACTCCAATTCCAGGAGAACTCCAGTTCCAGGGGAATCCGAGACCCTCTTCTGACTTCCATGGCATTGCATGACATGGGTGCACAAACCTACATGTGGACAGTACATTCATACACATACAAAAATAAATAAATAAAAATTAAAAAAAAAGAAATGAAGAATTTTGAATGACAATATTCAAACACGGTTTTATATAACTGAGAGTATTCTATTACTTTCAATATTAAAATCTTTCAAACAGCTCACAGCTCTCTCTTTTGTTAAATGTGCACAACTATTTCTCAAAAATATGAAATACCTTATTTGAAAACCAAAGCAAGAAGTGAATCACACATAAATTTCCAGAGTGAGAGGGAATTATACGTCATATATAATATCAAGTGGTGATACCAGGACATTAGACTGGGCAAGAATTACTATGAAAAATTGCTTGGTTTAAAGAGCAATTAAGGACTTAATGGAGGAAAGTAATCAGGAATAGGGTGATCTAACCACTGAAAGAGCAGTAAGTGCACAATACAAAACTCAAAATATGCCCTGTGAATATTCATGAGCTAATCTTATTGTGACTTCTCAAATGGTGACATTTTCTAGTAAGAAAACATTTAACAAAAAAAAAGCTCCTGAGCTTCTGAACATTATATAAAGTTCATACTGTAAATGCAACAAAATTAAGTACTATAAGCAAAGGACTGCCATTTGGACAAAGTGTTAGAGAGTGGAGCTGTGCAGTTAAAGTCGTGACTTCCTACTTTCAGAAAATCCGCAAAAATTCACCCTGATAAATGGAAACATCTGAAACAGGCCTAGTTAACAAAGATAGAGCTGTCTTTCTGGCCATTGTCTAACACCTCTGCACATGCTCATTCACTTGAGGCAATTACCTTCATTAAAACCGGGAGTGGGAGGGAAGGTTATATAAAAAAGTTTCCGATAAGAAGTTGATGCCCAGATTAAGAAAAGGCAGTTCTTTGGGTTGAAGCTGCCTAGACGGAAACAAAAAACAAAAACATCCAAAGGAGAGGCAGCCAAAGTCCACTGAGGAGAAAGGATCAGCTCAGCAAAGCGATGTAACTGCAAAACCCCAATGGATATGGAAATCAGGAGCAGGCGCTAGCACTCTAGTGTGCAGGGGATGTGGGCTGCACTTATGCAAAAGAACCCACTGAGAAAATGCATTGTGCTTGACCTGAATTAGCCAGACAGCCTGTCTGAGGTGCTCAGCGTGTCACCCAGTGGCATGAGAAAATTACATAAACGCACATGCAGCTTGTTGCCACAGAATTTTCTTGTGAACATACTGTCAACACCATTTTCTTTTTACATCTTAACTCAAAACATGACAGTCAGGCAAACTGAGTGTTTTTCCCTCAGTGGGGAGCTGTCCAGGGTTTCCGGACTGCAGGAGGGTAGACTCCACCCTGGGGAGAGCTCACCAAAGAGTCCTGTCAGGTAGTTCACTCTGCAGAAATGGCCAAAGACTGCTTTGTGGTCTCTTCCCTTTCTTTGCTTCATAATCATGAATCCTTTCAGGATCAGAGGGCACTTCAGCATCTTCGTAGAGGACCTTGGTTATACCCTAAGAAATTCTCAAGGTTTATGGGAAGATCAGAGAGAAAATGGATTTCTGAACAAAACGGATAAATAAAATGGATTATATCTAGCCCACCTCATGGTCTGGTCCTCCTCACAAATGAAAGCTCAATTTCTTCCTCCCATATTAGTTGAATTAGTTTATTGCAAGTTTCATGAAGCCCGTTAAAAAATGTACGTCCACTTGTAAAGTGAAGATGGGAGACTCTAAGGTTAATGCGAAGATGAATTTAACTTAAAATTATTGAAACTTAACAGAACTCCAAACATTCTTCATTTCCATCAAAAGTAAAATTCTTGGTCGGTTTGCTTCCTGGGGAGAAAAAGTACATGATCACAGGGGAGATGGATACTTATAATTAATCCAGGCTGTGAATGTCAGCTTCAGCGAAACTTCTCCCTGTGCACTTGTCAGGGTGTCGCGTTCATCCTTGAGGGATCCATCAATTCGCAGAGAAGCATCGGGAGGCCAAAAAGGAAGTTTATCTTCATTTCTTCCTTCTTCCCAAGGTTAACTATCTTCAGATCACTTTTAAACTAAAATAAAGAAGGACTGCCTTTTTATTACTGAAGTTTTAGTTCCTAAGTGTTCAAAAGAAAAGAAAAAATTAAACTTAAAAAGAATGTGGTGGATATTCATAAAGACTGAAGCAGTATCAGAACCACTACCGTAAGAGTGACCTTGTGACCAATAAAGGACCTCAGTGATAAACAGCACATGCACGGAGGGCCTGAAATGGAATGGTACACCTATGTGTTTCTACTGATGGAAAACGATCTCTTCAGTCATGAAATGACAAAGATGTTTATTACAAGAAACCAAGGACAGTAGCTATGTCACTATATTGCAGGCCTTAGTCTAAAGGATGAAGAGGCATTGTGCTGGGAGAAAATGCTTAGGTGTAACAAGCTTGGGGAAAGTTCATCTCCTCTTTGTTTCTCTTATTGTTCATGTTCTCAAGCATCAAGTTGGTTATTCTTGTTTGTAGGTAACATTAAAAATGTTCATACCAATTTTTTTTAAATATTGTTTTTCTGAGCCACTGTTTAGACTAAGATTTTGCTTACTTGAAATCCTTTTATTTAAATATGATTTTATGTTTTTCTGTTATATCTGCTCTTGGTAATTGGCTCCCTCTTCTATCCTTTTTAATTTTAAGATTCATCTTATTTTGAAACAATAGTATCACATTTTCTCTAAATGCTTCCAGCTCAGAATGTGTAAAATCTGTTTTTCATGGTGGCCCGTCCACCTCCTTTTCAACCACAGGATCGTTGAGTGCCAGTCCCATTTAGCTGGTGGTTCAGAACCTTCTGCTGCCCCCTGCTCCTCATCTTGCTTCTTCCTTTCCCATGTCTCCTGATCTTCACCTTCACCACAGGTCACAAGAGCAGGAGCTCTTCTCCTTCAATGTACCCTTGACTTTCCTCACCCATCCTCGGCAACATGACCCAGCACCCGTTCTCACTACTTGTCCCACTGGCCACTCGAAATCCATGTGTCTAAGAACCAGTTAACCAACTTTCTGTTCAAATGTTTTCCTTTCTGCACGATGATTTTCTTGCCTTACTTTCTCGAGCAACTCCTCAAAAACATGTTGCATAGTGGACAAAAAGAGTGGACTAGCTGGAGACCCATGTCTGCAGAAGAAGGATTCCCATCTTAAAACTCATCTCCCAGTGAAAGTTTACAACAAAAAAGCCAAGAGTCCAAAAAGTGGGTCACCCAATCCACAATCATTGTCTGTGTCCAATATGCACTCTGGTAGTGTTGCACTTTTTAAAAATAAATTTGTATAAATTCTTTGAGAATTTCATGCCTCCACACAATGTATTTTGATCACTCTCACCCAGAGTCTTCCCAGAACCACCCACCATCCATCCCCACTCACCCTGGCTTCCCATTCTCTTTGTCTCATAACCCACCAAGTACAATCTCTGCTGCGCATTTGCTCACAGTGTGGGGAAATACAATGGAGCATGGCCAGCCTAGTAGGGGCCTCACACTTCAGGGAAACTTATTCCTCTTCCCTCTGTGCCAACAGAGACTGTGAGATTATGTTTTGTGTATGTGCATGTAGATAGGTCTTCCTCTTCCATCAAACATAACTCCTTTAGAGTTCTCCTTTGGAGAATTCCCTACATTCCCAGTATATCTTATATCTGGTTTCCTTCATCAGTAACTTGAAGTTCAGCTTAATGGTGTTAGGTTATAAAGGCACCAATCCCCGATAAAAAGGCACATGAGACTTAAGTCACTCTGGGAACATGGTTTACTTCCATTGGAACAGCCTAAGCAGGCTACCTGTGGACACGTGGTGGAATAGCAGCAGGAGCAAGATGGTGACTGGGGCCCACCCACTGGTGGGTACAGGGGGGAAGAAATCAGAAGATTGACATTTGTGTGTCCCTTGGAATTCTGGGAAGCCCAGACCTAACAAATGCTTCTTACTTTCTTTCCCATTGTGGTCGCCATGTCTGCTTAGTGTTTCCTCTGGCAGAACACAAATTCTCATCTGGCAAATCAAACTAGTCTCAAGCTTGGAGTGAGGCAGACATCTTAACTGCATCCTTTGCACATTTCTGCAACAGTCCTTGTAGCTTCCAATATTTATTAGACTGTGAGATGAGTTATATAACCTTGTTATGTCCCTTGCAAAACCACCTATGAATCCATGTAAATGCTCTTCTCTCCGGGAATTTGGGATGCAAACCCTGAAGATTAGAAGGAGGAAATTGCTCAATAGATGCAATTTCTGGCTCCCTCTCCTCCCTTAAAGCAGAGATAACATAGTTTACCAGGCTCTCCAGGCAGAGCATTTAGTCAAAGTGTTTACTTCGAGTTGTCAGAGGCAAGAGGCTAAGGAAGAGATTAAATTTATAGCATGGAGACATGTTTTTACATAATCTAACTAGAAATTCCTCAAAATCAGACACATGTTGAAAATATCCACCATGAAAAGCACTGGGAAGCAGGGCTGAGAACTTCTACTACTTGCCCTGTATATTCTCAAAATGGACAGGACCACTGCAATTAACATTGGAGATACTTTATAAGGATAAATTGAAGGTCTGGAAATGAAAATTATAGGTATAAAGAAATCTCCAGTCTGTTTAGCAAATAAATATTTTGAATTCTGGAGATCAGCCCAACCAACAGCAGACAGCAAGTCTCATGGGGAAGATGTGAGCTTCATCCTAGGGTGAGGCTGATGTCACCTGTGGCACCGACAAATGACAGGTATACAACCTAGGTGCAAAGGAACAGATATTCTATAAAGCCTGGGTCTGCTTTCTTCGCTATGGGAGTAGGTATTGAAAGAGGAAAAACAGAATTGGAAAGAAAAGGTAGGTTCCATGCTGGAGATGATGGAACCCAGAGGGTGATGGCCTGGAGTGAGCAAAGGACATGCCAAGATTGCAATGTTCCTGCGGGAGCAGTGCCTGAAGGAGAAAGGACATGCCAAGATGGTAATGTTCCTGTGGGAGCAGTGCCTGAAGGAGAAAGGACATGCCAAGATGGTAATGTTCCTAAGGGAGCAGTGCCTGAAGGAGAAAGGACATGCCAAGATGGTAATGTTCCTGCAGGAGCAGTGCCTGAAGAAGAAAGGACATGCCAAGATGGTAATGTTCCTACAGGAACAGGGCCTGAAGGAGTAAGGACATGCCAAGATGGTAATGTTCCTACAGGTACAGGGCCTGAAGGAGAAAGGACATGCCAAGATGGTAATGTTCCTACAGGAACAGGACCTGAAAGAGTAAAGACATGCCAAGATGGTAATGTTCCTACAAGAACAGGGCCTGAAGGAGTAAGGACATGCCAAGGGTAATGTCCCCATGGGAGCAGTGCCTGAAGGGGTAAGGACATGCCAAGATGGTAATGTTCCTACAGGAATAGGGCTTGAAGGAGTAAGGACATGCCAAGATGGTAATGTTCCTAAGGGAGCAGTGCCTGAAGGAGAAAGGACATGCCAAGATGGTAATGTTCCTGTGGGAGCAGTGCCTGAAGGAGAAAGGACATGCCAAGATGGTAATGTTCCTAAGGGAGCAGTGCCTGAAGGAGAAAGGACATGCCAAGATGGTAATGTTCCTATAGGAGCAGTGCCTGAAGGAGAAAGGACATGCCAAGATGGTAATGTACCCAGGGGAGCAGTGCCTGAAGGAGAAAAGAAGAGGTTTGACTTACTGGACTCAGCTAAATTAGGATGTCTCTGTCATCCACACAGAATTCTCAGAAGTTGGATTGGGACTGACACCTCCTCTGCTCACACCTATGTCTCCATTTTCCCAGTGGACTCACTTCTAGAGACTCTCACTCCATCAGACACTAATCCCCCTACATTCTTTCCAACAAAACTTAATCATCCTCTTTTTAATAGATTTGCCTTCCTCAAATGCGGCCTTGCTCAGTGTTACTTTCTGTCTCCTGTCTAACTTCCTTTACCCTTTGTCTAACTTTACTGTCCAGCTTAAAAATGAAAACTTGACAAGCGAGCATCAATGTACTCGAGGTCTACAAGGTCATGGATTGATATGTGTATATATTGCTAACTGCTTACTACAACCAAATAATCAATTTTTCTATCTCCACACAGTTCATGTGTCCATAGGTATGAGCATGTATGTGTACATGTGTGTACATATGTGTGTGCTGATTATACATATGGGGAGACACTGAATTCAAAATTGTCCCATAAATTGATTGCATTCCTCCATGTTTCTGCTATCCACTGTGCATCAGGACAGAAGCAGAAAAATTAAATAAATAAATTTGTCTAAGATATAAAGAATACATGTATTCCTTCTTCCTGGCCTTAACAGGATTATTATTTTGAGAAAGTAAGATCAAAACATAGGAAGTATTTTCAATCGCAGGGTATGTTTGGAGTCCAAACTAACCCCTAGTCAATGGAAATCAAGTTGTTTATACATTGAAAGGAGAGGACATTCTCAAGCCCATGTGAGAGTAGCTGCAAGGCTCTGGCAGTATGAGAAAATGCCTTCTCCAGAGGGACGTCTGACCCTGAGTTCCTAGTATGCTAGAAAATCTCTGTTGTGGAACAGCTAATGCTATGCATATATTTAGCACTGGAAGGAATTTTAATTTGGGGAGTATTTCCCCAAAGTTTTGATTTGTATCTTCTGGGGAAAATCTATATGATTCCTGGAAATTTTCTGCAACAGAGCAGGATGAGGAGCAATGGTATTCAAATTGTTTGACATGAAGATAAACAGGTGGACAGAGACATTCTGACTCTTCAGCTCAGCTAGGGACCAATGGACCCCTGATAGAAAAGACTCAAACCATCACATTAACGACTGCTTGATAAAGATGTCGTCTCAGCATGTGGCAACAGTTCAAAAGCAAATGGGCTTCCAGGGTATAACAAAAAAGGCTGGAAGTTGCCGCAGCACAGTGATCAGTGCATAGACACTGGATGCCTGCCATCTTCCCACCTGAAAACTACAAGGCAGGTTGAAAGAAAACCTAGCAATAAGTCCCAGACAGCTTGAAGTGAAGATGATCTATTCTGAGTGTCTGGGAAGGCAAATTACTTGCAGTCAGATGGAAGGATTCACAATTATGAAAGCTACGCAAAAAATGATCAGATTCTCCTTTCTACTGGGCTTCACGCTTCAGCACAACCAGAACCTCATTGTATTCAAATGCTCATCGCTGTTAACACTGGAGTCTGTCTGACAGCATTGCCTACAAGGCATTGTTAGGGACTCTGTCAGGGCTGGCAGGCCACCTGACCTACACAGACTCTCACGCATGCATCCTCTTAGCGTAGCCCCAGAAACCGAAATGCATTGCAAAGACACGATGGACTGATTTCTAGATTAATTCTCTGTCCACTGCTGTGTGCCTCGGCAAATGCAGTAAGCTGAGCGTGAACTTGAGCAAAGGGCTGTTGAGCAAATAAAGGCAGATAAGGAATGTTAAAAGGACTAAAAAAATTATAAATTGCCAACTGTCAGACCGTGGAGCATCTCAGCCAAGTCCAAATGGCTTCATTTTCCTTTTCTGGCCTGGCTGGTCTGCTTGAGTCTCCCCCCGGTGTTTTTGGGACATAGTCCAGGCTATTATGAGCAGATCCAATACTCTACAGCGATCTTGAAGCTCGTGCAAAAGTTTGGGACTACTTAAATTATACCCCATTCACCTTCACCAGGGAATTCTGTCGTCTGTCAGAAGTGTCTTTTGGCCTCTGGTGAGCTAACTTCAGTAACTCTGCCTTTGGAGAAATATTTGAAAGTGCAGTTTATAATAAATGCTTGGAGTTCAGTATTCTGTTTTAGTTGAAGCTCTGTTTCCTTACATTTCAGCTGTAACCTGTTTCCTCTGCACCATATGGCTATTCTCCTTCTGGCGTCTTTTCTGCTAGATATGGTTTCTGGCCCCTTTGGCAGCCTTGATCTTTGCTGGAACAGTGGAGAGATCTTTCTATACTCAAACAAGCCATTTGTTAAATGTCTAATTGCCTGGGGATAGCTGGTTCAAGCCCTCACGTTCCAACATGTCATGTCCTTGGCTTTCCTTTTGGTATGTAGCTAAAGCAATGACTTCTAAAAACCAGTCAGGAGTGCCAGCGTTTGAACTAGAGAGACAGGTCAAGTAGAAAGTGGTGCCCTTAAAAGCACAAGGACCTAAGTTTGATCCTCAGAACTCACGTAAAATAAAGCCAGATGTGGTAGCACACCATGGTAATCCCAGCACTGGGAAAGTGGACACCTGTGGATTACTAGCTAGTGCTAGCTGCTCAGCCACCCAGGCTGGTAAGACCTATCTCCAAAAGCAGATGGATGGAATTCCTGAAGACTGACAACTAAGGTTTATCTCTAGCCTCCACAGACAGGTACACGGACACCTGCACACACTTAAATACACGCATACACAATGTCCAGGTTCGTGGTATTGTAGCAAAGACACTAAATGTAGAAAAGAGAAGGTAGGCGGGATAAAGTTTGGCCCTTGGTAACTGTGACATTCACAGAGCTTATTTGGCACAGTCTTCACTACCTTACTTGTCAAATGAGAACAGTGTCTGCTCTGGCAATGATGTGACTTCCCAGAAAGAGGATTCCTCACGTAGGCTGTGCTGCTTCTTTTCTTTGTTTTGTTCTTTCCTTCTGCTCTTTCTTCTCTTCATTTCCTCCCTTCCTGTCCTGTTTTCCTGTGTCCTACTCGCAATTTCCCAGCCAGCCTTTCCACTCTCCTTAGACAGGTCTATTAAGAGACTCTATGTAAGCAATTCTCTCGCGCGTAGACTGACCATGTCTGCAGGGGTCTCTCCCTGGCCCCATTCTATCTAAACTTTGTTCTGTCTTTAAGATTCTTCCTAAGTTTAACCTTCATAGGTGCTTGTCTAATAAATCCAGCAAACATCTAGATGTTTTCCACTTCTAGTTCTTACCACACTTAACTATCTCCCTTCAATGTTCTGAGTTTTATTTCTGATGAATCCCCATCTCTCTAACGCACATCTTTTGTAGGTATCACATTTGTAGGTATTCTGTAGTTCCTAAACAAAATATGTGGACCTCATCACCTGAAATCCTAAGGCAGAAACCAATCAGATTTAACCCTCTTCTTCAAATGTGTTCACAGTGATGCAAGGTGCTTTTACTCTGTGGGTTAACCCTTGCTTTACTACCCACATTGGATCCAAGGCTACTTTTCTGAATTTGAATACTGTTGAAAGATCCACACTTCCAGCCATAATTAGCTATGGGACGTCATATTTATCCCCCACCCTTCCTTGATCACACATGCCCCCATCCAAGGAAAACAGACTGCAGCACACATTGCATGCTTCTGCAGTCCCAACGCCCATGGCTCGGAGACTCGCAGTGCAGAGCAGGCAGGCAACCGCCTTTGACTTTTGTGCATTTTCACATACATCTTCAAAGGCCATTTGAAACTCACCAAAACACTCAATTAAAGCATCATTTTCACCCCCATTGGCTGATCAGTCATGTTTGTAGAAAAGGTCTCTAAATGGTGTTTTTCCTTCTTCCCATTACTTCTGTAGTCATCTTGATACCCCATTTCTGTTTTGACTCACAGAGTGACAATGCAAACTTGGGAAATAGCTTCAATATCTAGCCAAATTTCATGTCACTGATATTCATAGCATAAGATGAACTGCATGGATGTTAACACGCCATCGTCTGTGTCCTCAGTTTGTAATTAATATATACATGGTCTCCTTTGTTATGCCACTTAACGATTCAACATATTGGGTCCTAACAGCCATGCACAATCCAGGGTTGTCATATCGGCTGCCTGCAGAAACTATAGAAAACTGAACTCCTTGTTATAAGCAGTGTTAAAACTACTATGTATGACCTCTGCTTGCCACATGGCAAACAACAACTCTGAACTAACACAAATCAAGAACTCAGCAATGGCTTCTAACCTCACACTGCTCACATGTCAAATGTGAGCAGAAACAGCAGGAAACTGGCCTGCTCTTTCTAATTACAATTATGATAAGAGTTTAGCACAAGTCTGCTTAAAATCATAAAACCTTTCAGCACAAGATTGGTGTTTTATCTCATTGTATATTCATATGATTAGCCTCATTTGACTGCTCTGAGGAAAAAGTGCCTCCCGTCCAGTATATTCCTATTTAGGGTACTCTGAGGGGTAACCCACGTGCAATCACACATTGTCTCGTTCTCATGCAAATGACACAAGCTTGAAAAACAAGATGATGGGAAAGGCCTTTCCTCTCCTCCCTAAAGCTAATCTCTCCCTCCCAGGGAGGCCACAAATCTTGGGTTCAAATGAAAGTCCTTTAATTGGGTGAAATTTCTATGCAGAAACTAATGCTATTTGGACCAGCAGGAAAGTGTAATTCTCCCTCTCACCAGGGACTCACATTTTCTCAGCCAAGCTGGGTCCCTCTTTCTGAGATCTGGGAAGACAAAACATGCTCCAATTAGTGAGGTTGTCTTTTCCCCTATCACTCTCTTCACATGCCAGTGAGGGGTAAGTGAGGCTGGCATGGGAAACCGCTTCAAGTCATTGATTGAAAAATCAACTGATTGATTGATATTCGGCTGAGACACTCTTCATGTTCATGCATTGGTTTGCTCCTCAAGGGGAAGCAGTAGCCCAGATTGGAAGCCAAGGCTGTCAGACATGCCGCAGGAGGCTCAGCGCTTTGCAGAGTATTTTTGGAGGCCAGATGTCAATCACTCATGGGACTTTGCTGCTCTGTAAGAATTTCAGATGTGGACTTTAATTATCATCTGGCAGAGAATGGGTGAGGGACGCTTCAGCAAAGCTGGTCCTTAGCCACCATAAACCCTCTGAATCTATTTTAGGGATGTTTTCACTATTGTTTGGTGGTTTTCATCAAATTAAGAAGCATGAGGTTGACCACTTGGAAAGACAGAAGGTCATCACTCTGGGAAAACTGATATGATAGCCACAGTTAGAAGAAGCTAAGTTCTAGTCTCCTAACATTAACCCTACTGAGCCACTTCCCAGATATTCAAGAGAGCTTGTATTTAAAAGATAATCAGCTCCTGTTCCTGTTTGCCTCAAAATACTTGAGAGAGACAGGAAAGTAATCAAGGAGTCAAGGACAATATGAGAGAATTAAATACAAGTTAAATGGCTGTGGAGTCTATACTCATTAGTGTTTCCAGCTCTGTACAGACTTTTCCAGGAACTGGTTATTTATGACGGGATGCATCTCCTAGGCCATTCTTTGGAATTTCTGCATCTGTAATCTGAGAACAACTTGTCAGAAGGAAACATATAGGATAAATTCTTGTGTTATGTCTTCAAGTTTCTCAGGAAAGCTTAGTTTAGAGAGCTGAAAACAATAATGAGATGGTGACATTTAAGAAGTAGGCTTCAGGCCTGGGGGGATAGCACAGCCGTTAAAGGCTGAGGCTAAGAACCACAAAAAAAGAGGTAGGCTTCAAATAGCTGGCCAGAGCTTACCATGCCAGCCTGGACACGTGCCCTAGCTATGACTGTAATGAAAAGCACCAGAAAGCTGAGGCTTTCTATTGCTGTTCTGCTTTTGTAGATGACTTTTTTCTGTGTTCCAAAGGATTGGTTAAGGGACTAGAAAAAAAATTTAATTGTATTGTTTAAAATTTTTAAATCAATTTGAAACAGGACAAACAAAACTCAAAATACATGGAAATCCCCACTATATAATCTTCAGGATATTTAACTTAAAGTTATTAATTTTAGCTTTTATAAAAACCATTTACTTGACAAATATTGAATGTAGTCATGATACAATGCTTTAATAAACAATGTATTATGATTATCAAATTAATTACCATGTCCATCATTACCACACCATGAATGAGACCCAGAACTTGTTACCCTCTCCCCACTTCTCCACCTCTAATAAGGTCTCAGTCACAAGAGCAGAAAATCAAAAGGTGTGTTGCAAAAAGGGAAGACTTGATAATTTGAATTGGCACCAAGCTGGGGGAGTCCTGCCCCCCACTACCATTTTCAGAGGTCTGGGGTTCCCTTTCTTCCCATTTAAAGGACAACTGTATTGGTCACTTTTCTGTTGCTGGGATAAAACTCCTTGACCAAGGGAACTTACAGAACAAAGAGTTTATTTGAGCTTACAGTTCCAGAGGGAACGGGGTCCACCATGAAGAAGACGCACATGGCGCTGAGTACTCACAAATTCAACCAGGCACAGGAAACAGAGTGAAACTGGAAATCCAGCAAGGTTCAAGAGCATGTGAAGGTCACCCCACCGTCAAGTGTCCTCCAGCAAGGCCACACCTAAGATCTCCCACAACAGCGCCACCAACTGGGGACAAAATGTTGAAATACTTGGAGCCTTGTAGTATATTCTCATTCAAACCATTATGCCCTGCCCCCTATGACTCTCTAAAATGCAAAATGCATTTAGTCTACCTTCAAAAGTCCCCATTGTCTTTACTAGTTTCAATATTATTGCAAAAGTCCAGATTCCAAAGTCTCTCCTGAGATCCAAAGCAATTTCTTAATTGTAAGCCTCTGTAAAAGAAAAATAGCAAATTACATACTTCCAACATACAATGGAATCAAATACTCATGCCGGAAATACCAAACTAAAACAAGACAAAACCATCAGGGCAAACACCAAATCTAGCAGCTCCATGTCTAACATCTGGGATTTTATTTCCAAGGGGCTTAGATGGCTCAGCCCCCTGGCCGCAAGCAAAGTGTATTTCTCTCCTGGGTTGGCACTACTCTCTGATGCACTCTCCTTGGCACATGTTTCACAGCTTTAGCATCTTGGGGGTCTCCACTACCAACCAGGCTTCACCTTCACCCTGTCAGGGCCTTCTTTATGCAGAGATGCCCCTGCTGCCTGCTCCCTGGCCTTGCCAGCTCTCTGAAGCCACGGAGATCTTTCATGATTCTAAAGCCAGCACCATGTGAATGACTCTGCCAAGTTTGGCTGCCAATTTGGAATGGACTGTGTCCTACTTCATCCGCATTACCAGCAGCTTTTCTAAGTTGTGGTTTTCAAGGAGTAGAAAACCCCTCCAGTATTTTCCTTTCACAAATTGGAAGCTTAGTTGGAAATGGTCTTGGCCTGAAGGTATTCTTTCCATTTTTAAGTGCAATTCTCTGGGCCTCTCTTCAATCACTCTAATCTCCTTACCAAAGAGAGCCTCTCCCTCAGCACAAGCCTTGGCTCCAACATTAATTAAGCTTCCTAGTGTTATTTTTCAACTTAACTTTTGATTTATTTGGCTGTTCTTTCTGCCCTACTTGCTCTTTTTAACTGTAGATCTGCATAATATTTACCATTAATAACCACACAACAATTTTTACATTAGGCTGTCTTGAAATTTGCTGCAACAAAGAAATTAGTTCCTTACTTTTCAACTTAACCTTAGGTAAGCTCTTAGGCTATGGGCTGACTCCAGCCAGACTCTGCCAAAATATCCCAGTTGCTGCTTAAGTCCTTATTTCCCTCTGGAACTGCATTGCTCTCAGCACTACTTTCTCCCAGGCTCCTACTAGAACAGCTTACAGCATCCATCAACTTTTCTAGTCCAAACTTCCAAAGCCTTTCACAGTTCTCCAAACCCCGCATTGTCAGGACTGTCACAGCAACAGCCCACTCTCTGATATCAACTTCTGTATTAGTTATTTCTCTAATGCTGTGATAAAACACCCTGACCAAGGGAACTCATAGAAGGAAGAGTTAAAATGAACCTACAGGGGGCTGGAGAGATGGCTCAGTGGTTAAGAGCACTGACTGCTCTTGCAGAGGACCTGGGATCGATTCCCAGCACCCACATGGCAGCTAAGAACCATCTTTAAGCCAGGTGTGGTGGCAAACACCATTAATCCTAGTACTTGAGAGGTGAAGGCAGGTGGATTTCTGTGAATTCAAGGCCAGCCTGGTTTACAGAATGAGTTCCAGGCCAGCTAGAGCTATAGGGAGACCCTGTTTCAAAATAAATAAATAAATAAATAAATAAATAAATAAATAAATAAATAAATAAATAAAATGAGCCTATAGTTCCAGAGGGAAGAGAGACTGTCACAGTAGGGAAGCATGGTGTGCAGAGCACTCACAACTTCAAGCAGGCACAGGAGACAGAGCTATACTAGAAATCTGGCAAGGCTTAAGAACTCTCTTGGAGCTGGAGAGTTGGCTCAGCAGGTATGAGCACTGGTTGCTCTTGCAGAGGACCTGGGTTCAATTCCCAGCATCCACATGGTGACTAGCAACCATATGTAACTCTATTTCCAAGGGATCTGACACTCTCTTCTGACCTCAGTGGGCATTGTACAACACAAGTGCACTTACATATGCAGGTGATATACTCATACACATAAAATAAAAAATAATCAATAAAATACTTTTAAAAAACAACTCTCAATTCTCACCCCCAGTGACTTGCTTCATCTAGCATGGCCACACCTAAAACCTCTCAAAACAGTGCACCAGCTAAGGATAAAATGTCCAAGTAACTGGAACCCAATGAACTAAAATACACCTTATTTGGAGAAGACTAGTGTATTATCTATTTATTCATTGCATTCAATATGGTCTGTCTACTTCATCCCTCATTTTTAAAATAATGATCACCACTTCATTAAAAAGACAATGCTTGGATAACAATGCTTTGGAATTAAAGATAACTATAGTGAAAGATATAAAGAGAAAGAGAGGCGTTACTCATCAAAAGGAAGGGGGTAGCTGATTCAGCAAAGTCTTTGCAAAGGACATAAAGATTTACACAACTTAACTCACGTTTAATGTACATTTTACCTCAAATTGTACATTGAGTACTTTATTTAATACCTATGTTAGATCACTGAAGGTAAACTAGGTATAGAACTTGCTATATAATATATAATAATAAAATAAAAATACACTAGAAATGTAGTTATACAACACACCAAAATCAGTGGTTGAAGCAATGTGTCTTACATGAGGTCAGCTGAGGAGGATGTGAGCATGGTGTGAGCATGTCATACAGAGCTCAAAAACCTCTCAAGATAAAAACAGTTATCTAGTTAACAGCACAAAACTCATGTCTGCTGATGCATCTTGAGTAGTCACAAACTTACTACCAATTAGACAAGTTTATGTTTCGAGCTATTTGACCACATTATATTACAAATGGTTCTACTTGTGTCAGAGGTACTCCCCTTATGAAAACCATATGATCTGATGTCAGTGCAGTGTACAGTCTAAGTTCCCCTGTTTGCATTCTAATAATTCCTGGATAGTGCCACTTCCACACCATGCCCACGGAAGTCAGTAAAACCACTAGCATCTGTTCAGAGCAGCAGGAGATAGCTCGCAGTAGCGAGTCCTCATCACCTGACTTTATCAATCCATCATAAGCATTCATCTTGAGACATGGAAGATAGTTGTTTTCATGAGTCCTGTTGAGCACAAAGATGTCAACTTGGTCCTGCCCTCCAGAAGCTTCTAATGCAATGAAGAAACAAGACTGATTACACAAATGATAGCTAATTAAAATGAAGCAATAAGTAACCAAGGCCAAATGAATGACTGTACATGGCAAGGAGCAGGCAGGGGCTGCTTGGAAGAGGCCACCCTCTTTTCTATTCCTCTTCAATTGCTCACACACCTCACCAGCACCTTCTCTCCTCAGCACAAGAGACTGAAAAGGGTCAGGGATGGACAGAAATACATTTCCTGCTTATTGCACAAGCTGCTCCTGGATTGCTTGCTTTCCCAGCCTGTACACTGGCTGTCAATATCCATTCCCAACTTCCTGGGTTGGCTTCTAAGAAGTTCAGATTCTTTTCTCTTGGTTAGTGAGGTTGTTTTCTGCTTGACTGTGTACTCTGATTTTACACATAAAATCAATATGTGTGTGTATATGTAGTGTGTATGTTTGTGTGTGGTGTGTGTGTATGTGTTCATGTAGTGTGTGTCTGGTGTGTGATACGTTTATGTCTGGTATCTCTGTATGTGGTATGTGTATGGCTTGTGTGTATAGTTTGTGTTTCTCTATGTATGTGATGTGTGTGTGTATGTGAGAGAGAGAGAGAGAGAGAGAGAGAGAGAGAGAGAGAGAATCTGTCAGCAGGGACCAGAAAAGGGTGTTAGATCTGAAGCTGGAGTTATAAGCAGCTGTGAGCCAGCAAAATTGGTGCTGGGAACTGAATTCTTTTCCTTTAGAAGAACAGTAAGTACCCTTGACCACTAAGCCACCTCTTCAGCCCTGTGCCACAACTGGCTTATGGCTTGTGGCTATTCAGGATGTAACGGAACTGTTCAATGACCAAGCAGACAGATGTTTTAAGCAATTCTAGTTTGGTTATCCACAAGATTGGTATAACAATCTAGTATCTTAACATAACAGCAAAACACTCTGCAAAACAAAGGTTCAAAAGGAAAATAGATGATCCATTTCACCTACATCATTAACATTTCAATGACTTCTAAGGTGTCTTTTGCCCATAAAAAAATGCATTAAATGAGATAATATAGATACAGAGTTCAGAGCAGGGCTTGGAATGTGGCCATGAATATTGCTATTTATTACATTCTGCTGACTACTTGATGAATCCTCCTGAAACACTGCTGAAGCAATTTAACCTTCACCTTTATTCCAGAAAAATACCAAATTCTTTAGATGAAAAACCCATTCAAGTCAATAATCGTTTAGTGTATATGGGGTGTCTGTTTTTACGAAGAGTGATTGGGAAAAGTGAAGACACAAAGCTCTGAGCTGCTGCAGCCTAAGAAGTTTCTAGTACAGTTTCATGTGAGGAAGATGCTACCCACACTTGGAACTTGTTTAGCAAAGAGCATTCCAATCTTTGAATTACTCTTCTACAAAAGACAACTAACTCTTCCCTTCCATGAGCACCCATAGACTAAGCAGATGTGAGAGCCCAGGGTAACTGGGAAAGTAGAGCAACAGTGAAATATTATACTGCACAAACAGAAGGGCTCACATATTGTCCCTTTCTCTTTTTATTATTGTTTTGGTTTTTTTGTGGTTGTTGTTTTGTTTTTTTTAAGCAAGTTTTATTGAATATGTCTTTAAATCAAATAATAACATTAAAACTATATACACACAGTTGCCATTTAAACTAATTATGATTTATTTTTTATTAATTTTTTTAAAATTTTTATTTTTATTTATTTCTGTATGTGTATGAATGTACTGTCTGCATGCAAGTTTGTGCACCCGTGTCGTGCAATGCCGCAGAGGTCAGAAGAGGGTGTCGGATTCCCCTGGGCCTGGAGTTCTCCTGGAATTGGAGTTTCAGATGGTTCTCAGCCGCCATGTGGGTGCTGGGGATCGAACCCGGGTCATCTGTAAGAGCGGTCAGCACTCTTAGCCGCTAGGCCATCTCTCCAGCCCCAAACTAATTATGATTTCTAAAGTCTCCTTAAACATTATATTATCAAATATTGGACTCTGTTTCTTAAAGAATTACAGAGGTCAGTTCTGAGGTCTCTGATCACTAAACTTTTGTAGTTTTTATAAATAATTTCCCATTTCCTGCTTCTGCTATATAAAGCCATCCCCATGTAACCTTGCTTTGTTATAAAAACACCATATCCTTATTCAATACATTGTTACTTTATTAGATCAAATTTACCACTAAGGCCTTGTACTTTATGCTTTGAACAAAGCTTATAAAACAATGTGTTTTCTACTTGAAGCATGTCACAGCCTTGTTGTGCTCCAGTACTCTAAGCAACACTTCAACTCTGTACTTTGGGAGCATCTATCCCAGCCTTTGATTTTTATGATTCTACTCTTAGATTTTTTTTTTTACACTCCTCACACATAGCAAATTGACAAAGTCTGAAATTAAACTATAGGTTAATTGTAAAACATGTTTAGGGATTCATAGTTTAATGGTAAGCTTGCATAGAGGTAAAAAATATAACTTTACATCCCTAAATTACATAGCAAGGTGATATATATTTTAATGTACTTAAAAAGGGATTTGTTTTTTCTCATAAATCTTAAAAATGAGAAAAATAGAGACATATTCTTCAAGCTATATCTACAGTGATAACAGTCAATGTGATATCTTTACTGAACAGTTACCCACTTTGACTTACAAGGATTTCTGTTAGGAACCACAAATGAGGGATAACATACGTCATTTGTTTTTCTAAGACTGCTTTACCTTACTTAGCGTAACAGCTTCCAGTTCTATCCATATGCCTACAAATTTCTATTTTTTTTCCTACAAATTTCATGATGTTTTCCTTCTTTGCTGCTGCATAGAACTCCATTGTATAAATGTATCATATCTTCATTTCCACTCTTCAGTTGTGGGATACCTGGGTTGCTTCCAGCTCTTCACTATTGTGAAAAGAGCAGCAATAAACATGGTTGTGCCCTCTTGTAGAGTGAATCCTTTGGGTATATACCTAAGGGTGGTATAATTGAATCAGGTGGTAGGTTCATTTTTAGTCCTTTAAGAGCTCTCCACACTGCTTTCCATAGGGGTTGCATTCCCACCAGCACTGAATGAGTGTTCTGCTTTCTCCACACCCTCTCCAGCATTTGATGCCCTTTGTTTTCTTGATTATATCCAATCTTACCTGGATAAGATGAAATCTTAAAGTGGTTTCGATGTGAATTTCCTTAATTACTAATGATGTTGAAGATGTGATGTTTTAAGATGTTTCTTGGCCATCTTCTCTTGAGAAGTCTCTGTTCAGATCTTTAGCCCACATTTTAATTAGGTCATTTGTTTCCTTGGTCCTTTGTTTTTTAAAATTATTTATTTATTTATTATTGTATGCATATGAATGTACTGTCTGCATGTAGGTTTGTGCACCCATGTGGTGCAATGCCACGGAGGTCAGAAGAAGGTGTCAGATTCCCCTGGAACTGGAGTTAAAGACGGTTCTCAGCCGACATGTGGGTGCTGGAGATCGAACCTGGGTCCTCTGCAAGAGCAGTCGGCGCTCTTAACCGCTAGGCCATCTCTCTAGCCCCCGGTCCTTTGTTTTTTGAGTGATTTATATACTCTGAATATTAAACCTTTCCCAGATGTATCACTGGTGAAGGTTTCCTCCCACTCTGTGGGTTTTCTCTTCACTTCTTCTTCTTTTTTTTTTCTATTTTTTGCTGCTAAACAGACAGGCTTTTTAGTTTAATGAGGTCCCATTTGTTGATTGCTGACCTTAATTCCTGTGCAACTGCTATGTGACTTAGAAACTCTTTTCCTAGACCTATATTTTGTAATTACCTGACACTTTACTAAAACTGTTAATCATTTCTAGTTTTCTGGTGGAATTTTTGGCATTCCTTAAGTATAATATCATGTCATCTACAGTTTGACTTCCTCTTTTCCAATTAGTACTCCTTTAATTTCTTTCTCTTGTTTTCTTGCTCTAGCAAGAGTTTCAAGCACTACATTGAAAAGGAGTGGAGATAGGGGGCAGCCTTGCCAGGTTCCTGACTTTGAGGGAAATGTTTCTAATTTTTCTCCATTTAGAATGATGTTGCCTGTGGGTTTGTTATATATAATTTTAATTATGTTGAGGAATGTTCCCTCCAGTCCAATTCCCTCTAGAACTTTAAACATAAAGCCATGTGGTATTTTATCAAAGGCCTTTTCTGCATTGATATTGGGCATTTGTAAAACATGGGAGGGAAGAACCAAAATGCATTAAACCTTGCATTAAAGCCTCACATTGCCGGAAAGCAACTTCCATCATTGCTCTATGTACTTCAATTGATAGCTCTTGTCTATAGAATAAGAATCTCAGTATAAGAAAATTATACACAATATATAGAACAAGAGCACAGGAAAAAAATCAGCAGAATATTTTGTTATTGTCATTTTAGATTTTTGAGTCAGGATCTTACCATGCTGGCTTCAAATTCATGATCGTCCTTCCATGGTCCCCCAAGTGCTAGGATTAGAGGTGTGTGCCATCCTGTAATCTGATTCAATAATAAACAGAATTTGAACATTAAAAATTTTAAACTGGGCCAGGCATAGTGACACATGCCTTAAATCCTAGCACTCAGGAGGCAGAGATAGGCAGATCTCTGTGAGACTGAGGCCAGCTTAGATTATATAGTCAGTTCCTGGCCTGCTGGTGCTACAAGGAGACACTATCTCAAAAAACAGGGAGATCCTCTCTCCATAAAAAGTGAATAAATTTAGAATGGATGTTGATGGAAGAAAAAATCTTAATTGTAATAGGCTAAAGCTTCCTGCTAATTCCCTCATCAAGCAGTACCTAGAAACAGAAATCATATCCACATTATATCCCCTGTGCATATCATATTTCTCTGCTTAAATAATAGTATGAAGAGGCCACATTTCATAGTGGACAACTGTCAGTCTCAGACTAACACACGTATACTCTTAGGAAGTGCCTGGAGAACTTCTCTAAAGGAAACGGGCCATCTGAAGCTTTAGGATGCTTCTCCTTGACTGGAGCTGAGATTTTGTTGTCAAGGTTGGCGAGGCTTAGTAAGGAGCAACACAACAGGGTGTCACTCAGCATGCCAACACTGGTGCCCAACCCGCATGCAAGCTCTGATGCTGTTCCCTTCTGTTTTGAATATCAGTTCTGTTAACATGAACTGGATTGTCCCTGTTTATGGATGGGGACAGAGCTTCTCAGTAGAGAATATCTTCCCACCTAGAATATCTTCTCCTGCCTAGAGATTGGATCTCCCCATTAATACCAGTACCCACCTCTGCTTTACAGCTCCTCACCACCCCAACCCAAAGCTGCCTTTCTGCCTGACACCTGTGAACCAGTGAAGTCATCCTGATGGTTTTTTCTTTCCCTTCCTGCCACTCCTCTTTGCATAACATGTTTGTTAAAACCATCCCTTATGAATATGGCAGTCACCATCTCTGGGTGTATGTGTATATTATTTTACCAAAACAATGTAAAATCTTGTGTTACAAAGAACATTATTCAAAGTTATTTTGCCACAATCTAACTGAGTACACCTGGGTTCTCTCATTGTGGGAATTGGTTGATATTTCTACTCAAGTGATTGAGCCAAAATAGAATGTCTTAAAGGAAGCCATGCCATGACAAAGGTAATAAAACATCCATGTTCATAAAAGAAATGTTTCACCAGCCCCCCAAAACCAAGAATGGGTCCAAGATTGTACAGTAGATGTGTGAACTGTGGCTCCTGCCACACTCAACAGCTCTGTTTAAGAAGAAATTAGCCCTCAGCTCTAGAAATGAGTTTGCATGCATACTTAATTGTCTCCTGTCTAGAGATTCACCCTCAACCCTATCTTTGGGAGACCATGGACCATGTTGCAGCTATCAACCAATAGAGGAGTTACTGAGCGGGGTGGCTTGGGTGTCCTTCAAAGGAGCTGATGGAGAGATAGCAGAGAGGACCAACGCTGAAGACCCGCCTAAGAGAATCAGCACCATAAAAGAGGAGAGTCTAGTCATGAGCGTGTGGACTGTGGAACTGAGAAAGCAGAAGCTCTGAGAGGGAGGTGCCTCAACAGTAACCAGAATGCTGAGCTAACACCCAGAAGGGACCTGGGTCACAGCAACTGCCCAATGTAACTGCAAACTCCTTCCAATAGCAAGCCACCTTCGCCAGTTCTCAAGGGTTGATGAAGCCTCACGGCCCTTCAGGCCCTGATGGTGGTAAGGATTCTGCCCTGGTCTTAAGAGGAAAGTTCTGTTTATTTTGAAAAATGCTTGACTAAAATTCCCCAGGGGAGGGACTAGCACAAGGCTCGCAGAGATGGCTCCAGTGTCTCCAAATGCCTTTTTCCATGGTCCTTTATGTTTTTAATTTTATTTATTTATTTATTTTTATGTGTATGAATGTACTGTCTGCATGCAGGTCTGTGCATCCCAGTTGTGCAATGCCACGGAGGTCAGAAGAGGGTGTCGGATTCCCCTGGAACTGGAGTTCTCCTGGAATTGGAGTTAAAGACGGTTCGCTTCCACCATGTGGGTGCTGGGGATCGAACTAGGTGCTCTGCAAGAGCAGTAGGTGTTCTTAACCACTAGGCTATCTCTCCAGCCCCTCCATGGTCCTTTATGACTAATGCCTCCCACTCTCTGTATTCAAGAAATTTTCCAATGGAAAAAGAAGCTGAAGCTCATTTACACTAAAGCACAACAGTTTAAACCAACTCTATGTGTTCAAAGTGTTTTAGCTTCTTCTTTGAGGTCTCGATTCTCAATGTCTGGCCTGAATTGTGCCACATGCTCTGCCCCATGCACTTTACCCTGTGGAATCAAGGGCCTGGTCTTCTCCAAGAAACAGTCACTCATCCCATATAATCTATCTGGAGGGTCCAAAGAGCATAATGGCTTTTGTGGGTCCTTCTGCGATATGATTTGCATGCTTGACATGAGATCACCAACGTGTTGTAGAATATTGCTTGCGGTTTCTGTCATTAGAAGCAGGCAGATGGAGGAGCACTCCAAGGGAAAATCTTCCCGCTGGGTTTTCATGAAGATAAGTGCACAAAATCCACTTTTGAAAAGATGTTGAATGGAATGAATCTGCCATTCTCTGGCTGCCTGATGATGATTTGCTTGTTAATTGGAAGTTTAGGCTTTAGAGATGCCTTAACAAATTTGATTGCTAAATTCAGGAGGTTTACTCCCTCTTTGCAAGCTGCATTCAGAGGCATAAATCCTTCTCTGTGCATATCTGTCTACGTGCTCATTTAGAAACTCTGCGAAAAGAACCAATCTCTAGCTCTTCTGTCAGCAGCACACTCTGGATAGCTCTACCGACAAATAAGAACAAAGCATCTTGTCCCTTTGTTGGAGTCTCTAGGGCTGGGAGGGAGAGGATGGAGTCCCAAGCTAAGCTGAGATCAAGGTTGTTTCCACACCTGTGTCTGGTGATCATCTGGCCTGAGTCCTGGGCTGCTATCAATAGCCTGGCTGGGCCTCACTTGTGAGTATCATTCCATTCTGTTCCAAACTAGCTTCCCTGCCGCTAATAAGCTCAAGCAAAACTCAGAACCCAAACCAAACAAACCATGAAAAAATAAAACAGAGGCTTTGTTTGGAAATCCTGCTGATTTTTTTATCTCTTGACAGTGTGGAAAGTTCAGACTGAACAATGCCCTGGCTGGCAAGGTTAGCTGGCCTCCCGAGAAGGCATCGCTTTATTTTTTAATGACCACATTTGCAAATCCATGAAATGGTTTTACTCATCCCCGTCATTGTCCATCCAGATTAGAAGTTTATTGTCAGCCAAAGAGGGCAGCAACTACCTATGCAAGAGCTCCCACAGGACCCAGGAAGCATTTCCCAGACAAGAGTTCAAGGAGAGAAATGTAAGAACCCTTCCTTCATCTTTCCCAAGGATTCCATAGCATGTGCATCGGCTAACAAACCCACACTCAACCTCATTTACACAGCACATGATACTAGTAGAAGCTAGTTATAGCAGTATGTGTTTACACACTGAGATCAATCTAGGCAGAGACCAACAGGCTGTACCAGTGTTTTAAGCAGTTAGTCAATTAAAAGCTCCATAGTGCTCAGAGTCTTCTCATCTCAGACATCACATAAAGGCACTCCTAAGTTGTGGCAGGCAGACTTCTGGGACTTGAAAAAAACAGCCTTGAGGCCTTCTTCAGCTGATGAAAGAGACCATTGAGGTTTCCTTTGTTTATTTTAAAAAATTCAATAAATGTCTTCTATGTGCCAGCATCTTGGTAGATGGTGGAGATGTAATGGTGACAAAAGCCTTTTGCTTCATGGAACCAGCGGGGATGGAGGACAACTGAGCAACTGTGGCAGGACAACCCAGCAAGAGCATCCAACTTAGCCTACCTGAGGCCTCCAGGCCATGAATCCATTACTGAACACCTAAATATAACCAGGTAAGAGACGAGAGATGAGGAGAGATGGCTCTGTGGGCAGAGAAGCACTGTGGGGAGATCTGCATGTCAGAAAGCTGCTAATATACATTCAAGGCTGGAGCACTCAGTAGAGCTAAAGTGGCATCGATTTGGAGAGGACGGTGCTGGGGAGGAACCGTGAAGGTGCTTTTGGGAGGAAAATAGACAGGTTTATGAACGCCTGGATTTTTTTCCTCAGAGTGAATGTTATTTAAATATGTATTGAATTAGCTTATGGGTGGAAGGGAGGGAAGAAAGGAAGGAAGGAAGGAAGGAAGGAAGGAAGGAAGGAAGGAAGGAAGGAAGGAAGGAAGGGTTGCAATATTAGGGCACATAACATCCTGCCAATGTTATATGAATCAGAAGTAACTTTCACTTGCTCCGTTTTAGGAAAAAACCCCAATACCCCCCAAAACAAAAAAAAAAAAAAAAAAAAAAAAAAAAAAAAAAAAAAAAGACCAGAAAATAAACCTTGGGCAAAACATATATTTACTCCAGAGAATTCAGTGAACATCAGACATCAAACTGCACAGTGAAACTCTGCTGAGGTCGCAGAGCCACTCCCTACCAGACATGGCTCAATTTCCTCCTGCCTTGGCCCCAGCACCTCCCAGAGTGCAGCTCCTGGCAGCGACAACCAGACTACCTGCTCAGGGAAAAATCAAACATGTCTTTCTCTTTACAACTTAGAAGCTGCAATGAAGAATCATTGTAGCTAATATCTGTAGGAATTAAATGACTTGTAACAATAACTGAACAAAGAAAACACCATTTTTTAGGATTCTCTTTTTTTTTTTTTTTGCACTTTCAGTAAAAAAGTTCCAATTTTATTTATTCTTTTTTTAAATTTTTTTTCTTATTTTTTATTTTTATTGATGCTTTGTGTATTTCATACATCATTTTCCAATTCAGTTCAGGCATATATCCCCTTCTCTTCCCCCCCACCCCACCCCTACCCATCGCAGATCGTGCATTCTGCAGCCCCCTGCCATAAGTTTTCTTAAAGAAAAAATATGCAAACCTGAAGAAAGATAAGAAAGGAAAGGAGATATTCACTGCTGCCAGCTGGTCCTCCGTGGGCCTCGAAGGAGCCTCTGCTCTCAGGAACACCCTTCGATCCACCTGGCCTTACACAAGGAATACAGCCACCTACGAAGTCTCCCGACACACTCCAGGGCACAGGAGTATATTGTGGCATAGACGTTGGTTATTGCTTGACTTGAGTATGAAACAAAGCATCAAGGACATAGCCGGATAAGAGAATATTCCTAAGAAGCGTGGTGGGAAACACTGTGTCGCCTAAGAATAAAAGAGAAATAGCTCTGGAGAAGTAGGGTTTGGGGGATGGGGTGTCAAGACATTTGAAAACAAAGCTGGCTTCAGTCACATTCTGATAACTGAGTTTCATCACAATATTTAACTTGCTTTGGATTTCAAAGTACATGAGATTTTCACATTTATCAGAGAGAAGATTTGCCCTTACACAGGCTGAGTAACCACAGACACAAGCCATTCACCAGCCCACGACTTTCTGGGTTCCTTTTCATGGAAGATTTTAAAACAGATATGGGTGACTTCCACAAACATACACATACTGCACAATAACATCATTTATTTAGGTAATGTTTGTCCCCTGTAAGGCTAAAACACACCAGCCCATCTCCTTTCATTCTCCAAGAGATAGCTATATGTTCTATGGGTCTATGGTAAAACAGAAAATGTTTCTTTGCCACCCTTGAGGGGAATTAAATTGAGCAGGCAGAGCCAGCAAAGAGTCAGGAAGTTGTCTCCAAGGTCAGCTTCCCCCATTAGTAGGAGAGCTGGAAGCACAAACCAGCACTCCTTTCTGTTTCCTGTCCTGTGCCCGTTGGACCAAACTGCTCTCAATCAATAGGCAGCTAGTTATGACGGGTTCACATTCCACCAGTGTCAATAAAAACAAAAATCAAGTTTTAATCATAACACATAACCAAGATCTACATTTCTCTTGGTCTCAATAAATCTTCCCCAAAGGAAGCAAGCTAAAATTCTTTACATTTAAAAATGAGCTCCTCTGGGACTCCAAATTCCAGTTCGATTTTTGAGCAGAGGCATTTTTTTTCTTTATCAGGCACTTGGTGCTGTGGTGTGATAAGAGCCCCATACAGACCATAAAACTAATTTATCATCTGTAAGGTGTACAAAGAAAATGGTAGCTGCCTACTTGTCTGTTTGACATATTAGGTCATTTTTGCCGCTAGCTTTCTAATACTGAGCAATTCTATCAGCTATTTATATACATTAATTGTGGGTACCCATATGCTCAATGCTGTATTTAATAATGCATTGCACCAAATATGCATTCTTTAAGTCTTAGCATGCAGCAAGCATCTTGTGTTTGACTATTTGGTTTGCCTATTAAAGGCCATTATTCAGCTATGCCATGCTGCCTTCTCTTTCCACTGAATTTATGTTTCTTTAAATCTGGCTCACCCTACTGAAATCCACTGAAGTGGACAAGGCCACCTCACATGTCCCAAGGGCCCCAAGCACAAATAAGCGGGGGAAGTGCCGTGGTCTACTTAATAATACTCAAGCAGAAGGATTATTTGATGGATCCCTTTCCCCAAAGGACAGCAGCATATTCACACTTCACAGTGTAAATATAAATACAGTTCCAGGCAACAGAGACACAGGATGCTAGATAAAGTGTGAAAAACACTGCTGCAAACAGCTACACCACAGTGATTTCTTAACTAGCAAAGTAGAATCAGCAGACACATTCAAAGAAATCACAGCCTCCATCTAAACCCTCCTTGTTGTGGTCCCCAGAAAAGAAAAACAAAGTCCAGACCAGCAGGATCCTGGCCAGCCTGCAACTCTCCCATCCTTCTTTGTAGGGAATACCTCCTCTGAAGACAGTCCCCGCCACCCCACATGTCACAAGTGTTAACATTTGCATCATAAAATTAACTGCTGTAGGACAAGACTTTTAAATGACCCTGATCAAAGAACAACAATTTCTATGGGCATAATAATCTTTAACATATTATCCCTTGAATTTCTTGGCTAGGAACACATTTTCAGAGGTGCTTTTGTTGCCCAGCAGAACAAAGAGAAGGTATAGTTTTGATCCTGAAGAAAAAAAATTAAGGAAGCAGACCTGAATAAAATGTAGCAGATGTGGAACCAACTCCGATAAAACCAGCCTGGGGCCAGAGGGTGGGTGAAGTGGGGGACAGAGGGAAGGTGCTGAGTGTGGTGAGTCGGTGCAAGAAGGCAGCCTGTCCTGTCCCAGGCCATGATCTGTGCTCTGACACTGTGGAATCTAGTACTGAAATGTGTAAATACGTTCTGAGGTCTTCTAAAACTTGATACCTTAGAGATACATAGAAAATTATAATTACTTTGTTTCCTCCCAAATCCTGGCTGCAATTCTAGGTTGAAATATGCATCCTATTATCACAAGAATCTGGTAGAAGAATGATATAATCCGTATTTGTATTTTGAAATCCCCTCCCCCTCCCCATAGAAGTTTGCACCTGTGGCTTCTCTGCAAGTGACAAAATTTAGAGAACAGGTTATAAAAAGCATACTAAAGCAGCCTTTTAATTTCAACTGACCAGGCAGGCCTCTCTGAGCTTGCTAAGCTTTCCATTGCCGATTGATTGTTTGGCTTAAATTAATATGATTAGTTAAAGTTTCTTTGGCTTGGACCCAGACATGTGTTAAAAGAATTTTATTGTCAGTGAACAAATTTAATGTCAGTGAACCTGTTCCACACAGGGTGCCTCCTCCCAATCCGAAACCCTCATCACTTTCCACCCCAAACCCTTCCTATGCTTAAGAAGGCCAGGGCCATCTTTCCAGCATCTCCTTAGTCTCTTTTTTGGATGCATAGTGTGTTTGTTCTCAACTCTGGTCAAATGTCTCTCTCAAACCCTAGATGCACCTGGATTCATGTTGAGGTGAACACACACACACACACACACACACACACACATCTTTGTACATATCTAGCATGACTTAGTCATATCCTATCAAGAGGTCTGACATGATCCCTACACATTGAACAATGCAATTGAACAATTGTCCCCATAGTCATACATAGTCTGAGCCACCTGCCATATACTAGCACCATTTCCAAGTCTGTAAAAATGCTTTTAAATCATAGGTACTAGGGCATGAATACATGTGCTTTAAACCAGGGTTAGACCATTCTGCAGCCTTTGGCCAAAGTCTATGTCTGTCAAGTAGAGATAGAAAGTTTCTTAGAACTCAGGAGCTCTATTAGGTATCTAACCTTCAAAAACCATATATATACCATACATATACCATATATACACCATATAAATATGTATTATGTCTAATCTACAACCAAAGCTTTCTTTTGTTTCAAGTTATACATGCATTATTTGATAATTTCATGTGTTTTATGTATTCTTAGACCTTTTAAAATATCATAACTCTCCTATATTTTCCATGTTATTTTTCATGTTATTCAAACAGGGGCATGAAATTTAATAACTAAGGTAACAAACCATGGGAGGTCAAGGGAATATGTTAGATTACCTAGAAGCAGCTATAAATGAGAAAAAGAACAAAGCCCAGTTCATGCTTGGCAAAGCCCTAGAGGCTAACAAGACAGGAACACAGGGACCACATCTCCAAAGGAACCAAAGGCAGATGGTTGTAACAGGGGAGGAAAATTACTGATCTCAAATGCAGATGATTGATCTAGCAAAGTAAGTGCCTCCTAAATACAGAAATAGAATGCTCTTTGGTGGGTTTCACATCATCCACTGTGAGGGGGACAGCCAATTAGCAATAGGGTGAGAAGTAAGGAGACTAGAGAGAAAAACTCACATGATTACCAGGGAGAGACAAAAGGGAGGCTAATGAAAAGAGGAAGAAGGAATGTTTCTTAACTGATGAAGACATTTTGGTGTTATGTAGCTATCATCCAAAATTAAACATGTCCTCTTGGAAGAAGAAGGAAAACTCAGAAGACTAGGAAAGTAATTGTCTTAGTTGCTTTTCCTGTGACTATGATAAAATACTTACAAAAGTAACCTGAGGAAAGAGGGCTTATTTTGGCTCATAGTTCCAGGGGTCAGCCATCACGGTGGGGACGTCGTGAAGGCAGGAGCTTGAAGCACCTTGTGACATTGATTCCATGGTCAGGAAGCTGAGAAAGACACCTGCTGGGGCTCAGCTGGAGTTCTCTGCTTCATGCAGTCCAAGACCCCAGCCCAAGGAAAGGTTCAATTCACAGCTAACGCTGGGTGAATCTTCCCATATCAACAGACCCGATGAAGATCATCCCTCACAGACCTCAGAGGATAACTTTAATCTAGACAGTACCCTACAGCTGTGCCCAGAAGACTGCCTTCTGAAGGATTTGAGATCTCATGAAGTTAACCAATGAGTTTGCCACCACAGATGGATCTCCTGAAATGTGCAAGGTTGGAGTGACTCAAGGTTGTGTAAGCAGTAACAATGTGTAAGCTGGAGACAAGAGCCATGGGGCTAAAGATGCAGCTTTCCCAAGTCAATCCCCCCCCCATTGGGGTGGGCTGTTGGTGATGTAGCTACCTCTAAGTCACCTATCTCCTGTGAGTACTGTCCTTAAAATACTCTGATAAGTCATCCCAGTAAACTCACTGGTCCATTGTTAGACTTGGTGGAATTGTTTCTTTGGTGCCTCATTGGTGTCCTATATGAGGGCAAGACATTTCTTCATGGCTCATCTAGAAAGTGACAGGATGGCAGATGGGCACTGCGCCTCATAACTGGAACTCAGGAGGTCAAAACAACCAGAGTACCAGGTATTTGAAACCCACCCTAAATTGCCTGATTAATCTTTTTTAAAGATTTGAATTATTTTTTCTCTTTTATTTGTCTTTTTTACTTTTTTGAGACAGGTTCTCCCTATAACCCCAGGCTGGCCTGGAACTCACTCTGTAGACCAGGCTTGCCTTGTACTCACAGAGATCTGTCTGCCTCTGCCTCCCAAGTGCTAGGATTAAAGATGTGTGCCACCATGCCTGGCTTAAAGGCAGTTCTTAGCCTCCATGTGGGTGCTGGGAATCAAACCTAGGTGCTCTGCCAGATTAGTTGGTGCTCTTAACCCCTGAGCCATCCCTCCAGCCAGGAATTATTTTCATTTTATATATATGCCTGTGTGTCTGTGTCTACACCATCTGTATGCAGTGGCCAGGGAGGCCAGAAGAGGGCACCAGATCCCTTGGAATTGGAATTACAGATGTTTGAGAGCTTCCATGTAGGACACTGGGAACTGAACTGAGGTTCTCTGCAAGAGTAGCAAGAATTCTTAACTACTGAGCCATCTCTTCAGCACCTCGACTGAGCAATATTAGTAAAAATAGCAATTTGGAGATTTCTTCTTGATTTCAAAACTTTACACACAGTTGACAATTATGCAAACAGTGTAATATTTCATAAGAGAGGCACAGAAACCGGGGTTTACATAGAGAGCCCAGAATCAAATTCTGTCATCAAAAACACTATAAGGACTGAAAAGGCAACCATGAGACAGAAAAAAAAAAATCTGTGAATCATCTTCCTGATAAGAGACTAACAAGCAGAATGTGTAGAGAACAGCAAAAATTCAACCACAAGAAAAAACTAGCAACTAATTAAACAATGTACAGGAACTTGAAGCTGGAATACATATTTCTTCAAAGACACAGGGTCAATAAGCATGTAAAAAGATTATTAGTATCACAAATCAGGAAAATACAAATCACAATCATGAGATAACAACCCACACCCATTAGGATAGTCACTCCAAGGGAAAAAAAAATGAATTAAAAAAGCAAAGAAAATGAAAAGTATAAGCAAGAATGTGGACAAGCTGGACCATTTCTGCACATCTGGTAAGAATGTGCAGCAGTCAGCCACTGTGGGAAAAGTATGATAGCTCTGCACCTCCTCATTAAACAGAAGTCCCGTGTGGCATGGTGGCACTGGCTCTGTGTATATACCTACACACAGGCACACACTTACATGCACCCATACACACGCACTCATACCTACACATGTACACATACAGAGAGAGAGAGAGAGAGAGAGAGAGAGAGAGAGGCACAAACTCATACAAAGGTATTGAAAGATTCAAAATTGAAGACACGGGGGACATTTGTTCACTCATGATCAGATCAGCACTGTTCTCAACAGCCAACGGGTGGAAGAAAACTACAGGTCTGTCCACAGGCGAGGAGACAAGAGATAGGTAGTTTCTGCAGCATCCATAGAGCATTGTGAGCCCTTTGGGAGGGGCATTCTGATGTGCTGCAAGTTGAGTGAACCCTGAAGATATCAGCATTGACAGGGAAAGTGACACAGAGCGGTGACTACTATATGACCCCACTCACTTGAGACCTACTCATCAAATTCATAGACAGGAAGTGGGAGCTGTCTGTTATGCTGTTAGGGTATTATGTGGTTACCTAGAGAAATGGGAGCTCTGTTCAACAAACGCAACCTTTCAGTTATGAAACTTTCAAGAAGAAAATTCTCTAGGAATTGGTGTTAGTGACTAGTAGTTTACAATATTGTATATGTGTTTGTCTGTGCATGGTATCTGTGTGTTTGTGTGTCTGGTGAAGAGATCACAGGACAACCTCAGGTGCTGTCCTTCCACTCTTTTTTTTTACTGTTTTATTTTGATTTTTTTATTTATTTTATTGATGCTTTGTGTATTTCATACATCATTTTCCAATTCAGTTCAGGCATATATCCCTTTCCCTTCCCCCCACCCCACCCCTACCCATCTCAGATAATGCATTCTGCCATAACTGTCCTGCATCTTTATCTGATTTTTGTTTTGTTTTGTTTTGTTTTCATTTTTTTTAACAATGTGATAATTTGTGAGTATAAGCATCCTTCATGTAAAACCAATTTGCAAGCAGTTGTGCCCAAACTCACACAGCTCATGGGTCCCACCATCCAGCAGGGGGTGGCTTGTATGTTCAATCAAGTTGATCAAATGAGTGCCCAGTCTACGTTGTTGTAGTTTCACCATTCACCCCAATTGCAGCCCTTACATTCTACCACGCCCCCTCTTCTGCAGATTGTTCCCTAGGCTTAGAAAAGGGGCACAGGTGGATAAGAAGCAAAACAGTCTACTTTCTCTGGAGCTGTTGTCTTGTCCTTCCACTCTTGTGAGAAGACAATCTGGGACATTGCATTGCTTTTCTCCCCTCTCTCCCTTTAGAGCTAATTCTAAGCTTCTCTCACAGGATTCATGGGATAATAGTGTCTATGATGAAGAAGAGTTGCTGCCTGTGACTTTCATCCACTGGCCAAGCTCTTCCTAGGGGGAGTGGAATCATGGGCTCCTGTCCCAGAAATGCTACCCCTTATGTAGCTGATCATGAGTAACCATCACATGCTGTAAGAGCCAAGCCAGTGTCTGCTGAAGAAAGTAACATCAGTGACACAGATCCTGTCCTATTTCAGGTTTTTCTGAGATAGGGTCTTCCTGAAGCCCCATCTGGCCTGGAACTCTCTATGTAGACCAGAATGGCCTCAAACTCACAGAGATCCACCAACCTCTGCCTCCCAAGTGTTGGACCCCATATCCAGATTATTTTAATTTTTTAATATTATATTTCTTCATCATGGACTTTTACATTGGTTTTTAAATACTGAATTGCAATATTTTGAGTGCTAGTGTGTTTTGGTTTTCATTTGTCAGTTTGGGTTTTGTTTGTTTTCTTATTGTTTTTGTGCTTCCCTGAAATGTGTTTTGAAAAGAATCCCTTTACCCCATTTACCTTGTTCAAGTCCCAACCTTAAACCCAAGAACAATTTTAAAAAAGAAAAGACAGGAAACAAAACAGCCTTCCCTCCATCAGCTGTTTAAGAGAAGTGAAGTCAGGTGCCAGTCAAGCATCCTATGGACTAACAGACTTGAGGAGGCGCAGCAGTAACCCTCACATAGAAGAGGGCGACTTTCATATAACTTTTGACAAGATCATTTCAACCTAGAATCAAAAGCTTACGTTTAAACACCATCAATTGCATATTTCTGAAAAATGAAGCCCCCAACCAGCTAACATTCTGCATTCTTGTTCTCTTTAAAGAAGGTATTAGAGCAATTTGGACTGTCTCTTTAAAAGTGTTTTATTGTTTGGTGTTAGGTAGGAACAGAATATATAGGCAACAGGTCAGAAATCAGTGCTTCCAGACTGCCAAGTGTGTCAGTTCTGTCTTCAGCTCACTAATCCACTATTCTCTCTCTCTCTCTCTCTCTCTCTCTCTCTCTCTCTCTCTCTCTCTCTCCTCTCTCCTCTCTCCTCTCTCCCTCCTCTCTCCTCTCTCTCTCCCCCCCCTCCAACCAAGAACATATACACAGATAACTGTCTTTTCAGCACTACAAGGCTTTGACTAGGAGCTGTATCAGAAGGTCTGGCAGAGCATTCTCTTTGAGGAGCACACTGCGCTGAGACAGTCTGCTACCCTGCTCCCAGGGACTGTGTTTGGAATCAGCTTGACAATGCTCTGGTCAGATTTCTGCAAAAGACTGTTGAGAGAAAAACCTGTCTCTTCCTTCCACAGGCGAGGCAGATGCCATCACATCATGGGCTCAGTGGGAGAGCCGGGATAATGAGGCATTTTTGAAACCACAGACATTGTCAGAAAGACAGAAACTGGGAAAAAGGGCTAAGGTGGTGAGTGACTGTTTCTCAGAGGAGCAACAGAACACAAAATGGATCTCAGTTTGGGAGAAGCCAGAGAAATGAGGAAAAGAAGTGTGTTTTGAATTATTTAGTGCTGGATAGATTTTAGCTTTGGTCTCAGGCCTAATTGTGAGGTTGTCTTGGTGTGTATGAACTAAAATAAAAAAGAATTGCCAACTTTTCTACTTCATCTTCCTGCAGAAACACATACCATGGCTATTCTTCAAGGTTAGACAGAGACCAGCTTAGATTCACTCACTGGAATATGATCAAACACTAAAAATCTCCTATTTCTATACTAAAGCACATTAATTACATAGTTTCTACTGAAGAAGTGTCAATTTAAGTCTTTTCTTTTAGCCTTCATAGTAATTAGTGCAACTTGCCAAAAGCACAGGTAATATTCCGTAGACACACTGAAGTATGCCGAGAAGTCCATGTAGACTGCTATCTTTGACGACCATAAGTCTGGCTTGTCTGGGCTTTCCCAGCGTTATATCTATTGTCTTGAATCCACTGAAAGCAATTATTCCATTATTGAAAGTCATATTAAAAAAGAAATCATATAATCCCCTTTCCAGGGAAGATTTAGAGTCAGCTTGAAAATGTACAGGTTAGATCACTGTGCAGGACTGTTGAGAGAGGATGACATATAAAATTCACATTTCCAGGTAATCTGTAAGATTACTATCTTCAGTAGTAGAGGAGACCTTGTGATGAAGGATAACAAGTCTTTGACTCCCTTGAAGTTCTGGGAAGGGAAGAATAGTGAGCACTGAAGACGTGTCACCTTCATGATGGACCTTGGTCCTGGTCTGATATGGAAACTTATGCATCCCTCCTGAGCTTCCATCCCTTCTACTGTCACCTGTGGGGTCTGAGTCAGTACCTCTCACATACATGACAGCCACTCCAACTAAAAAGTGTTATGTAAGTTCAACACAGAAGCATGCAACTATTTAACAATGTGCTTATCAGGAGGCTGTGACTTCATCTCCTAAGCAGAACCTCCTGAAGGAGAAGAACTGTGGAAGTGGCCACACTTGCTGCTATCGGGAGGGCTCAGAGGAAGACAGCAAGAACAGATGCACAGCTAGATAGCCTTCCTGTGGTTATCTTTCAGTGGCTTGCTGTGGCATTCCCTCGATGGCAATGATTGAGCAAGTCTCAGAATGAGCTCAACTACCTTCAGACCTCCTCTCACCCTTACTCGACTAGAGACCTTTGCAGGGTTCATCCATAGTACCCACCCTTTCTTTTTCATAATCTTGTCATAAGCTCCTCTGGCTCTTCAGACACCCTTCAGACAGAATAGAAGCTCTGTGATCATAAGAATAATTAACATATATTATGTCAGGCAGTGATCAAAGTACATTGTGTTAATTCAGTGAATCCTCAAGAGCTCCCCACCAATCAGATTCCTTTGTCTCCTGGTTGAAAATATAAACAAGGCTCAGCTAGTGTCCTCAAGGTTATACATATTCTAAGAGGTGTCACTAATGTTCAACTTGTTTGCTTTGAACCCACACACTCTGTTCTCTGTGTTGGGTGGCAGCGAACAGACCTTCCAATTCTTTACCACTGGTACCCCAGAGCCTGGCACATTGCAGGCACCATAATTAAAGCTAAAAAATATTTATCAAATGGATGAATACATGAATATGTCTTTCAAGCTAGCCACAAGACATGTGTTTCCAAAGCTAAATAAGTCACAGTTCCCACTCCTGAGAAACTCTCATTCTATCAAGTTCCAATGAAACTAGCAAAACCTGTCAAGATGGAGATTTTCAGGGGGCTGCAGATGTTAACCACAGGTATTAACGTCGGTGGCACTGCTGTGATCTTTAAAGATATAATTTAAAATGGTTGAGCTTAAATTTGCTATAGTGTTCTGCCAAAGTCCCACATTAGATGGAAGTACAGGAGAAAGAGATGTACTGGGCACAAATGCTGAGGAAGAAAATCAGCCGATGAGCTGTTCTTCACTCCCCTTGAACAGTCCAGGTTGTTTCTCAGGAGGAAGTGGTGAACAGAGAACATTCTAGGCAAGAATGATGAGGGCAGTTCTGGGAGAGCCTGGGGCAAGGGCATGTCCCTGGAAAGAAGTGCAGAGGAGGCCAGACATCATCCTCACAGAACACTCCATCTTCAGACTATCAAAGTCCGAGTTGTAATGAATATCCAGAAATGGAAAGTAAGAACTTTTCAAAAAAATAGAAGAAACAATATGTAAAGACCTGATAAAGGTGTCTGAGGGGGAAACGGAGGTCTATAGTCAGTAGGAAAGAATTACGGGAGTGGAAAAAGGAAGAGGTGATAGTCCTGGGCTTAAATGAATTAGAAATAAGGAATCCCCAATTAGAGCAGTCTGAAGGAAGGTGTTCAGTATTACAGTGGATGGTTATTCTTCCATCATTAGTGGAGGAACTTTTTCAATCATAAACGTGCCCGGAATGACTTATGATGCCTTCAATCCTCCGGCTTGCCAATACTCTATAAGGCAAATTCTCAACATTTAAAGAGACTTTTCAGTCTGCAGTCTCCAGTGTCATGTCAACTCCACCACACCGACACCATGATGACTGACAGTTTTGATTTGACATTTCAGGCGTTGAAATACACAGGCACACTCACACACACAGAGCCTTCAACTTGAGATTTGATTGGCATCAGTCATTTCATAACCTGTCTCCTGGGGATCAGACCAATGGACCTTTTTAAAGCTTGCTTTACTGAGTTGACCCTTCTGATCTCAACGCATGATTCATGCTTGCTAATCTTCCTGGAAGCCTTCCCTACTCTTAACAAGCCTGTCATTTCTTCCTTCTTAGACAAATTTTTCTCTAAGTTTAAGATGATTCAAAATGTTATTTTTATGTCTGCTATTAACTTTTCTGAGAAAAAAACACAGGAATGCTTCAAAGTTACTATTCAAATTGATTAGTGAATTTCTGTCAGAGAATACAGACATCATCATATTTATAGATCATATTTAAAGGTACACAAGGCTCTAATTGAACTCAGCAAATATAACTTTATAAAATATTAGATTTGGGGCTAGAGTAATGGCTCAGTGTTTAAGAGCATTGGCTATTCTTGTAGAGGACTCAGGTGCAGTTCCTAATACATATGGTGGGCTTATTTATTTATTTTATTACATTTTAATTGGATTTTTGTGTATTTCATATATAACATCTCTATTCGCCTTAATCTACTTTATACCCTCTTCTCCCTTGGCACCCTCCCACAGGCCCCCCCAGAACTCATACTTTATATCATGTGTATTAAAGCCTATTTGCGTTAACTCCAAGTTAATCTCCTGGCCCTTCCTCAGTGCAAGTTCATCCGCTGAGCTCTAGTCAGTCTGTCCAGCTCCCTCCTCCCTGGCTCTTACTGTCTTCCTGCCCCTCTTCCACAATGGTCCCTGAGCCCTGGATGAGTGAAGCTGAATTTAGGAGATCTGACCATGGACCCACACTCTGCAGACTCCTAATCTAATCTCCATGTTTGATCATGTATGTCCTTTTGAGTTCCTGGCCCCCTGCTGCAGGAGGGACATTGATTAATGGGATTTAAGAGTTTAATTAGTGTCATCTTGGCCTCCTGTTCTATACAGCATGAGCCTTGGGTGTAGAGGTTGCATTGTAGATGTGCCACTTAGGCTTGGGCAATAAACAGACAATGTCTGTGTGTGACCAGTTGTGTTATTCTGTAACAGTCCCCATCTGGTATAAAAGAAGCTTCTTCAATGTCTGGTGTCTGTTATATTTGTCTGTAAATATAAAGATACATAATTTACACTTAGTAAGAAGTCACATTAGTTTAGGGATGTGACAGCCTTGGAAATTTCTCTAAAATCTATCACCTCTCCATCAATGTGTATTTGACTATGTTTACAGTATCACACGTGAGTTTCCTCCCATTCAGTGGGCTTTAATTTCAACTAATTAGTCATTGATTGCCCCCAAAATAAAAGTGCCACTGCTGCACCAATGTCATATGCTGTGCCTGACATTGATGTGGATATTTGGGTTTTTTTATTGAATTTATGTGTATTTCTTTTTTTTTTTTTTTACTTGTTTATTATTTCTTAAGGGATTCACAATATAAGAGCACAGTTGTTTTCAGATCAAATTGTATGGCTCAGTTTTCCATGCAATTAGGTAATTGGTTCTAGCATCCACAGATGAGGGATACCATTCGTCATTTGTTGTTCTGGGACTGTGTTACTTCACTCAGCACGGTATCTTCTAGCTCCAGCCATTTACCTGCAAAGCTCATGATGTAATCTTTCTTTACTGCTGCATAGAGCTCCATTGTGTAGACGAACCACATTTTCTCAGTTGAGGGGCACTTGGGTTGGTTCCAGCTCCTTGCTATTGTGAAGAGAGGTGTAATAAACATGGCTGTGCATGTATCTCTGTGGTAAGATGAATCTTGTGGGTACATGCCCAGGAGTGGTATGGCTGGGTCAGGTGGCAAGTTCATTCCAAGACTTCCAAGGTTTCTCCACACTGCTTTCCATAGTAGCTGTATGAGTTTACATTCCCACCAGCAGTGGATGAGTGTTCCCCTTTCCCCACAATCTCTCCAGCACTTGGTATCATTTGTTTTCTTGATCCTAGCCAGTCTTATTGGAGTAAGATGATATCTTAAAGTGGTTTTAATTTGCATTTCCTTAATTATTAGTGACCTTGAACACCTCTCACGATGTTCTCAGGCATCTCTAATTCCTTACTTGTGAAGTCTCTGTTCAGCTTTTTGCTCCATCCATTGAGTGGGTCATTTGTTTTCTTTCTTTTTTGTTTTTTGAGTATTTTATATATTCTGGAAATCAATGCTTTGTCAAATGTATCTGCAGTGAAGGTTTCCTCCCACTCTGTGGGTTTTCTCTTCACTTTCTTGATTGTTTCTTTTGATGTACAGAAGCTTTTGAGTTTAATGAGGTCCCATTTGTCAATTGTCAACCTTAATTCTTGCACAGCTGCTGTCTGATTTAGGAAGTCTTTTCCTATGACTATGTCTTGTAGTCTGCTGCCAACCTTTTCTTCTATCACCTTCAGAGTTTGTACAGGACGAGAGGTAGGGGTTTAATTTCATTCTTCTACAAGTGGTGATCCAGTTTTGCCAACACCACTTGCTGAAGATGCTGTCTTTCCTCCATTGTGTCTTCTTGGCTCCCTTGTCAAATATGAGTACCAAGCTGTTTTTATGACTATAGCCCTGTAGTACAGTTTGAAGTCTGGTATAGAGATCCCCCCCTGTGTTGCTCTTTTCACTCAGGGTTGTTTTGGCTATTCGAGGTCTTTTTTTTTTTTTTCCAAATGAAATTAAGGACTTTTTTTTTCCAAGCCTGTGAAGAAACTCTTGGGGATTTTAATTGGGATTGCATTGAATCTATACAAGAGTTTGGGTAGAATGGACATTTTTAGTATATTAATTTTCCCAATCCATGAGCATGGGAGATTTTTCCATATTCTGATTTTTTCTTCAATTTCTTTCTTCAAGGGTTTAAAATTTTTGTTGTAGAGATCTTTCGTGTCCTAGGTATTTTATTGTTTTTGAGGCTATTGTGAGTGGGAAGGCTTCCTTGAATTCCTTCTTCAGTTACTTGTTGTTGGTGTAAAGAAAGGCTACTGATTTTTCTAGGTTAATTAATATTTGGTCTTAAAGCTGGTGTTGGATCATCGATTACTGTTTTCCCTTAGCAGCTTGTATAGTACTCTCCATAGCTACGAGAGCTGCCTTCATGGTGGTTTTATCATCTGTAACTCCAGTTTCAGGGACTCTGACACCCACTTTTGGCTTCTACAAGCACTGCATGGCAGGTGGACTTACATATACACATAAAGTAAGAATAAATTAATAACTATTTTTAAAAACATTAGGTTTATAAAGGTCTTTGGTATTTAATACAACCTTCCACCAGACAAAAAGACTATCTCTGCCATTCTTCTCAGATGATCAGTCTCTATTTGAATACTGTCTATTAACTGATGTTATTTTGAAAGTCAATCTCATTTAGAGTTCTCGAAAGCTCTTCATCAATAATATGCCTTTAACTACAGCCTCCCAAGAGCCAATTGCCTTTTAACTGTGTGTGCTTATGTGTTATATTTGTCTGGAACCACACAAAACTTGCTATGACTCTCCTAATTGGATTGCTCTTTACAGATCTAACGTAAGTATCTCTAGTTCCAAAAATGTATATCATGCTCTCCACCCAGGATAGTCTTCAACCACCTTCTTCACCATCTCTCACAATCTGCCTGGCTGTACACTTGTCACAGAATCTAAGACCATATATGTAGACCATACATGTAGACCATACATGTAGACCATACATGTAGATCCCATGCGAAGTCCCTACGATGATTACAATGATTCTTCTCTTGATACTTTCTAATTTTCATAGAATTTTAACATCTCCTTGATTAAAATATGGTTTTCTTTTTCTAACTTGAAAATCATTGTGTACCAAAATGAAAGATTGAATAGAAAGAGAATTTCCACTTGTTAGGGCTCTCTATCAAGCACTGTACTAAATGCAAGAAAGAGAAAAATAAGAAAATGGATACATTGGAAAAAAAAAACTTATACTCTATTGATGTAATAGAAATATCCCAATATGTGCATGTGCCATGTAAAGTGATGTGAGACTGTACACTCTTTCACAAATGATTTAAAGTCACTTAGGCAGGCAATGTGAGTTCTTTGAAAGGAGGGGCAGAGGTCAGAATCCTTTGGCACATGGAAGTAAGAAAAAATCCCACAAAGCAACAGGATAAAGATTAATCATATTTTAAATAATAGCTATGTTATTTATACATAATAACTATACTGTTCATACAATCTCTGAGGTCATAATGACTCACCTCTCTGGGATTCCAAATCTCTACCCAACCCTCAGACTATAATTTTTCCCATAAACCTCTTTTCAGATATTTCCTGTAGACAGTGCCCTCCTAAACCAAACCCTGTCAAAGTGCTCTAATTACTTAAATGGTAAAATACCATAATATAAATTTGAAAACTACATTCATCTTTAATTGGTACCATTTCCTTCTTCTGGCCTTTTTTCTAGTACACCGAAGGTTCCAATTTCAAGAGTTTCAATTTTGGCTTTCATACTTTTTATTTTGACAGGTAATAATTTTACATATTCGTGAAGTAGAGAGTGACAATTTGATACCTGTTTATGAGGTGTAATGATCAAATCAGGGTGATTAACACATCCGTCTCTCCATCACATATCATTCCTTCACCTGGGCCTTCATCCTTTTCATCTTCCAAATCACTGCTTGTCTTACCACACTCCCATGTTAGAGCAGATGCCTCCTCGCCCTCAGGAGCTAAATTCAGGTGAATATATACCTGGAGTGCATAGGAGCTCCAGGGAAGAGCAGGAAGCTGCACGCCTCTGCCCAATAAGACTACACCTGCCAGAACACAGACCTACTTAGCTGGAAGACACTCAGATCTCAGACTGAGCATCACTGAAGTAGAAGGGAGCACAGTGCAGAAGAAAGTCGGAGCAGTAGCCAGGCTGTGAGTGGCCGTAGAAGATACTAAGACAGAAGCAGAATGGTGCAGGCAGGCCAGGCCCACAGAGGCCAAGACCGTGTGGTCCCTTGTGAAGAGAGCAAAGCTTCTCTTCACATCTGGCTTCTTCCTTTCACTGTGATCTCACAGGACAGACTTCCAAGAACTTTGGTGGCTGCATTGCTGCCTGCCCTGTCCTTTCGACAGGGCTGCCTTTCAATATGTGCCTGTTGTAGTGAACTTTGGCTCCCTCTAGGAAAGCAACACTCGACTGCAGAACACCTGCAGACTCTCAGACCCCAGCTCACTCTGACTTATACTGGATTACCACAGCATCCCACATTTTGAGTAGAAAAATAAATCTGAGTAAGATTAAATAAGTGTTAATACAGTTTTAAAATTTATGTTCATTGAAAGGTAGGAGACCTATGTTACCTGCTTTGTATACCAAGGAAATAGAAATGTAGTTTAAAAAAAAAGGAAAAACTGAATTGAAAAGGTTTATATACTTTATTACTCAAGATTTGTTTTAAAAAGCAGAGTATTAGTGCATGTGGTTTTTATCTGTGCATGTGTGTGTGGTGTGTTTTCCTGTGTTCATGTATGTGTGTGGCATGTGTTCCTGTGTTCATGTATGTGTACGTGGAAGCCAGCAGTCAACACTGGGTACCTTCCTCAATTGCTTATTTTTGAGACAAGACTTTTCATTGAGCCTGGAGCTCACCCCTTCCACAGACTAGTCAGCAAGGTCCAGGGATCCTCCAGTCTTCACCTACCCAGAGCAAAGACCACAGCATTCACCACTACATTTGGCTTTTAAGTCGGAGGGGAGGATTGAACTCAGGTCTTTTCACCCCCACACCTGGCTTTTTGTGGGAGTGGAGGACTTGAACACGACACCTCAAAGTTGCGTGACAGAACTTTACTGACAGCTATCTGTCCAGCACCATGTCTGAGTATGGTGATAGGGATGAGGCGAAGTCCACACAGAAGTATCAGCACTCCTCACCTGGCTGAAGAGATAATGAATTCAAATGGGTAGCTACACCACGCCAACAGAGTTTCTTTTCTTTCTGGGAATGCTGCTTACTTATTGCAAACATCCCACTAAAGAGCCAAGTAGATAAGTAGATAATCACCATGGCCAGAGCAGAGGTCGTAAGTGGAACAGTACACAAAAAATAAGATTTTGAGAAGATCAGCTCTTCCTCACCCAGTAGTAATCAGTTGCCAATAATTCTTCAACTAAGATTGGGGCTTGTTGCCCATTTCCACAGATCCATGCTGGGGTTTTGTCTCTTTCAGTTTGCATCGATCTTATGCATGCTGATATCATTTCTATAGGTTCATATGAGCAAGGTCCCAGGAGCCTGTAGGACTCTATTTCCATATGGTCATGCACCTCCTCCCTGGCTCTTAAAATATTTCCATCTCCTCTTCCCCAGTGGTGTCTGAGCCCTGAGTGGGTGAAGAAAAGGAAGGACTCTTGATAAACTGACTAGACCTCAGTGGATGAGCTTGCACGAAGGAACATCTGGGGATACTAACTTGATGGGATAGGCCTTAACATAAATGATAGAATGTCTGAATTCTGGGAGGGAGGATATAGGAGGGTGCCAATGAGGAAGGGGGATAGTGATGATTAAGATTCTCTGTTTGAAATACACACAATTTCAATTAAAAATTTATTTAAAGAATAAGATTTTTTAACCAGGAAATACAAATTTATTAAGGTTTCACAACAGTTTTTCACACTTTTATCTTTTTCAAGATTTAAATAAAAACTACTCACAAAGACTCATTAAGAAGAAATTAATTGTAAGAAAAAGCTGGTATCAGAAAGTGGGGAGTCAGAATCCAGGGAGTTGGCTGCATACCCCAATCTGTAAAATAATGCTTGAAATTAAAATCAAACATGAACATGAGGGAATTTTGCAAAAATTAAGGCAGGCTTCATGAATGTAAGATGGCTGGATGCTACTTGCACACACTTCTGCAAGCCTGGAAAGAACACAGAATAAAGTATTGTGCTCCTCTTGCTCTCTTTCCCCACCACCTTTAAAAGTTTGAGAAGTAGTTATTAAAACTTCAGATGAGTGTAAACTTTTCTTATCCATATTGTCTTTTTTGTTTCCTGGATCTTTGAATGTCAATGAGTATAAACCTCAAAATTACCCCTGTCAATTATGAAGGTCCTTATCTTAGCATTGATTTTTACATGTGCAAATCAATAGCAGGATATAGCCCAATAATTAATATTGGGAAACCAAATTGCTTCTTTTCCCAGGCATTTAGCTTCAGCCACAGAAGTATTCCTCTTCTGCTAATGCTGTATTTTATATTTATCAGATTTCATTTCTGATTCTGAAACAAATTCTCAGATATAGACTACATTATTTGCAACTCATCATATTAATTTAACATCCACTTATTTCTCTAAAGAAAAACAAAGTATTTTATACAAAATTATATTAAATGTAATTAAATTCTCATTTCACATGATTAACTACTACTTGGTGCCAAGATTCCCCAAGACACTGAGGAAGTGAAGATTAAGGCATTTCCTTTCCTGTAGAGACTTCACAACCCATGACCCTTCCTATGGAAATGGACAGCCATGATGAACATATGTTGACCTGTGTGATAGAAGAAGGGGCAACCATGCACTGGATAGAAGGAGGTTCTCTTTGGTGTTACCCATTCTTTTCTCCAGCCACATTGAGTGCTAACAGGACCTTGTAGCTGTTTAGGGTGGAAGATTTTAACCCACAGAATTCAGTAAACATTGCAAGCCAGATCCTGCCCCATCACCTGCCTAGAAAACCAGTGAGTACGATTTATTTTTATTTAAACCCTTCTTGGGCTGAGAACTAGTTGAGGCTGAACCAGGACTCTGACTTTCAAATCTCTTTTTCATCCTGGACACTCAGTGTGTTTGATAAAGGCTTTGATCATTCTGCATGTGCTAATGTGTAGTGCCTGGAATTGAGAGATGGAGCTGGCTGTTGGAAGGAATAGAACTATGTTATGTGTAATTCTTTAGACACTTGATAACACTGGCCAAGAAGCAGTGTGAGATGGTCATTGACACAATAGCTAAATATGATATGAACTTAGCAGTGAACATCTGTTACAGCACTGTCAAGTGGTAGAGATGACATCTTACTGATTTTTAGCTTTTTTTCTAAGGTGGAAGGTTGGAATGTATAGGGAATTGCCAAGAACCATTGGTAATATTATTTGGCCTTTGAGCATCTATGTTCAGACTGTTAAATAATTTACTGAGTGTTTGAGTCATATAAAGTCCCCATTAAGACCAGCAATCAGACACAGGTCAATGGGTGATAGCCCTCCTGTTCTGTCATAGGTCAAAACTCACATTTAACCTCTGTATCTCCACAGGAGCCAGAGTGAAAACCTCCACCATGGGGTTGGTTGGGTCCTCTCTCCAGGAATCTGCAGCCTCTGACTCTCCACCATGGGGTTGGGTCCCCTCCCCAGGAACCTGCAGCCTCTGACCCTATCCATCCTAGCCTCTTTTATTCAAATTAATTTTAATTATTTCAGAACATAGGGCAAGTACAGAAAACCTCAAAAAGATACTTCAGGGAGAAGTAAGGTAAATAGAAGCATCAATCTGCCATCCTGGTAACACTGCCATTCCTGTCTGTATGCATTTCAAACTCCTGCAAACATTGTGTTTTACATATATCACAAAGTAGATATAGGTTTGAAACTTTCTGTATATTGTATGCATCTTTCTACATTATTGCTTATGATTTTTACATGGCTTAAGTACCAGCAAATTATTTCCTTTAATAGATTTGTACTATCTAGTTAAGAAATCACTCATACTGAACACGGAAGATATTTCCATTTTTCCTGTAAATAGTGATTTTCTTAGATAAGTTGATTTCCCATATTGATCCAGAGTTAGTTCTTTAAATTAAATACTTAAAAAATGCAAGTTTTCTGTCAAAGAACTACGAATTTCTAAGCATGAAGATAAATACAGATAAATCATTTTCCACAAATGCTGTGGAAATTCAGGTTTCACTTGACTATACTGTTTGAAAGAATCATTTTCTGGGACTGGAGAGATGGCTCAGTGGTTAAGAATACTGGCTTCTCTTTCAGAGGACCCAGGTTCTATTCCCAGCACCCACATGGGGCTAACGACCATTCCAGTTACAAGGAAACCCACACCCTCTTCTGACCTCTGTGGGCACTAAATGACACAGGGCACAATACACTACATGACACAGGGCACAATACACTTACATGCGTGCAGGCAATGCATTGACACACATAAAATTAAAATAATAAATAATTAAAAATATTTTATTTATTACTAGTTTGACTTATTAAATATTTTATTATTTTTTTAGCTTTTGATAAAATGTTAAACTTTAATTTTTCATACCTTTCCCCTTTAATTTTATATTACTTCAAAATATGCATACATATCCTCCACCCGTAATACCAATATTACAAAATCTGGACATAAGTGGTAGGTTAATTTTCAAGCTCATTAAGGGATTTGCCTTTTAACCATACTGCTGCTTTCACATAAAATAGAAATATAATATAGATGATGCTCACTTTGCTTCGCAACTAGAGATTTGGTGCTAGTATCCATACGTTGTTTATTTTTCTCAAACTATGTTACTTCACTTAGCATAATGTCTTCTAGTTATTACTATTTTTTATGTGTATGAGTTAGCCTGCATGTATGTAAGTACACTCATGTTGCACAAAGCCCAAAGAGGCTAGAAGTGGGTATCAGATTCCTCAGAACTGGAGTTACAGATGGTTGTTAGCCACCATGTGGGTGCTGGGACTCAAACTCAGGTCCTCTGGAAGAACAACTTTTCTTAACTGCTGAGCCATCTCTCCAGCCCTCACAATTTTTTTAAAAGAAAATACAATTTTCCCATATCTTCCAAAACCATTATTTATCCTTTAATTTATTTGCTTTGGATGCCTGACAAAGCCTTTCTAATATATATTCTTTTAATCATAAAAATAAGTTAAGCAAGGTTATTAGACTTGAAAGTTGGTAAGTTTATCAGTAATTTGAAATTCTTTTATGAATTTCCTGTCATTTACTTTGCCAGTTGGAGTGATAAAAAACCTGCTCTGTAGTGTTTCAGTTTGCTATCTGTTGCTGTGGTAAACATGACCAAAAACAACTTGGAAAGGAAAGGTTTTTTTATTTGGCTTATACTTCTAGGTCACAACCCAATGTTGAGAGAAGTCAGGGCAGAAGCTCAACCAGGACCTGAAGGAGAAGGACTGTTTACTGACTCTTCTCTCCTGTTCATGCTTAACCAACTTTTTTTTAAATTATCATTGCTGATACATAACATTTATTATTTATTTATCTTTATGTTTTCCTTTTTTGAGATAGGGTCTCCCTATAGCCCCAGCTAGCCTGGAACTCACTCTGTAGATCAGGCTGGCCTTGAACTCACAGAGATCCACCTGCCTCTGCCTCCTGAGTGCTATTAAAGGCATGCACCATCATGTCCAGCTTAAAGACAGTTCTTAGCCACCATGCGGGTGCTGGGAATAGAACCTGGATCCTCTGCAAGTGCAGCTGGTGCTCTTAACCACTAACTCATTTCTCCAACCAGCTTTCTTATACAACTCAGGGTCACTTGCCCACAGGTAGCAACACCCACAGTGGGCTGGACCCCTCCTCTGCACCATCCATCCTCAGTCCATCCATTAAGGCAATCCTTCACAGACATAGCCAGGGCCAGACTCAGCTGGGAAATGCCTCTGTTGATACTCTATCTTTGGGTGACTCTTAGTTGTATAAGTAGACAATAAAAACTAACCAGGACATGCAGTAAGTAAAAGAATTCTTTTTTCTATGTGCTATGCTTTCTCCATGTGACTTGCTAATATGTTTGGGGGTCAGTGTTGTTCCCATATGTCCTTGGAACTCTTCCTTAGTGTAAACAAATCTGATGTTGACAACAGTGATTATTATTGTGTTTACTTACATTTATACAATACTTGGAGTTTGAGTGACTTTTAAAGTGCTATGATAATGTTGCTCCTGATATAAGTTGCTCTACATTATATGTTATAATAAACTAAATGAATTTTTATACTTAAGAACAAATAAAATTATCTCACAATATTTTTGTTTCATTACAGATGGGTAAATTGAAGCCCAGAAAAGTTTTGCTCAAATCTACAAAAAAGGATTAAAAATAATCTCTTCTTGGGGCTGGAGAGATGGCCTAGCAGTTAAGAGTGCTGACTGCTCTTACAGTGGACCCGGGTTTGATCCCCAGCACCCACATGGCGGCTGAAAACCATCTTTAACTCCAGCTCCAGGGGAAGCCGACGCCCTCTTCTGACTTCCATGGCATTGCACGACACAGGTGCACAAACCTACGCGCAGACAGTACATTTACACACATATGAGAATAAATAAAAAAATAATAATTTCTTCAGATTCCAAACTCATTTTTTTTCTAGAATTTTCCAAACACAAGTCTTTTCACCAATTGGACCCAGTCTACTCTGCAGCATTATTTCTGTTTCCTCCTAAGGAACAAGCCCTGTCTCCATCTATGTCATTCTAAAAGCAGAAAGTCAGCTGTAGCCAGCTCTCAGGCCTCATCCTCCCACTTCCTTCCCCATAGAGAGCTCTCACCCTTCTCATAAGGGATCCTCAGCTTCCTCCTTTCACAAAATCTCTCCATACATTTTAGAACCATTCATTCATTCATTTTGATGAAAGCTAATTATATAATGTCATTGCCATTTTATTTCTTCAATTAACAAAAAGCCTTTTTAACATTTATTTGCTCATTTGGGGAGAATACGTGTGTGCCAGGATGTGGGTGTAGATGTTAGGGGACAGTTTGTGGGAGTTGGTTCTCTCCTTCCGCTGCGTGGGTCTCTATTAAGTAACTCTGGTTGTCAGGCTCTGAGCTGCTGAGCCATCTCACCAGCCAGCATTAGTCATTTTCAAGAGAGAAAATGGAAGCACATCACATATTAAATGGTTATTCTAAGGTCTGCATAATTGTCGGTGTACACTTCACATTACAGTAACATGAGATAGAGTCTCATACATTTCAGGCTGGTTTCAAACTTGCTATGTAGCAGATGACCTTGAACTTCTCATCTGGCGGCTTCACCTCCCAGTACTTGTGCCACCACACTAGGCTTATGCAGTGTTGGAAATTGAACCCAGGGCTTAGTGCATGTTGGATGAGCACTCTACCAACTGAGCTACCTCACCAGACCTACAGAAATATATCTTAACACATTTATTTTCTTGCAGAAACAAGTATGATTTGTTTGTATCCCCGACACTTCTATAGCTCTGTTGAGCAAACACTGCCTATTCTGTCATCAGATTATTACTAAGAAGTTTTTTCTCATACATCTATGAATCAATTAATTACTATGATTATTGTTAAGAAATAAACATTATTGAAAAATCTGCTATATCATCTTGATACCAAGAAAGAAATTCCAGTAGTGTTCTTCTGAGGAAAATGTAGCCATAAGACAGGCACAAATTTTGTCGACCTGACTCTTGCTGGAACTACTCGGGGAAAATTGATCACTGTGAGCAATTGTTTGCTCACATTTATTTTTGTGACTCATGAGCAAGATATTTCCCTTAGCTACTGATAACACATCATAACTGCCCCAAATATGTTTTACAAAGGAGTTATATCAGTTTATGTTTCCACAGAGGACATGCTAATCATATAAATAAATTATATGTAGGTACAGGAAATTACATTAGGGAAAATTGGACAAATTGAGTTTAAGAGAAGAAAACATAATTGTGTAATTTTAGGAAGGAATAAATATTGACCAAAACACACATTTTTACAAGTAATGTTATCTCTGATCAACCAGAAACATGTTTCTTGATCAATACTTGCAGTTTGATTCATTTCCTGCCACATAGAACTTGATGGACTCATCAATATATCCAGAGGTTTAAGAGAGGGGGGTAGGAGAGATTTCCATAAGTTTTATTTCATGTTTCTTTATGAACGGTGAGTGCAGGGGAGGCTACACTCTCCTGAACAGAAGAATCTTCTTAAGAGCAGAGTAGAACAAAGAACGTAGCCTTCACCCTGGGTGAAAAAGGCAGAAAACTGAAGACTATCTGAGATTATTATCCACAGCGAAGGCACAAGGAAAATGGTTACTATCTCTGTCTCTGGCACCTTGCAGCTTATATAGGGAGATGGGCACACAGACATCACATAATGGTGCAGCAGACCATGGCTGTTTAGGAGCAAAGACCAGGAATACCTTAATCTGTGGAGCTGAGCTCCATGAGGAATTCCAAGACAGGAAAACAGTTCCAAGATTTTGGAGAAAGAAATAAAAGAAAACTTGCAGTGCTTTGCCATTGGTAAGGTCATTTTGGGATCAGAGAAGAGCATGCAATCAAGCCGGCAAATGTCCTGATCTTTTCATAAAATTATGTCCATTCTAGAGATTTCCTGATCTAGAGAGCAGAAGAGGAATGTGCCTGGTAAGTGGGATACATGTTTTTGAGATCTCTAAATACAGTTCCTTGAAGATTAGATACATGTTTTACTAAACAGGAAGAAGGGTGATGAGGACAGGATTACTATCACGACCATGCACAATTCCAAAGATAGGACTTGATTGAAAGCTTCAGAATACAGTACACAAAAGCAGCATCCACAAGACTAGCAAAAGAGTAAAATGTCTCTGGAAAGTTCTAGGTGTCCCTGCCAGCACCCTCTCCAAAGCATCACAGTGATCTTTGAAGAGTCTAGACGTTTGTGTTTAGGATGAACTTGAGGGTGAAACACAAGCATTTCCAAAAAGCAACAACTGTCACAAGTGGACAGTAGGTGATGACCCATCTACCTGCTTCTCATATTTTCATCTGAGTCAAGACCTGAGATTCCTGCCGCTTTTGCCATAGCAACTCCTTTGTTGATACAATGATGACTTTTCAAGAACAGGGCTCAGGTCCAATTAACCAGGACTTGAGGGATGGCTGCCCACTCCTTCATAATCCTTAGGAAGTGAAGTCTGTGTCTCTTTAGGTTGGGGATGCTTTCTCCAAGTGCAAATTCTTTGAGAATGACTTAGGAAACTGAGACCCTCTACTTTCTCTTTCAGAATTTCCGGGAGCTCTGAGCCTCTCAGACTGCTGGGTAGCCAGGGAGGGATTGTATGCAGGTGCTCTGGTCAACAGTCCCAGCTGAGCACACCCTGTCATCACAAATCTCTACCCAGACCAGCAGACATGTGGGTAAACTTTCTTGGCCATCTCCTCTACTACCAAATAAGTTCTGTCAAAGCAAAAATAACCAAGCGGAGCCCTTCCTACAGTCCTGACCCACAAAATCATGAAACATAAGTAAAGTGAGCTTTTTTAAGCCACTAAGTTTCAGGGTATTTTTAAACTCAGGGATGGCTAACCAGAATGCTTCATAATTATTTAGAACAGGATCCTAAACTTTGGACAACTGCTATGAAGAATGAGGCCTCAGCAATGGTAAGAGTAGAGTTTGGATTGTGGCTGCACCTATGGAGAGTTGTGTCTGTCAATTTGAACATACTGATGTTCAGTGTCTTCATCTATAAAATCTGGAGACTAATGCATCACTAGGAGACTGAGAAGAAAGAGAGACAGCAAATGTTAAGAGTTAAGAGTTAAAGACGCAGGACAGTTATGGCAGAATGCATGATCTGAGATGGGATGGGATGGGGTGGGGGGGAAGGGATAGGGGAATATACCTCAACAGAAATGAAAAATGATGTATGAAATACACAAAACATCAATAAATAAATAAATAAATAAATAAAGAGCTAAGAGAGGTCTTAGAACAGTGCCCAACTCATGAAAGGATACTCTGACTGAGGCCTGGGCAAGGTGCAGAAGATTAACACCTGGCCAAGTAGGATGGGGCAAGACTGCCAGAAAATCTGTCCCCAAGTCTCCTCAGAACTGGGGAGTTAGCTGACCAGGGGAGGCGAGACTGGACACTAGCAGATGCAGTCACGGGAGTAAAATCTCCTCAAGAAGAGCACTTGTGGCATGCTACAGCAACCTTAAACTTCTTTATTCACTTATTTAAAATGGGTGTAACTGGGGCTGGAGAGATGGCCTAGCGGTTAAGAGCGCCGACCGCTCTTACAGAGGACCCGGGTTCGATCCCCAGCACCCACATGGCGGCTGAGAACCGTCTGAAGCTCCAATTCCAGGAGAACTCCAGTTCCAGGGGAATCCGAGACCCTCTTCTGAACTCCGCGGCGTTGCACGACACGGGTGCACAGACTTGCATGCAGACAGTACATTCATACACATACAGAAATAAATAAAATTAATAAAAAAAAATTTTAAAAAAAATAAAATAAAATGGGTGTAACTATAGTTCTGTTTTCACAGTTTTTAAAAATATATTTTAATATTTTATTTATTAGTTTTATTTTATACATAAGAGTGCATTGCTTGCATGTAGTAAGTACCCCTGTGTGCCCAGCAAGGTCAGAAGAGGATGTTGGATCCTCTAGCACTGGAATTACAGACAGTTGTTAGCCACCACCTAAGTTCTGGGAATCGAACCTGTGTCCTCTGCAAGAGCAGATAGTGCTCTTAAATTCTGATCCATCTCTCCAGCCCCTTTTTTCAGTTTTGAAGGCTATTTAGGGATGAAGGGGAATATTACACTGTTAAATGAACAGAACCAAGACAGAGCAGGCCAGATCTGCTAGAAATATACATGCTTGTATAGTTTAAAATAATGATAGAAAATACCTAAAATTTTTTCCATGATCATCTCTGCGTGATCATAGAGCATTTTGGTTGATAGCTACCATGTGGGTGCTGGAAACTGAACCTGGGTCCTCTGTAAGAGCAGAGAGTGCTCTAACTGCTAGCTGTCTCTCCAGACTCCTCTTTCCAGTTCTTAATTTTCATCAAAAGCATAGCTCTTTCCATCTGGGTCAGAAGCACAAAAACTTAATAAATCTATGAACTTACACTTTCTGCAGAAGCTCTTCCTTTGTCTCTTAAGGAAGCCCCAATGTAAAAGACATTAAGGAAAACAGTAAGCACTGAGTATCACAAGGAGCCCCAGCTGCTCTCTGAACCTTGGCTTCTCTAGTCCCCAGGGCTCAACCAGGTCACATGTCTGAATCACATGGGTTGTGCTAAAGTGGACAGAGTGCAAGTCCCACCTGCCAGAGTATCATCCTCCTGGTCTGCAGCTCAGGCTGGGCAGAGTAGGACTCAAATGTCCCTCAGGTGATTCTCAACAGGCAGTCAAAGCTGAGGATCATAGTCCTAGACTTTCCTTTCTAAACACAATGAAAAGTGGACACACCTCACAATCTTCCCACAAATGCTTATGAACAAAGAAAGCCTGTCCTGTGGTGGTGAGTTGAGCAGTACTGAATCCTCTTAAGAGATGCACAGACATTGAGTGTACCCAGGAGGATGGGCTGTCAGAGCCTCCACCCAGGCTGGAACTGGGGTCAGCCCCAACTTCACACCCATGCTCTTTTACATGCACCAAGGATGCTGAAAGTCCCCAGCCCAAGTCTGACCCAGTTAATATAAACTCCTCAGCAGAAGCCCCATGGCAGTACTGCAGCTGGAAATTTGGAAACAAAACCAGCATTCCCCACCATGTGCCAGCCATGGCTTTTGTGTGTTTGTGGGAGCTGTGGACAGTCACTGCTGGGCTTTCTTGCCTGTGCTCCCATTTCCTCTTTACACTATTTATGTTCACCTGTGACCCAATTAGCATCCCAGGAAGGCATAGTTGTTTTACCCCAGCAATTAACCTTCTTCAGGACCCCCCTCTGCAAGAGTTCTTGATTAAAATAAACTATTCAATTATTCACTGAGCAATGGGGGAAATTGCCACAGTTGGCCAGGAGGATGACATATTTTTTTCTTAGATTCCAAGAAAAACTCTTTTCAGACATCACATTTAGAAATCTGAGGAATTGGTAATGGTTATGGTAAAATGCAAGGGCTGGTTTGCTAAGCTCGGAAATGTATCTTTGGTTTGAAGGAGTGCTAAGATGAGGCAAGAAATTCAGTGAATTTCTTTTTTCCAATTCAATAAATTGCTGACATAAATTTCTCATTAAAGACCACAGTGACATAGAGGAAAGATGTAAAGAGAAACAGAGGAGGGAGGAGTCCACAAGGGAGCTGGAAGGGAATGGAGAGCACAGCCACCCACCTACCGTCTCTAATCTGTGGGGTGCTCTAGTCAGGAAATACTTATTTGCAGCCAAAAAATACTACATTTTCCTACTTTAAAAACACTTACTGAAATTCCAATTAAACATGGCTTTTTTCTGAAAATTCATGGAAGAACAGCAGAATTCTAAGGGCCTAAGATTTCCTCACCAGTATAAGCAGCATGAGCAATGATGGTGCAAGACAGGAAGTGGGAAACATCATGGTGGTCGCATCTGTGCAGTTCTGAGATTGATGTTAACAAAACAAAATTTATGCCGGACATGCTGTACACCTTCAGTCCCAGCACTCGGGACCCAGAGGCAGCCAGATATCTGTGAGATGGCAGCCAGCATGGACCACATAGTGAATTCTGGGCTGTCTGGGGTCAGGGAGATCCTGTCAAAATTTTTTTTAATTTTATCTAGGGAAGTACTGGGGATGGCTCAGGTAAAGAGCTCTGGATACTCTTGCAGAGCACCCAGTTTCAATTCCCAGCACCCACATGGTGACTAACAACCACCTGCACAGTTCCAGGGAAATTCAACCCCCTCTTGTGACCTCTATGGGCATTGCACAGCATAGTGCATTTACATACATGCAGGCAATACACTCATACACAGAATTAAAAATAATAAATAAATAAATAAAATATTTTTTAAATTATGAAGGGCTCAAGATAAAAGGACATTTTTATCTAGAAGGGTTTTCTGCAAGGGTCTGCACTTTATACAAACATATCTGTGCAAGGCTATACTGCTTCACGTAACTGTCCACCTACTCAGTATGCAGATTTTAAGAGGAAAACCACTTTTTAATCTAGGTTATCATTGGCAGACCATTATTCTATCTTCACACACACATTATGTGCAGGGCAAACATCCAATAGGGAAACAAGAAGAACACACACCAGCAGGGACACCATCCAGTTATGTGTGCATACAGGCTGAGAAGTAATCAGGAAGTTTGCTTTAATTTCTCCTGCAAAGAAAGTATGTTAATAGCTCCAATTTTAGATACAAGATTGCCTGCTAGGCTACCAAGTCAGAGGCTGCAGAGAGCCTCATGAAAACACAGACTGGGGACTTGTGCTTGAACGCATTTCTTCAAATGCTTTCATTGCTGAACACTGCAAAAACTCACGCATTTCCCTGCCATGGAATCAGCCGTTTTCAGAACCTTCATTAACTGAAACTTTAATCCTGCCTCAATTTGAATGAGACAAATAAATGAGACACTCCTGAGTCCTGGAGGTGTAAACCTGGAGCCCTGTTTGCAGACAGGAGCAGTCGGCCATGAGGAAGTGCTTGCAAGCTGCAGTGGCCGGGAACCGGAAAAGCCTAGTCCAAACTCCGGAGAAACCTTAGCAATTCATTACCACTAAAGGCTGCAGGAAGGGGTGCGGGATCAGCTCCGTAGCACCGAATTCCCAGAGAATGGGCTGAAAAGAAGAGCCATGAGAAGACGGGCAGGAGAAGGGCAAAGGAAGGGAGAACAAAGAGAAGGGGTGGGAGAGCTCAGAGCACCGCAGGGCCCATAGTACAATTCCAAGCTAAGCTAATTCCACCTTCATCTTTCTGGAGAGGATGGCCGCAGACCCTCGTGGCTGTTGGGCTCTGTGTCCTTCCCGAGTGACTCTTGAGTGGCCACGCCCTGCGTGGGAGCAGGTGTCCTCCTGGAGGGGACTGTGCCCTCTGACCCCAGAGGCGGTTGTCAGCAGCAGGCCAGCCCCAACGCTGCTCCAGCTCCGTGGTCTCGAGCAGGGTCGACATATGTGTTTGTAAAGACACACGTTATGTATGTGTCCATGTAAATAAATAAGTTTAAGTATAATTTCCAAATGAACAACAGGAGAAAATGGGCGATTTGTGTGTGTCCAACAGGGACTGCAGAGGAGGCGCCTGTCCTGCAGCAGCTCATCCCTGAAGTCATGGTGCCACCTAGCGGGACGCCGAGGAACTGGGATCCCGGCATCCTGGCCTTATTTACCTCGAAGCATGAGTTGGGAAGTAGCCTCCTAAATGAGTTAACTTAGCACGCCATGCACTAGAAACAAATGAATATGTGTCTTAAGGTCATTACTGTCGGAGGATAAATTAATAGAGCTATTCCAGCTAATGCGTCTTGGCACTTGCCCCTGCATGCCTGAGTGCGCATGTGAACCTGGACCTGGCCTCCTTGTGGGCCCGCGAAGCAAGGCCTCGTGGAACCCAGTCAAATCACTACTGTGGAGGAGGCTGGACTGGCGCCTTGGGAGAGGGGTAATCTCACACTAGCCGGAGAAAGCAGTTGGGGTGGAGAAGGGCTTGTGCATCTGGAAGGTCAAGGAGCATCGCCATCGCCCTAACAGGGAAGCAGGAACTGTCTTTCTGACCTGAAGGGACGTGTGTCTGACCAGCCTGGAGGAAGGGGCTGTGAGGATGGACACCTGCCCTGGCCACACAGTCTTCTTGCGAGTTCCCACAGTAATGCAGTTCTGGGTCAGAGTCTCTCTCTCTCTCTCTCTCTCTCTCTCTCTCTCTCTCTCTCTCTCAGCTGCCCACCTGTCTCCCATTCCTTTCCCATGTACCTGAGCAAAGGGACTACACAGGAGGTGGTGCTTGCTATTTCTACCTGCCCTTCTTTTGGTTTTGTCAGGGTTTCTAGAAGAATGTAGTGTGCTACCTTAGATCACCAAAGTACTTCGGACTTACTTTTATAAGGAGTTATTGTCATGCATATAAACTCTGTATTATCAATACAAAAGTATCTAAAGCTGGCTAGGAGTTGATCTTCCAAAAACGCATGTCCTCCTGACATGTCTGTGCCCTGTGTGGGGGGGATGGGGGTGTCTCAGGTGGTGTGCGTCTTGTGTAGGTGGTCTGTTTGGGTGGTCTGTATGGGTGGTACGTGTATGTCTATGTTAGATCCTTCGAGAGTTGAGGGAAGATGATGCCTTTGCACACCCAACCTGTTCAGCAAGTATCAAGGAGAGAAAGCTGGGGACAGACCTGTGCTTTCTACCAGCATCTCTGAAGGAGAATTAACCAAAGCAGCACACCAGGTAACTGACAGTGCAAACTCTCCAAAATTACGTGTCCTAGTCTAGTTCAAAAGAGAAGGTTCACTCACATGAAACAAAAACATAGCATACAACATTAAATCGATCTCCCTCAACCTGCACAATACCTGTGTAACACCTGCAGGACACCATGTTCATGTGAATCAGGACACCCCTTATTATTTCTGGGTACAACCTCTCTATCTCTAGCCAAAGTTCTCTAGCCAAATGGAAAGCCAGTAATTGAACATAAAAAAAATGAAAAGAAGAAATAAAAAGAGCTTTGCATGGGTGATTTTGTTGAGCAGCCAGAAAAGAGAACAAACAGATAGTGTTTGTGGATCTTAGCCATGGTGGGTGATGGAGAGAGCAGTGTGACCCAGGTCTAGTGTGGACAGAAAGTGTCCTGCAGAAGACAGATCTTCAAGACAGGCTGGAAGAAGAAGAGAGAAGCAAACACAAAAAGAAGACAAGAAATGCAAAGCAAGCAGGCATTCCCAGGAATATTTGGAGCTCTTGCTGGATAACACACAGGCTCTAAGAATCATGGAGAGCTGCCTGTACACATGAACTAATGTCTTGAAGAGGTATTCTGTTCCAGCCCACCTTCTGGACAGAAAAAAATCATTATACAAACATCAGAATAAAGAGAAGAGGCTACTGGGAAGCTCCAAATATGGCCAGCCTCTGTCTCAGCAAGCAACTTCCTGTCATGACTGCCCAGGTGCCCCTAGCTACCCTTCTTCTGGGCACATGCAATCCCTTGGTAATAGGTAGCTGGTTTCCCCTATTATGTTGTGTTGCTTTCCGGGGCATAAAGATTTCCACTTCTGGGTCAAATAATGCACTCAGCTGCATTAAGCAGACAATTAATTTATCCACTTGGTTGCCTAGTCTGCATCCTTAGTGTACTTACAAGAATAATGCTTAACTGGCTTTAGCTTACATTGTGTATGGAAGAGGAAAGGAGTGCAGAAAAGGATGCTGTATCACCACAGTGAGAATCATCACCCTCATCATCACTGGGTCTTGGCGTCAAATGCTTCATTACATTGTCAGATGAAACAGTGCAGCTAGGAAAGAGGGACCCTCATACCAGGGAGTGGACACTTCACATCAGTAAGTACTGCTGTTATATAATGTGGGACACTCAACAGGGCGACCGGCATATGCTCTCCATCAGATACCAGACTTTAGTTTCCAGTGAGATTTGTGAGAGTCGACCTTGTCTACATTGCTCTATTAGATACTCTTTCTGTTGCTTTGCTAAAATACTGCACCCAAAAGCAGCTATAGAAAGACAGGGTTTGCATAGGCTTACAGTTCCAGAGGGATAGAGTTCATCATGGCAGAAGAGGCATGGTGGTAGGAGCAGGAAGCTGGTTGGTCACATTTTATCCACACACTAGAACCAGAGTACAAACAGGAAGTGGGCCAAGAATACAAATCCTCGAGGCCTGCCTGTTCCCAGCAACGTCCCCAAATAGCGCAGCCAAGTGCAGGCCAAGTGCGCAGACACATTAGCCTGAAGGGGAAATTTCTCATTCAAACCATCACAGCCACAGTGCAAAAGAGTCTGCACCTTAATTATAAAACAATGGTGATCTGTACAGCTAAGCATTTAAAATGTTCTAGAAGAAATACCTGCCCAGTACAATGTCTTATTAGATGATAGTTGTATGGGCTAAAATTTGACGGTCTCCCAGGATTCCTGTCAGCTTTTAGATATTTTGAAGCATTTAATTTTGTTTCCTTAAAGAAGCCCTAAATATACTTCTATAACCTGAATAGCATTCATCTCTCAGAAGCCTAGTCAAAGCCCTTCAGCATCTGCTCCAAATCTGGCCAACCAAACTGCCCATGCTGCCTTTTCAGGCAAGTTCTCTTCTGTTGATCTGAGTACACATTGCTTAGACTCAGCCTACATACAGCACCATATTGGCTCCTCACCACCTATGACAAACTTTCCTTTACTGGCCAAAATCTCAAATGTTCCAGTCATTCTTTCCTCTCCTGTGGCACTTTACATGAAATAACTTCTGATTATCTGTAGTGCTTTTGTCTCTATTGCCATGTCCTGTATGACAGGCCCTTGTCTCTTTCTAAACATTGATTCCTTAAGACTGAATCTAAACTGAGCTGAGAAATGATCTTTGAAATGCACAAAACATCAATAAAAGCATTATAAAAAAGAAGACTGAGACCTCAATATTAAATTTTATCACCAGGGGCTGGAGAGATGGCCTAGTGGTTAAGAGCACCAACCGCTCTTACAGAGGACCCGGGTTCGATCCCCAGCACCCACATGGTGGCTGAGAACCATCTGAAACTCCAATTCCAGGAGAACTCCAGTTCCAGGGGAGTCCAACACCCTCTTCTGACCTCCGCGGCATTGCACGACACGGGTGCACAGACTTGCATGCAGACAGTACATTCATACACAAACATAAATAAATAAAATTAAAAAATTAAAAAAATAAATTTTACCACCTTTACAGCATCTGATATAGTGTTTGCCTTGGACCTAAGGCAGAGGGAACCAAAAATCAGATCCTTTGTTGGTGGAGGCTGGGAGGAGAGAGAGAGAGAGAGAGAGAGAGAGAGAGAGAGAGAGAGAGATTGAGAGAGAGATATTCGGGAAAAAGAATGAAATGAATAATATAATATGTTATTTCCAATTTGGGTTTAAAAAGAAGAAAAATATCTTAAAAATTCATCCTTCAAAAAGAACATATGATAAGCTCACTATGAATTTCTATTTGGTCTACAATCTCCAATGGAATATAGAGATAAAAACTGACAAGGATATAGTCACATAAAACCCAATATAGTTCAAATTATAGGTTTTAATCAGTAATTGATTTTGAACTTTGGATTTTTTTAATTGTATTTTTAGCATAGTCCACTAAAAAAATGTTCAATTGACAACTATTTGTTCCTGGATTGCCTCTGCCATGAGGTCTGCTGTGAAATATTTCACTTTCTGTATATTCACTAGAATCAGTTCTAGCTAGGAGGGGTTGGAAGAGGCAAGGTTTTACCTATAAAAAGTTTAAAGGAACACTGAAATTGGACTTAACCTTGGCCCAGTCTCCAGTGGTGGCAAAAACCAATATGTTTTTATGTTGAATATATGCCTGGATTTATTTGCGTCATTGGAAAATACATAAATTAAAATTTTTATGTAGCCTACAATTAAAACAAAGGCAAGACAGCCATGTGCTTCCTGTTGATGGCCCATGGACCTTTTCACTTCCAGAAATGTGTTTTACTGAGAAGACACAGGCCAGCAGGTCCGTGATCCAAGACCTTGGTACCAAGGGTTAGCAGTGCTTTACAGGAGCCAGCAACTCTGAAATTTGAAATTGAGAGATTTTTGTCATATTTTCAATCTCCACAACCAAAAATAACACCTGCCTGTTATCTGTTTCCCTTCTCACAGACTCTCACAGCCTCTACTCAGTGAAAAAAGAATTTGTAATGTTGCCAACCTTCCCACTTAATGATCTGGGCCCATCTACATAATGGCCTCCTGATACTGGCCGTTACGGATGAGATTCACGTTATTTATAAATTAGCTCTCTTGCTCCTATGTATTCCTGAGTTTATCATCATTAAGAAGGAGAAATGTTTCTCCACAAAAGGGCCAGGTTCTATGGTGATAGACATAATAGCAGCACACAGATACACAGATAGGCATGTTTCCATTTTGGTCTTTTATCCTTCTTCACTTGTCCCAGAAATAGCATTTTCTGATTCTCATAGAGAATGTTTTGGAATATATTTGTGTATTCATGGGTTGTTGGCTGTATTCACATTTTTATATACAGCTAATATTTAAATATATTTAGAAAACAGGCCTCCATTTGGATTTGCAATGTGCTATGAAATATCATAAAGGGAAATCACTTTCAGGCTGTTAGATCTGGTGCAGCTGGGGAGATAGAAAGGTTCAAAACATCTGTTAGCCCACAACATTTCCATGAACCCTTCCCACACTCAACAACAGTGAGCAAATCGGCGACTGACCCAGAAAACTTAAATACCTGAATAATCACGAGGATGAGAGAAGGAATCTAATTTTCAAATATTTTATTTAAATTCTTATTACTGCCTGGACCACATTTTTGGGGGCAAACTAATAACTTCCAGATGTAAGCTTGCATGTATGCCAGCTTCAGGATGGTTTGGGATATGGCTGGGAGAGAAAGACAGCAGAGACCTCCCACGAGGAAGAAAATATGAAGAAATATTTCAGAAGAAGAAGCAATTTTGAGAAGACCTCCAGTAACTCAATCAGTACCTAATGCACTGACTCTCAGTTCCTTATTTGCCTGTAGGCAATTAACTCATAGATTCTGTACAGAGTGAACAAGATCCAACACACACAAAGTAGAGGTCCTAACTTTACAGGTGTTACATCCTGTGGCCTCAGGCTAAGCTCTGTATCCCAGGTAGTCATCTTGCAAAAAGAGTTGGGCAGAAGCACTGCCTGCTTCCACTGCCTGACAGAGTGCTCTTGATATAGAAATGACATCTCTTTTCCACAAAGGATTCTAAATACATTTCCTTTATAAAGATTAAATGTCCAACAGTTCCTAAGGGTGGACCTTTGTACAGTTTTGATGATAGGTGGTGCTGGTGGTAAGGATGGCTGGGTTATTTGGACTTTTCATTGCTAGGACACATATCAGAAAGAAATGGTTAAAAGGAGTAAAGATTTATTTTTAAGCACAGTATTAGTGGCTTTATTTCATGGTTGCTGTGGTGAAAGAGAGCCACCACTTCACCATGTGAACAGAAAGTGTGGAATGGGGGCATGGTTGGTGTGGGGGCGTGGTTGGTGTGGGGCGTGGTTGGTGTGGGGGCGCGGTTGGTGTGGGGGCGTGGTTGGTGTGGGGGCGTGGTTGGTATGGGGCATGGTTGGTGTGGGAGCACGGTTGGTGTGGGGGCACGGTTGGTGTGGGGGCGTGGTTGGTGTGGGGGCGTGGTTGGTGTGGGGCATGGTTGGTGTGGAAGCAGAGCTGCTCACCTCACCAGGGCCAGGAAGCAGCAGAGGGGAGGGAATGAATGTTTCTTTCAGAGGCACTCACTGGCTGAGCTACATCCTCCAGTGAAGCCTGCCTCTGGGTTTCTACCACCTCCCAATAATTCCATCAGATCATGACTCTGAATGGAATAATCCATTGATTCAGAGCTTGCATGAAAGAATAACCCCCCCCCCCCGCCAAAGCCCCAGTGAACACTACATTAAGGACCACACCTTCTTCACAGGAGGCTTTCTGTGGCTACTTCCTATTCTCTAACCATATTAGCAATCATGATAGTAACAACGATAAATGTTTTCAAGGGTTTGTTAGCAAAGGAAAATCATTTCCTTGTGATCCTTCCCCACATAAAGTAAGCAAAACCTAAAATAAAAGTGAGGAATTAATGTATGCAGTCTACACTGTCAATGTAGATTTGTACGTGCATGCACATGTATGTGGTAACTAATAACAGGAGCTAACAGATTTAACAACTGACACTTCTCAAAGCTCCAGCTGTGGTCTTTACTCATATGTCTTTCTAGGCCAAAAAGAGGTACATGCACATCTCTGGCAAGATTCGCACTGATTAGAAAAGAGATTGCTCAACAAACATCCTTAGCCAATGCCCATGGTCCTGGAGACATATAATCTATATTCATAAAGCATTTAAGAATAATTAAATACCAAGTTTAGAGCAGTACAAGGAACAATTAATCATGGAGACAAAGAAAGAATATCTATTCAGCTAGATGTACTACACTGTGATGGGGAAGAGATTTTGGAAATTTTAAATTCACATAATAAATCCACTCAGTATGATGGTTTACAGCATCCTAATCTACTGCACAATTCTTTTTCACCAAGTAAAACCTTAGAACCAGCTACATTATAATCAGAGAACATTATAACAAGTATTTTCAACATAAGAGATTCTAATTTTTACTCATTGGGCTCCAAGAGGGTTCTTCCAGTATACAATGTGTACGGTCTCAGTATTTATCCTTACTGAATAGATTTTTCACATATATATGTGAAAAACTCACCATCTCTGTACTTTGCATTTGTTTCCCTGGAATGGAAGATCTTTTTTAGATCAGGGATCCCATGATACAACCCTTTACTAGTCTCATCCTTTCATTTACCACAGATTCCTACAGGGAAAAGATACCTAGGATAGCACGCTGCAGTGAGAAGATACCTACCATAGTACTCTGCAGTGAGAAGATACCTAGTAAATATTAGTGGTAACTTGACTAATGTCTCTTTCAGCTTTGACTATAACATTGTAACCAAGCAAATAGTTGCTGGCTTCTGCTTGGCCACAGCATCAAGCATCTCCTGGATCCTTGTGAAGTGTGGAGTGAGCCCACAATGACCTTTCCAACTGCACTCTACTGTGGCCTGCCTATGACTTCACTGTCTCCAGATGTTTATTGTGTTTAAATTAATCCTCACTATGAGGCACAGAGAAGGCAAAAACTTAATTCAGTTTTGGCATTTAGCTGTGGAAACTTTGGGAAATAACACTGACTAGATAAGATTGTGAAGGTAGAGCTCCCAACATGGAGCCCATTGTCCCTGTAAGAGCAGAGAACAGAATAGAGCAACATGCACATATGTGCTCTTGCTATGTGATACCTACACCGTGTCTGGACTTTGCCTACAAGAAGGTCATCATGAAATCAATTGTTTGTCTAGCTCCATGAACTACATAACCTATTTCTTTTATAAGTAAGCCTAGCTTGGGTATTTTGTTAGACCAATAAATGGGCTGATGCAGAGCCCTGGGCCATTAATAACGACACTACTTTAACTGCACTTGAAATTGATATACCTTTGAAAGACTTTGAGAAGCCTGGAAAAATACTTTGAATATTACAAACAATGTGTTTTTGGAAATTCTGGTGACTTATAAGAAGATAAAGCAATTAGAGAAGGAGCTTTTGCCCTGTACTCATAAGGTGAAAGGATACAACTTGGTTTTTGTTTGTTTGTTTGTCTTACATGCTCATGGCTAGAGAGTTAATCTGAGTGTCAGATGAGACTTTGGACTTAGACTTTTGAGTAATTTTGAAACAAAGATTACAAGACCATTGGGGTTATGATAAATGCCCAACTTGCATGGAGTTGGGAGGTGCCTAAATCACCGAGGTTGCTATCCTTGGAAGGAATTTGAAAGATGGTTGTGGGGCCTCTGATTCCATTCTCAGGGGATTTGTTATCAAAGCCTGAGCCTGGCTTCACTCAGACCTACCCTGCCAGCTGCTTGCTATCAGTGAATCTGAGCTGAGGCCAAGTATATATGTGGTGTGGCAGAGGCTTTTCAGTTTCCAAATTTTCGAGCTAAATAGGCCAGTTTTCTTTGCAAAGCTAGCTCGTTGTAGTTATTTTGTTATGGTAATATAAAACAGTGCCATATCCTGTCCTGCCGCTGTCCTCACCAGTGCTCTGTTGTCTGTGATGCACCGAGATTCCCTCCATTTCCTGCTTCATTCATCACCTGTATCCTCCCTGGTCAAATGTTACCTCCCTTGTGCACCCTTCTCTATTTCTACCTGAGATCCCCAACTTGAAAAATCACTGTCTTGTTGCATAGAGGTTCATCTCTGCCCATCCTCTCTGGATTTCGCGTGATAGGCATGTTCATCTCCAGAGTAGCCACTGTGTACATCCAAAGTCACTGATAGAGGCAAGAAGAAAAGCTTCAATATCAGTGTAGTTTGATGGAAAGGGATAGGCACATCTCTAGACTCAGTAATTACTGTGCCCAAAGTTTTGGACAACATTGATCAAGGAAGCATTTTATCAGTTGATGGAAAATTAACTCCATTATGATCATCTCCACTGACTAGAAGACCAGGCAGTCTATTACACAGCTCTTGGCTTCCCCTATGTTCAACCTAGATGAATGAAGTTTCTTAAGCAAGAATCATACAACCTTCCCTGAAATGTCTATTTTTCCTTTCATCCAAGTTTCCATTCACTTTCCTTGCATGTCAGTTTTAAAGCAAGGGGCCTCCACTTTTACCCATGTTTTCAGGTCCCTGAGTCCTTTGTCAGGACTGAACAATTAATTGATCCCTCCACTACAGTCACACCTAAGAAAGTTCTGTTCTGATGCAGGGGAGCTGTGTCATTGAGAAGGAATGCTCATAGCACAGCCATTAGGTGTTGCCCTTAACATAGTGTCCTCAGCTAGACCTGGAAAGTGCCTGGTATCTCCAAGATTGCTCTGTCCTTCTCTGAGGAAATTACTGAGGTAGTCTCATCAAGAACTTTTGAAAAAGGAGTGTAGGAGCAATTTTTACATTTCATCCCTTTTATAAATACACTGAAGTTGACCCAAGAGTCAGGAATTCAGATTCCTGGCCATGATTCCCAATCTTACTTAGCAGGAGAGGTCAGAGAAGCTGGTTGTAAAGTAAGTTACTGGGTTCAAGGTGGGGAGCACGGTTAGGGGGGCTCAAGATGACTTTCTTTTTTAGAGAAATTAATTTTAAATTTTTTTTAATTTTTATTTATTTCTGTATGTGTATGAATGTACTGTATGCATGCAAGTCTGTGCACCCGTGTCGTGCAATGCCGCGGAGATCAGAAGAGGGTGTCGGATTCCCCTGGAACTGGAGTTCTCCTGGAATTGGAGTTTCAGAAGGCTCTCGGCTGCCATGTGGGTGCTGGGGATCGAACCCAGGTCCTCTGTAAGAGCGGTCGGCACTCTTTAACCGCTAGGCCATCTCTCCAGCCCCGTTAATTTTATTCATTTAAGAATTTAGTTAAATTTTCCTTTCGTTTATTTTCCTTTCAAACAAGATAAAGGGCCCTGGCTCCGAGGACTGAAGCCTACCACAGAGAGCAAGCGGCTGCACACTGACCTCGGAGATGCCTCCGTTGGGCGTCTCATCCCAGGGCATACACACTCCTCTCTTAGCAGATCGTCCTGCTTAGCTGTCCTCTTATGCCTTCAGGTACTCTGCAGAATTAAAATTCTTTAAAGAGATTTTTATTAGTGTGTATTCATTTAAAGAGCTGGTTTCCCTCTGCCATTTTCAGAAGAGTGTACAACATGCCTTGATCATGTCCACTCTCTGCTCGCCCCTCTTAGTTTCTTCAGTCCTAATATCTCTCCCTTCCAAAAGTCCCTGCTCTGCTTTTGTTTTTAGCCTCTTCCTTCTCCTTTCTTTGCTTCTTACTTTTCTTACTTTTGGGGGTTCTATATATAAAAGAATATATAACATTGGACTTTTAGGTTGGGAAAGTTCTTCCTCTCCTTCTTTTGCACTCTACTCCCTTTTAACTTTGGCCCCTATGAACTTGGCAAATAAAAAGGTCCCAAACTAGACCGCCAGGTCTGCCCTTGCTCCTCACTACACAGCACGTCTGTTATCTCAAAACCCCAGGATCCCTCTTAACAATGCACAGACCCCCTCCCCTCCTCTGGAAAATGGACACAAGCTGCATGGAAATGTTACATGATGATAAATATATGATTATGGACTGGAACTATTCTGACAAATAAATAAAGGTGCATGGAAAGCCAAACATGGAATCCCTGCACACAGAGCGGATCCTAGAAAAGATGGCCAGCAGGTGCCCCACTACAATCACTTGCTTCTGTGGCACAGCACTGGAGAGGCAGGAGACACAGTTGTTTGTCTCCCACCCTCATTGCCTTCCCCAGATAGCAAAACAGCACACTGATATGATCCTGGTTGTATCTGGAAAATTCCTAGGGAACGTATCTGACAGCTGAGGGAAGACAGCTGAAATCAAACCTCAACATTTCAGATCCTTTCAGGATTTATTATCCTCTGATTTATTCACTTCAAGACACAGTGGCATTCAGAATTAAAAATCCCCAAACCCAGAGGAATAGAGGCCAGGAGAATGGGATGATAAGACAGCCAAAGTGAGCAAGTTAGAAAAGCCAAAGGGGGGGGGGGGTAACAAGAAGAAACTGGACCAGATGACAGAGGGAGGGGGAAGGGAGGAGGAAACAGGAGAAGGGAAAGGGCAGAGGAGAGGGTAGAGGGGTGAGGGAAGAAGGACTGCGCAGTGCACGAAGCAAGAAGCAAGGGAAAGAGAAAGGGAGCATCCGAGTGAGTGATGCTTCATTTTGATACAGAGGTGGGTTGTCACTGTAAACACCAGATGTCTTCATTTGCCAGAGCTAGGATTTAAAAGACAGAAACTCAATTTGGTTTCTCTATTCTAATAAAAAAATATGTTTTATCCCAATGGAAAAACATATTTCTTTCTGCCAATAAGTGTCTAATCTGAAGTCTTCAATAAAACAATGAAATTAAATAATTTAGCCTGGGAAAAGCTACTAACCTCCCCGTAAAACAATGTATAGCTCAAACTTGAAGACACAAGGAGTGAAGGGAGCAAGAAATGGGCTTTAGAAAACAAAGAGGCATCCATCAGCTGACACAGAAGAAATGCTAGGGAACTGAAGCAGTCATCTAGGCAATCTACCCTGGCAAGGAGTTGGGTTTAGCACAAAGCAGGTTCTCCTACTGCTGGGAGGAAACAGCAGGAAGCAGGCTCCTCTCTCTAGAATACAAACCCGTATGCTCCAGGAGTCTTTCAGAGATGGCCCTCTAGGAAATCGACCAGGACATCCAGAGTTAGAGGGAAAGAATCTGGACCACATGTTAGCCAACTACAATGCCAAATCGAATTTTGCCACCAATTAAAACCATGGTCCCTTTAAATATTCCCAAAGATGTTGCACGACACGGGTGCACAGACTTGCATGCAGACAGTACATTCATACACATACGGAAATAAATAAAATTAATAAAAAAAATAATAAATAAATAAATAAATATTCCCAAAGACTCTGTTTTTTTCATTGGTAAACTAGATGATGGTATCTTTAAAACCATAAAAGCATCATGGAAACACACAGTAAAGTAACTCTGTGCACATACTTCTCTCTCATTAGTCATTTACATACTGTTGTGCTCATTGGTGTCTGGCAAAAGCAATGCAATTATCTCTGCAAATCCTGAAGAGACCTATTTCCTTCTGCACCCACATAAAATGGTCTATAGACCAAAGGATTTGGAGACCACTCACCCAGGGGCTCTCTCTTTCCTCCCCTCTATTAGAATGCCTATTAATCATCTAGGCCAGTGGTTTTCTACTCAAGTTGAGCATTAAAATTACCTGGGGAGCTAAAAGAAAAAAAAAGCAAACATCACATTTGAAAATAAAGATGATGCCTTGGGCCCCATCTCTACATCAGTTAAATTTAAATTTCTGGGGATTGGTGCAGAGTTTCATAATTTTGCATGTTTCTGGGGTGATTCTAATGTATTAACAGTGTCGAAAGCCAACAGTCCAGATGTACCTCAGAAATTCATTCATTGTGAAAACAGTTGATCAGCCTCTTTCTTATAAGACCCAAATCAAAGGCCAACATTTAGGCCTTTGTCAAGAACAGAAATTAAGCCTTCAAAATGACGCAGCCAGGAACAGCAGATGGGGAGACTGAAGCTTTTAAGGACCTAATTGTTATCACCCGCCTGGCGATTGAAACAAGACTTGTGTAGCACAACTCCGGGTTCTGCAATCCTTGCAGTTGTCAAATCCCATTCTGACTTCAGGTAACCATTACCAAGTTGAATTACACCGACTTCCCTGAAGTTGGATCAGGGAAGTGATAAGTACAAACTCCCTTAAATAACACAAAGGCATCAGCACGACCCTGTGCAAACAAGCAGGTTGAAACTGTACAGAAGGAAAGTTGAATTTATTCTGCTGTCTTTAAGCCAACTGTCTTTGAACATGTCACTTTACTTTGGTCAGGGTTTTCCTGCCATAGCTTGAATCTGCAATGCCCCCACAGCCTCATGGTTAACACACTTGGTCCCCAGTGTTGGCATGATTACAGGAGGTTCAAGAGGCTTTGGGAGATAGATACACCTGGAGGGATCAGACTGCTGGAAGTAGAGCCCTGGGATATTTTATCCTGGCCACTTCTTCCTCTTCCTGTTTCCTGTCAGCCATGATGTGAACTCTGATACAAGTTCCTACCACCCTGACATACTATCCAAATGCATGGGACCAAGAAACCATGAAACAAACTCTCTAGACAGTGAACCAAGATAAACCTTTCCTTCCTTGACTTGTTCTATCTGGCATTTCAGGGACAAAAAGAAAGTATCATCTTTAGGTTTCTTAAAGAAGAAAGATACCAACTAACTTGAAGCATTGTAAAAACTGAGATAAATATGAAGACATTGTATCCAGAAGAAAATCATTGTTGACAATTAGGCAGATGGTGCTTGTTTTAGGAAACAGCTTCTTGGTTGGTATCTTGTACTTGACATTGTGATTTTAACCAGAAAATAGATGTTCTGGGAAAAGGTGGTGGTATTTATAAAGTTATCTGAACTTATAATCCTTAAAATAAAGCCGATTAATTGCTACATAGCGTGTGGCAAGAAAATGATGTTCTCAGCCATCTAGGGCTACCCTGTTTCAAAAATACTGAAAGAAAGAAAAAAAGAAAGAAAGAAGAAAGAAAGAAAGAAAGAAAGAAAGAAAGAAAGAAAGAAAGAAAGAAAAGAAAGAAAGAAAGAAAGGGAAAATGCTGTTTCTATTCCAGTCTCCATTTCAGGCCTCAGAATTCACCAGAAAGTCAAGGAGCATCTTCTCAGCTTTACCTTCAACTGCAAAGAGCAGAGACCCAATCAAGGCCCTACTATGTCTTCTGACCTGATTATGAAAATAATGGCTCTAGCTATCTTGAGCCAATAAGGAGTAAATTAAGAGAATAACAGAATCCAGCCCTGAATGTGTTAAACAACTGAACAAATGTATGTCCCTGCTCACCTCTGGACGGATCATGTAAGAAGCATCCAGCCCTTTTTGCATAATCAAAATCTGTAATCAAATTTGCCATTACTTGCTGCTGAATACCATGCTCAATGATAGAACAGAATTTACTATAATCTAAAATTCCAGTTTTAGGTCTGAGAAGCCATCACCTGCAGATCTCAAAATCAATACACCTAAACACATAACAGCAATCTATACACCAAGAGTTGGACCTTTTCCCACAGCCAAAACACACATCAGCTGAGAACTGTTTGTAAGACACAATGCTGACAGTCTCCAGGGGAAAAACATCATGCCATGGTCTGTCCCTGTGTGATTCTCCAGCCTGCTCCCATCCGAAGAGCTCAGATTCTCTCCTCCCATCCCACTGGTGAAGGTCTCTCCTCTCTTCTCCATTTGTATGTAAGGAGGTCTCCTAACTGTCACCAGTGTACAGTGTAACATAAGGTCTTAGAGCTGGTCTCCTCATCTTTCTATTTAGAGTGCAGACCCATTGCACAGTCTCCGTCTACAACATTGTCCATAATCTTCCCACACCCTGCCCTTTTGCTAGAGGTGCCACAGAAATCTCAACACCAGAAAGTTATCTCCCTAAACATTCATGTATGCATATGAACACACACAGCTCACACACTGGTGATCTCAAACTCACGCACATGCATATTCACACGTACTCTCATATACATACATCCACACGCACAATCTCATGGTGCATAGACACTCATTCACCTATACACACTCTCACACATGCATATACTTGCATATGTACACACACACACACACACACACACACACACACACACACTTCATCATACGTCCAGATTGGCTTTGCTTAGGTCACACCAGTGAAACCCAAACCTGCCACACAGGTGCTATTTTCATTATTGTGTCAGGTTCATTGCTAGATCTGCATCATTGTGAAGAGCATCCCAGATAAGTGGTATAAAAAGTCATGGAATCTCCATGAGACACACCCCTGACCCCTGCCCTTACTAATACCCTGTTCGCAGTGTGAGAAATTCCAGGGAGTCCCTGAGAAAACATCTTAAAAGGACTATAGTTCTGGCAAGTTTCACCTTCTCAAAGTCACAAAGCACCCAACTGTAACATTAACAAAGTGAACGTGTCTGTGTGCGACACACTTTCAAGGGCGAGAGGTTTGGTGTGTCAGGAGATGTGGCACGGTCCTTCAGATTTGCTTTTAGGTTTTCTCTGTATCCCTCCAAACCCCCATTTCCACCATACTTTCTTCCATGTCTCAAAGTGTCTGTCCCCATTTTCTTCTCCATCTCCCTCACAATTTGGGTTCATCCTTCCATATTTCCTTTCTCTATGAAATCAGAGATCATTGCTTTGACTATGTTTTCACCCTCTATCTGCTTTTTTATTTAAAATTCTCAAAATTTATTCATCAGTTTCTTCTTTGCCTATTGGATGTCTTAAAGATAAACTCAGTGTTTTAGGGCAGAGAGAAAGAAGGCCCTGGCAGATTGACGTTTTCCCAGATATGTGATGTGTTCCTGCCAAGAAGGACACCAAACCCCAGGATATTCATGCCAACGACTGGCCTCTTACACCACCTCAGAAGAGCAAATCAATTATTTGACAGCAACTGGACATGACAAATTTCAGAAGAGTGACAGAACACTTGATTAATTCATTCTGTGGAGGAATAACAATAAAAGGAGGAAAGACAAAGAGAGCCAGGGAACAGAGCATACACAAAATGAAGAGGAAACGCCACCTTTCTCAAAACAGTGTTAGCCGGATGTTAGAGGTAGCCGTGAATTTTAACGTCCTTTTCTACCCTGCCCTACCATGACTTTCTGCTAGCTGGGGATTTATTTCAAGGCTTACCAATCATATGCTAAAGCTGGCACATCACTAAAACATCTTCTGGGAGGACAGGGAGAAATCCAATCTAGGATTGAAAGCTGCAACTGTCATAGATAAAAAATACTCTCTGAAGATAGCTATTGAGTCAGACACTTGGGAGAATTATTGCAAAGTTGTCTGAACTTCACATAAGTTACTGGCTAAGACTCAGACCCTTGTAAAAGGTGCCATTTCTTGGGAGCCTCCTAGAAGAATACAATTCTGGGGTCCTTCCATAACTGGTCCCCTATGGGACTGTGCTGCTGTTGGCTGGACTCCCTGCAAGGGACTGGTTAAATGATTACTACTGGAAATGATAGGTGTGAATAACTGAACTTCTTAACTCTGAATTGTACAATTAGCAAACTCTCAACATTGATGAAACTGCAGCCAGAGAAGAAATATTTTAAAAAATAATTTATTATTTTTATTTATTTATATACGTATGAGTATATTGACCACATGTGTATAAGAGTACCCAGGCCATGTCAGATCCCCAGAACTAGAGTTATGGATGATTTTTAGTTGTCTTGGTCCTTTGCAAGAGCAGCCAGTAGTCCTAATTGCTGAGCCATGTCTCCAGGACCAAGAAGAAATACTTTTTGTGGAAGAAAATTATCCCATACTCTGGCATGAAAAGGCATGTATACATGACAGCATGGCCATGGATAGGCTGCAACAGGAACCCTGGTCAACACACTTTCTCATGTGCACTCATTAGAACCCATCTATCCGATAACTAACTGTCCCTGTGCTACTAGGAACCCCATGACCTCCATGTCTGTCAGGAATCCTCACACATGTGCACACTGCTCAGGAGTCTCATGACCTCAGTGTCTGTCAGGAATCCTCACACACGTACACACTCCTTGGGAGTCTCGTGACCTCAGTGTCTGTCAGGAATCCTCACACACGTACACATTCCTTGGGAGTCTCGTGACCTCAGTGTCTGTCAGGAATCCTCACACACGTACACACTCCTTGGGAGTCTCATGACCTCAGTGTCTGTCAGGAATCCTCACACATGTGCACACTGCTCAGGAGTCTCATGACCTCAATGTCTGTCAGGAATCCTCACACACGTACACACTCCTTGGGAGTCTCATGACTATGGTGTTTCTTAGGAATCTTCCCACATTTGTACACTGCTCAGGAGTCTCATGTCTCTGTATATAAGTATTGGTGGGCCAACTATTAAAAGAAGTATTTTGGATTGTTTGGGACAAATTTTGGAAGACAGAACTGAGAGACTCACATTGAGACTTTGGTGATCTTGGTATAATGGCCTCTGCCCACAAGACTCAACAGAACCTTCATGTGCTTCCAACTGCAAGTCTCACTCAACAAACCTAAAGTTCTTAATTTCCTCCTTCTCATTAGCTTGGAACTACCACAACCTTTCCCTTTCCTGTACTGGATATCAAACAAATTGTATTTCTTGATATATGTCTGTCCTTTCACTCAGGAAAAGCAACATGACGTTATTAGATGAGGGGTCTCAAGAGCTGCTGAACCCCACAGACTGTCTCATAAATTACCACAGCCGTACCACTGGAGCAACGATAAACTTGAAATGGGCTAAGTGGCTTTGTTCCTGCTTACTCTTCCCCATCCCACATTCCCTGGGGAATGCTCTATAAGCACATAGTCCACAGACATGTGATCAAGCGCAGCACAAGGCCTGGGGATAACGCAGCTGCACTTGCCAAGCAAGCAAGAAGACCCCAGTTCCATTCCAGACACCCACACAACAAGTGGGGCACTATGGCCTGTCTTGTAATCTAGCACTGATGAAGTTGAAGCTGGTGGTAGACCACCCCTGAGGAACGACACCTGAGATTGACCTCTGCCCTCCACAAATAGGCATACATGTCTCCACAGTCACAGACAGGAACACCATGGCACCTGACCACTCTACAATCAGCAAACTGAATGCATGTCTGCTATGAGTCCTTAGGTGGTAATGATATTAACTAAGGTTTTTATGAATCTGTAAAAAACATTGGATTTCTTGAAATTGTTCTTCTTTTCACCTTTACAGTGATGTAACTGTTTCTAAAACTCTGTAACTTCTTGAACTTTAATGTATAATGATGTTTCCTTTCTTTCTACCCAAACTTACAGCTTTAAGAAATGACCTCTGCTATGGGTACTCTTTATTGATTGGACAAGATCGATCAAGAAGACAGCAGGAATCAGATGAGCAGTTCCACAGCCCAGCATGCCTGCTGGGAATGACTATAGTTCTAGCTTAAAGAGCAAGCAGAGGATTTGAAGAGAAAACTTCAGGTGAGCATGCCTGAGACCTCAGCTCCTCTCCTTGGTTCATCCTGTAAGCAAGGACTACTTTCAGATCCTGACTACACCCACAGCACAAGTCGGCACACTGGCCATGAAAGTAATAGTCCTGACATGGGCTCTGAGTGGAGCTCTGGCATGACGTTCCATCCATGTCTAAGAAAAATGTGGTGCCTGTATTTAGAAAAGGATGCTCATTTGACTGGCAGTACATTCATGAGCCACTCATCAGAGCAATCTACTTGATCTTCGCATCCCTGGGGCTCGGAGCTCTAGGGAGACTCATTTTATGCAGAAGGAGCCTTTCTTGTCCTTGAGCTCTCAACAAACACAATGTGGGAGAGTGATGTATACTGAAAATGAGCTAGATGCTTGCAGAGGCCAAGTTAGGAGGGTTTCCATGGTCCAAGTACCAGGCCAGCCAGGGCTTCACAGTCAGTCCCTATCTCCTGAACTCCCCAACAACAACCAAAAATTTTTTAAAAAAAGAAAGAAAGAAAGAAAGAAAGAGAGAGAGAGAAAGAGAAAGGAAAATGAGCCATGGAGGCCTTAGAAATATTTTTTTTAAGAAAAACACACTTTGAAGAGAACCTGATTGCTACCTTAGTGATCCTGGGCAAGTACCTCCATCTCTCTGAGCTCCTGATTCCAAATCCGCAAAGCACAGGTAAGCCTGCTCTGCAAGGCTGACTGGACGTAGTGTGGATTGTGACCCATGCTGTCTCTTTCATTTCTGTTTTAACCACCTGTTTCTCTAGAAGAAACTCAGTTATTACAGACTGAGTTTATTTTCTGATCTGTGTATCATGTAACCCATAATGTGTCACTGCATCAAACGTTCTTTGAACCCTGAAACTTCCCTTAGAAGAGGAAATCAGGTCTCCTAGAGTTTTTCTAGTCAGCACTTCTAAACTTATTCATCCACCATATACTTTGAAGTTGCTATGTCTTCTTCTCAAGCTCCTTCTAAATATTTGTTTATGCCATATATTCATGCTGCTCTTAATCGTGTTCAGAGAAGCTCCTTTTACAGCGGGCACTAGCAAAGCAGAGACTCCCAAGTGGTCAAAGCACTGAGAACTGGTGACTACTGGGTGCTCAGACCTGAATGAGACATCTTTGCCACACACCTCTTCCACCCCTCAAGGCTCAGAGAACACTGTGAAAGAGGAGACAGAAAAAAATGTAAGAGCCAGGGGCTGGAGAGATAGTCTAGTGGTTAAGAGTGCCGACTGTTCTTGCAGAGGACCTGGGTTCAATCCCCAGCACCCACCTGGCAGCTGAGAACCGTCTTGTCTTTAACTCCAGTTCCAGGGGAATCTGACACCCTCTTCTGACCTCCACGGCATTGCATGACACAGGTACACAAACCTACATGCAGACAGTACATTCATACACATAAAAAATAAATAAAATTAAGAAAATAAAAAATGTAAGAGCCAGAGGATGCATAAGAGTGCTGAGAAACTGTCCCTAGGAATGGCATGGCCAGGGCACTACTAAGCTCACAGCAGCTCTGGTCACCTGCACAAAACCTATGCAAGAGCAAGCCAGTCCATGTTCCACCATGGGCGGGGGAAGCGCTTCTGAGCCGCTTCCTTTAGCTGAGGAGTTATTGGCAGTTTATGGATACTGGAGGAGAGTCATTTTCCTCCCTGGTTGGTCATCAGGAGGTTGTCCCTGGTATTTCAGGCAGCACTAATTAGACCCACTGAAGTATAGAAAAAAATCAGAAGGAAAAAAGCAGACATGAGGATGGGACAGGCATTTATCAGGAGGAAGCTGGGGGTGCTGACTGGAGATATGATAAAGACAAAGTATGTGCTATAAAATTGTCAAAGAGTAAGTTGAAGACATTTTCAAGAAAGAAGTTGCTGTGTTTCTGCAGGTCAGTGAGGAGACGATAAAAAGAATAAGAAGACATGTAAGACCTCTCTGCACAGAGCATATGTCTTTTCTCTCAAACTTGCGAAAGTACTTTGTGACCTTTTATACAAGAGGGGTAGATAACTATACACTGGGGAGGGCCGTAGTACCTTGTTGTATTCAGAATCTCAGACACAATGACTTCTGTGAACTGTCCATCTATACCAGACTTTACCACAATCAATCTTACTTTCAGGTATGACTCTCAAAAGAAGAAATGCTGCTTCTTAACCTGCATGGAACTAACCTATCTTTGGCTATACTTCTAAGGTAGGAGCTACTAAACCCGAGCTTTTGAAAATTTAAATGATTTTATCTGTGCTGAGATTGAGAGTTGAGACAATGAACAAAGGACAAAAGGCAGATGCAAGGAGCCACAGGATTGAAGGAAACTGTCTTTTCATGAACTTGACTGTGATCACTTCAGTTTGCAACATCATCCTTCATTTTAACTTGGTGGTGATGAAGTCACCCAGCTCTAAGAGAGGCACGGTGGCTTGCAGGAATGAAGCAGAGGCCCAAACCACGAGGCCACTTGGAAAGGTTTTGACCACTTCGCGCACAGTCAGGGAGGCGAGCAGGAAGCAGCTGGAGGAGCAAGATTAATGAGGAAGTGCAAAATGAGAAAGAGCAACTACTGGAAACCCTTGTGGTGACATCAGGAACACAGCCAGAGAAGACAACCTTGTTATCACATCTGCTCTGTCATTATAATTAAATGGTAATGTGCTTCTCTAGTTGGGTTACCAGGATAGAATTCCAAGTGGGGGAGCCCCTCAGTGCTCTACAGGCCCCCAGCCGCTGCCCTTCTCTGGGAAGCTGAAGAATCGTTGTGCTAATAGGCTGGGTGTCTGGAGCAAGTGTTAATTTTGGATTACATCTGAGCGGAAATAAGATGAAGGTCTGGGGAATGCTTCGCCTTCACTCAGATGTTTCATTTCCATTTACCAGCACTGCAGAATACCCGGGGAGATGCTTTCACTCCAATTTGGAAGATTTCATAAGCCTCAAAACTTTCAGCTATTGATCCAAGCTCTTGAACTTTGGATGCTGCACACATGCTCTATGGACAGAACTGGGGGAGGTGTGAGCCTTGAGACAAGTACCCCTCTCAGGTGGACACCCCTCTGCTCTTGCCACAATCTGCCCTGCCCGACCCAAGGCCCATCAGAGGCATTCAGAACCATTAGCTTGGACTGGCTTTGGGCTGAGTTAATACTCTTGTGTCCTGGTAGAAACTAGGGCAGCTGCCTGGGCCTTTTCTTTTCTTTCTTTCAAAATCAGCAAAGCAAAGTTCTCAACCCCAAACGGCTCAAATCTCCTCTTAATAAGCATGCTGTTTTATGTATTCAGCAAGTGGAGATCAGCATGAACTCGAGTTTTGCTGGACTCTCCGGCCACTAGGTTTTAAATAGCTCAGATGGTGTTTGATTTTGGACAGGGCCATTTGCTGGGAGGATGCCAATAATCGGATTCTGCCATCAGAAGATAACTGTCCATGCCTGCAGGACAAAGCACTGATTGTCATCGGTGGAATCTGTGAGTTAAATGGTAGTTGTTTGTGAAGCTTCCCGGAGGAGGTTTTGAAAAACACAGCACTTGATGCTGCAGGCACGGGAAAGGAAGGAGGATGGGAGCAACAAGAGTCAGCAGAGATGTCCCAGCACCTGGGCACTGCACAGCCAGAGCCTCAGACAAGAAAGAGAGAGAGCTAAGCCTGAAAGGGATTCAGCAAAATAATATTTGCCTTTTTCCCTTTTTTTCATTTAGAGTGAAGAGCACAGTCAATTGGAGAATAGTGCAGAGGACCTATTGGTGAAAAATTATCCTAACGCCATCAAGACCTTTTTATTCATAGTCCCAAACACTGAAATCTGGAATAATATCTTACAGAAGCTAGCTGTAGGAGCCTGGAAAAGTAAGAGCGTCTGTTTAATCAGGACTTTGAGAAGTAGGGAGCACTCAGTAGATGTTGGTTGTATTGAATCATGAGTCATTTCGGTACTGGGTCTTTTTCCTCCTACACTTTTCACTCTTTTATTCTACCACTCTTAAAAAAATCTGTAGGAGAAAGTACTTTTATCATAAGTAAAATGAGCAATTAAGTTACTAGATTTATTCAGGAGACTTAGAAAATACATTTCCTCTTCCTCAACATCCCGATGAACCATGCCTCGCAATCCTGTGTATCATAAAACCAGGTCAATGGAAGGAGAACAACCTGCTTGCAGACCATACCTTGAAGAAGGCAGTGAGGATAGAAGAAGCCCTGAATCTGTGGCTGGCCATAGAGAGGAAGAACAGAACCCTGTGCCTTTGTTACCAATCATGAGTAAGGAGAGTGTGGGAGGCGTGGGAATGGGGAGAAGTACTCCTTACTCTAGTATGGAGACTGATACTTTGAGATGTAGCTTGGTTATGACAAAACTCAGAAAGGTGAGGCATTGACCTGGCAAGTCCCATGATGAATAACAGTGAGGCTGATACAAGGGGCTGAGGCCACAGCACCTACATCATGTCAATCATGTCAGGGGAATGCTTCCAGCCACCTGGGCCTATCACATGAAGGGAAGTTGTTGGAAGTACAGTGCTTGTGGCTATTGCTAAATTTGGCCACCTATTGGTTAACATAAAAAGAACTGGTCAAATAAGTATCAGTGGAGAGTTCAGCCACAAATAGGACGTTATCAGCCCACGTGCCCAGCCCCCAAGGCTCAGGAACCATCTTGGAAGATAGAAAATTTGCAAGAGCCAGCTCTCGGGGAGGACTACAGCAAAACCCTGTCTTCAGGACGTGACAGGACCACTGCGCCCATGAATGAATGGCAACTATGGTTACCTGCACAAGGCCAAATCCATAAACATCCCAGTATGGAGAAGGTAGCAGCTCACAAACTTCCACCTCTGACTGAGGAGCTATTTGGCAGTTGATGTCTTTGAGGGGAGGAAGAGTCCATTTTCTTTAAGGCTGTGGCTCCTGGTAGGTCTACTATGCTCCAGTGGATAGTTCTATACTCATGAGTATTTGAGCAACCCAAATTAGACTCACTAGGTTATTAAAAATCAAACACAAAAAGGACACAAAGGTAAGGGGAGGAAGATGAAGGGTGAATCTGGGAGGAATTAGGAGGAAAAGTGAGGGGTAGATATGATTAAAATACCAGTGAAATTCTCAAAGAATTAAACATTTATTTAAAAATGTGATGTTGTATGAAATACACAAAACATCAATAAAAAAATAAAAATAAATAAAAATGTGACTATCTATTATAAACAATGATGATTTAAAGAGAACACTGATTCTTATTTTATGGAAAGAAATAAAAGAGAATAGGGAGAGTCTGGTAACAAAAGCCTTGAATGACCACAAAACAGGAAGAACCTCCGAGAAGGCCAAGGTGCCAGGGGTAATGAGAAGAAATAGAGGAAACAACTCAGGATAACAGAACTGCAACAGACCTTCCCAGTGCCAGGGAAGAAAGCAAGCCACTAGACACAGAGACTGTCAGATGGCTGCAGACCAGGGACATTTGTGTTCTATAGCTTTCCTTTTTCCAAAGATAAGTTGCAATTAACATAAGTGTATTCTAATTCCACCATTATGCATGGCTGGATTAGAGAGGTAGGTATGTGGATACTGATTCTTCTCAGCCTCAGCCCAGTGGACATGACTGAGCAGTTGCAGAGTCTTGGGGAGATTGAATTTCTTCCTTGGAGAAGAAGGGCCCTGAAAACAAAGGCCAGGGGCAGCAGTCATAGCCGTACCCCAGGGAGCTCTGATTGCTGACCACTCCCAGAAGTGCAGTCAGTAACAGGGATTGTTGGGAACCCCTGTGGCCCCAAATTCTAGGACAGAACACAGATTTAGCAGAACCATAAATCAAAGACCTGGACACACCACGTTCTCCCCAAGCAGGTTTATGCTACAGAAAACAACTGTGGTGTGCTATTGCAGAGCTGGGCAAGCCTGTCACTGACATCCACAGTTGTGGAAGCACCAGCCACTTCATCAGAGCAGTTGTGGGTCTGGGTTCCAAAGGTGAAGGTTTAGGGATTAACTACACTAAGTCCTTAAAAATATAAGTTTGGACAAATGGACACACACACACACACACACACACACACACATACACACCATGCACACACACACACACACACACACACACACACACACACACACTACACACAGAAACAACTGAGAGGAAGAAGACCCTTTATAAGGGAGTTCAGAGACTACAGGGATATGTCTGTGACCTTGGTAACACTTAGGCCTGCCATCAAGCCCCAGGAGCTAGAAGAAACAAGTTAGATTTCTCTAAAGATTTCAGAACAAACATGTTTCAGCCAACAACTTGATTTCAGACTTCCAAGCTCCCAAAGCATAAAATAATTTATTTCTCTTGTTTTAAGACACCCAGTTTGTGGCACTTTGTTATGGCTGACCTAGAAAATGAAAATGCTCATCAGCAGGGTGTTTGTCTTAGGTTATCCAACTTTCTTGAAGAAGTGTGATGTAGGTTTCAGAGTGAGATGGCTAAAAAGCTGGTTCCCAGAAGTCAGTCTCAGCTGGGAAAGTGCCACATTCCTCTGCAAAGCTGGGTGCACATCTAGACTACACTTCTCAGTCCTTCCTGTTGTTATACGGCTATGTGAATATTGACAAAGAAAAAAATGGAAAGAAGTTTCAGGGACAAAGGTGGCACTGTCTTCTATCCGCTCTCATCCTCCGCCTTGCAGCAGAGTGTCAACACCCTCCCCAACGTGGAGGGGCGCAATTACAGTGGGATCAGCTTTTCAACCCACAGTTTGGAATTATTGTGAACAGAAGAGCCCCACTCTGTCCCACTGATAGTGATGACCAGAGGCATCAGCAGTAAGCAAACGGCTGAGTTCATCTAGTGAAACAGCTCGTTCTGCTCAGAAGAATCTGGTATTTACAGCCTCATCCTTGAATTAACACTGCATTGTTACATCAGTCATAAGCTCACAGAAGGACTGTTTATAATACTGAAACAAGCCAATGCCGCAAACCAAGGCTTTCTGTTCTGTGAGGATACTTGGTAAGTATCTGCCACCACACCACTGGTAAACCAACTAAGGAACAACCAAGGTATTTCCCACTGCACTGCTGCTTAGTAATATTGCCGGTTTTAGGGTTCACAGGATGGGGCATTAGGTTTCTAATTATGATTATATTATGCTTGATGTAAACAACTTAGGGGGAGTTATTTCCCTTAGCTCACGGTTTCACAGGATTTAGTCCAGATTGTTTGGCCTGGCCCCAAGGTGCGGGCATAGTATCTTGGGAATGGAAGCCTGGGGAGGAGTTTCTTCACCTCCTGGCCACAGGAGCCACAGAACAAAGGCAGGGATCAGGTGGAACTTTGAAAGGCACACCCTTCTTCAGCTAGACTTCACTTCCCAACGTTTCTACAACCTCAGCAGAACAATCAGCCTAGAACAAGCATTCTACATGACACTTTAGTGTGGAATACGCATTTACATCATATGCTGACATCGTGTCTAAACTCCTGGCATAGCATGTTGGGAGATGAGACCTTTGGGATGTTGTTGGGGCCAGGAAGGTGGAGCATTCCCTCAGAATGCAAGGCAGACATGTTCCCTGTCCTCTGGTTTCTCTTCTGTCAAGTCATTATAACTATTTTGCCTTACTTTATTAGCTGTTTGTTAATGAAATATGATTTTCAAGCAAAGGAATTGAGAAGTAGAGAGTTTGAGGCCAGAAGCAAGGGTTTCTTACCATTACTGTAACTAAGCACATTATTTGAGAGCACACTCATTTGAACACACTTCCTCTTTGACAGCAAGTCTTTTCAATGGTTTATCCTGAAGCTAGGTTTAGATCCTCAACCTTCCTGCATTTTCTCACTTATGAATTATATGACTGATTCACTGAGATACCTCAGCCAACTCTTAGTTGGAACGGTGGCCTCCACTCACCCTCACTATGAGAGCACTCTTAGAAATGCTTAGATATGGCACAGAAAGGGTTGCTCATCATCTGCAAATTACACTAGGTTGGATAATATGGAAAAGTAGAAACCAGAAATTAAACAGTGAGATATGTATCAAACTATGGCTAAGAAAGAGAAAACCAGACAGATTTGAGAAGATAATGAAGATTCAATTTAAAAACTTATCCCCCTGGGCGACAGCACTGCCATTCATGAAAAGTAAACAAGGAAATCCCCTTCAACTTTGTTTTTAGAGTTTTTAATATTTTACTTTTATTTTTATGGATATATTTGTCTGTGTGTGCACCATGCATATTCAGAGTATGTGGAACCTAGAAGACATGGGATCCCCCTGAGCTGGAGTCATAGGCAGTTGTGAGCTGCCATGAGTAGGCTAGGAACCAAATTCAGGTCCTCTGCAGTGGCAGTGAGTCCTCTTAACTACTTAGTCATATCTCCAGCCCTCAAATTTGTTTTAATAGGGAAAGAAATTGAACAGGTGGCTGAAGTAGTCATCAGTGGGGAATAGATGAATGTGCAACATTCCCATAATCAGTGACTTATTTCACTCATTAAGTGCCTGTGGTATGTTCATGTTAGTTCTGAACACGTGATTCCAGAGACACTTGCTCCCTCCTCACACTGGATCTAAAGTCTATGGAAGGACAGAGAATACAACTTTCAGATCAATAAATATATGAATGTGCTTGTGAGTAATTTCATAAAGAATGAAGGTAGTGTGACCTGATGTAGATCAGGTGGTATAGATACATCACCTCAGAGCGTAGCTTAGAAAGTGAGCTGCAAACTGGACTGTGGGAAGAATGGGAGCTGTGAAACAGATGGGGCTGGACCACTCACATTCTTGGTAAGAATCATGGAATTTATTCTCTGTGTAATGGAATTCCAGGCAGGCCTTCTGAAATAGAATGGCATAATTATACTGAAACGTGAAGGATTTCTGATGGGGAGCACCCTGGAAGGATGGGCAGGTGGGATCCTGGCTGGCAGGAGATGGTAGATGCTGAGGTAGAATGTGATGGTGACTGCCTTGGGTGATGCACTGGAGATGGAGAAGGTGCAGGTCGGAGGTGCATTTCAAAAACAGGGTTGGTAGTCTTCACAGTTCTGACCTCCCTGTTGGAGAATGACTTTGGGGGTGTACCACCGTGTTATCAGAATCACCTGGCATCCTTAATGAAAGCTATTATCATGAGCAATTACATTAAAGCTACCAAACCACTGGTATGTTTTATAGCCTAAGCATTTTATCTCCATTAGTTCTACAAAGACCCACCAGGCAACAGCATTCCCATATTGGAAATATAAAAACAGACTCAGTGCATCTAATTTGTTAAGGTTTCAAGGCTATAAATTTGGGATGGAGCTAAGATTCAGCTCAGCCTTGCTTAGCTCCTAAGGTCTTTCATACCACAGTGCCTCCATCCTTATAATGAGTTCTCTCTTGGATCGGGACTGGAAAGGCACTTGTCAAACTGGGCAAGAGGTGTTTACATAGAGACTTCTGCATCAATCAGGAACAAGAGAAAAGGAACATTATTTTATAAGCTTATAAATATGGAGCTTAAAAAGGAGATCTTGGTTTGCTTCTCAATAAATTTTATCACACACATGCACATAGAAGAATAAATAGAATATCTATTGTACATGTATTTACTTTTACTTCAAATTTATAACTATAAATATTAAGAGCATTAATCATAAATGTTAACTATTCAGGCTAGTTAGCAAATAAAATATGTCTTCCTATTTCACTCAAAATATACAGTACATCATCACAAAGTTGTTAATGTAACTATCTGAACAGTCCTCTGGGAAAGGTCCAGCTTCATCAGCAGATACCTATACACCCAGCAGCCTCTCACCCTGAAGTAATGAGCTGTACAACCATCTGGATGTGAGCACAAGCACACCTGTGACCGTCGAGTCTGGGGACTACCCTGTGCATGGCAGCTTCCATTTCTCACACCTGCAGGAGTGAAGACAGCACAGACAGATCTGCTGAGTGACACACTTAAAATCCAAGATTCCCTAGACTTGCAGATTATTATTTTTTTCTCCTCCAAGGTTCTGCATTTTACAGCCCAACTCCTGTGTGTTCACACATAAGGTGTTTGCAATTTATGCATGATTTGGCACTGCATGCCAGTCTGAGCAAGAGTCAGTAGAATCACCCTGATCTAGGATGCCAGACAGTTTTTTTGAGTGTTCACAAGGAGCTGGATGCTTTTCTTAATGTGTTGCTTGATTGTTTCATTTAATTGTTACAGTACTCAAGGCACTGGGTACTAATAATAACTTTATCCTAGGAAGCAGAAGTGGGGAATGGATAGGTAGGAGGTTTTCCATCCACTGCAGAGAGGTGGAATCTAGAGCCCAGTTAAGGTGAGGGGTTCAGACTTCAGAGTCTAGCCACTAAACCCTGTTCTCCAAAACACCTGAAGAATATAACATAAGGGGAAAAGAACTGTAGACAGAATCATGACTTCAGAGGTTTCTGTTCATCAAGATGGGGAGGGCATGAGGGAGAGAAGAGGGGAGAGAGAGAGAGAGAGAGAGAGAGAGAGAGAGAGAGAGAGAGAGAGAGAGCCCAAATAGCTTTCTTTCTCTTTTCCCTTTCTGTAGGGCCTAATAAATTCATTTCGGCTGAATTATAAGAGAGATGGCTTCTTACCCCAATAACCTAGAAGGTTAGATGGAGATGGGACCCGCCCCCACTGCCATTTGGACATCAGGTGCCTATAGCCCACCCCTGGGAAGTATAACATTCCTAAACTTATCTCTCCAGAGGCACACACACCTTAGTCTCGGGAGCCAAATAGTGCATCCTCCATAAAAGCCTAATCTCAGGAGGCAAATGGTGCAAAACATAGCCATTGCAAAGTGCACATATACTTTCTTTTATCCCACCCCCAACCTTCTCAAGAGCCCACCAAAGCTGCTATATGAGACTCTAAACTCCTGCGACAAAATGAGTTTGCCCTCAGATACTGAGGTCTTTCTTTAGATCCATAGGCTTTATCTCTCACTCCAAGGACCATCTCTGCTTCTTCCCACTCCCCACCTCCTTGTGATCCTCCAGTGAGATGTTGCTTCCCTAAGCCACAGGCGACCCCAAGCTCTACTTCTCTTCGTATGTATGCCCCTCTGTAGCCTTGTAATAATCAAGGAGGTGTGTGGATGTTCCATGGGGATGATGGAAGGCTTTGTGTGCTTTATAGAGAACAATGAAGGAAGGCTGTGGATCCTCCATGGGGATGATGAGAGGAGATTATGTATCCTCCATGGGGATGATGAAGGGGGGCTGTGGATCCTCCATGGGGATGATGAAGGGGGGCTGTGGATTCCCCATGGAGATGATGAAAGGGGCTGTGGATCCTCCATGGGGATGATGAAGGGGGGCTGTGGATCCTCCATGGGGATGATGAAGGGGGGCTGTGGATCCTCCATGGGGATGATGAGAGGAGATTATGTATCCTCCATGGGGATGATGAAGGGGGGCTGTGGATCCTCCATGGGGATGATGAAGGGGGGCTGTGGATTCCCCATGGAGATGATGAAAGGGGCTGTGGATCCTCCATGGGGATGATGAAGGGGGGCTGTGGATCCTCCATGGGGATGATGAAGGGGGGCTGTGGATCCTCCATGGGGATGATGAGAGGAGATTATGTATCCTCCATGGGGATGATGAAGGGGGGCTGTGGATCCTCCATGGGGATGATGAAGGGGGGCTGTGGATTCCCCATGGAGATGATGAAAGGGGCTGTAGATCCTCCATGGGGATGATGAGAGGAGATTATGTATCCTCCATGGGGATGATGAAGGGGGGCTGTGGATCCTCCATGGGGATGATGAAGAGGGGCTGTGGATTCCCCATGGGGATGATGAAGGGGGGCTGTGGATTCCCCATGGAGATGATGAAAGGGGCTGTGGATCCTCCATGGGGATGATGAGAGGAGATTATGTATCCTCCATGGGGATGATGAAGGGGGGCTGTGGATCCTCCATGGGGATGATGAAGGGGGGCTGTGGATTCCCCATGGAGATGATGAAAGGGGCTGTAGATCCTCCATGGGGATGATGAGAGGAGATTATGTATCCTCCATGGGGATGATGAAGGGGGGCTGTGGATCCTCCATAGGGATGATGAAGAGGGGCTGTGGATTCCCCATGGAGATGATGAAAGGGGCTGTGGATCCTCCATGGGGATGATGAAGGGGGGCTGTGGATCCTCCATGGGGATGATGAAGGGGGGCTGTGGATCCTCCATGGGGATGATGAAGGGGGGCTGTGGATCCTCCATGGGGTTGATGAAGGGGGGCTGTGGATCCTCCATGGGGTTGATGAAGGGGGGCTGTGGATCCTCCATGGGGTTGATGAAGGAGGGTTTTAGATGCATCATTTAACTGTAGCCTTAGGAACCTCATGCATTTTTATCTCCCACTTCCCTTCTCTACATCTCTTGACTGTTTTCCTTTTTCCACTGTCTAGAAGTTTTCATGCCTCTAGAAATCTGAAACTCTGTCTCTGAAGTTCTTCTGGTAACATGTCTAAAGTGCTATATAGAAGCCTAAAAAAAAAAGAAGCCTATTTTTACCAGCTCCCTCTTTTTTCTGAGATTCTGAGAATAGCAGTAGTGTCCACTGCCCACTCTTGGTCTTGGCTGTAGCTTCTCAGCATATTTTTTTTACTGTACCTTGTTGTTTGCACTATTAGGCACAAAAGAAAGTCACAGGACAGTTCTGAGGAACTATCACTATCTGAGAACTATTTGGAAAAAATTCTAAGATGTCAGTATGGTATTAATAATAAACAGGGTGAGAGTTTGGGACAGAGAAAAGAACTTTCTAGATCTTCCCCGAGTCACACTGTTAAACAGTGGGTTATTCTTTCTAAACACAGCCAGTCTAACTCTTGCTGGTATTAGAGAAGAAAATTGGACAGTTTCACGGTACCATAAAATGTATGATTTATTTTAATCCCAGGAGCCTTTGAACAACTTACAGGCAAAGAAGAGTGGTTTCATGTATAGTTGTTCACAAAATACCTTTGATGAGCCCTTCCAAATGCAAGATGCTTTCTGAAGCATCTTTCAAACTCAGACATGTCCCAGATTCCCAAATTACCCAGGAATGATTCTTTTGTTGGCTCTTTCTTGATCATGTACATTAAAGCCACAAAGATAAAGCATGCTCTGAAGCATTGCATAGTGGATAATTATATTTTTAAGACGCTTCTGTTACATTATTTTAGCATCTGTGTAATTAAACTGAAGTGCGAGTCTCAATTAGCAGGTTTCCCTTTCGTCTCTTGGATGTAATATCTTGGTGGACAGGAAAGTGCTTCCCTCTTTGAGTAGCTATGTTTATGCCCATTAAGCCTAAAGAACTGCAGTGTGGTCTGTAATGAAGAAGTCCATCCTTGAGGCTGTGAGCCAGGGGAAGCATGGCGGATGCCCATCAACTCCTGTGGAGTGCTGCAAAGTAATAATGCTTTCTGGGGAGAGACTGACAGCAGACAGCAAAGGTGTGAAATGAGAGATGAGATTTTCTTTGGAGCTCTTCCAGATTTTTGAGACTCTTTTGCCCTTCTAACCTGCCGCTCTACCCAATGGCCTCTCCCCATCTGTAGATCCTGGCCTGGCCAGCCAGCAGTGCTGTGCCCCAGGAGCATGCCTGATGGTTAAACACCTGTGGACCTGTGGAGAGCTGAGCCTCCCAAATTTCTGCCATGTTTATCTGGAATTTCTTTTCAACGATGAAAAATGAAGCCTGAATTTTGATACCAATCAAATGATCCACCATGACTGTGGGAAGCAAACCCCTGCATTTTGATAACTCTGTCTAAAATCTGTTTGTCTAAATCTGAATTTATTGTATTTTATTGGAAAAATTATTGAATTTAGAGTGTACTTCCTCAATTAGTGGTTTTGAAGCAGCTGAGAAAAGCAGAAAGATGGTTTATGGGTAATGTTATAACATGGAGTTCAGAGAATAACTACCACCAATCTCAGCAACAGCCGTCATTTTGCAAGGAAGTGATTTGGTATCATTGGTTCTTACACAAATCTAAGCTGTATTTTTTCTTGTTTTGATAAAGGAAAAGTGGTATTCATATTGTTGTCCCTATGGAATGGAAAGCAGAATAAAAAATGTCTCTGTTCCAGGTCCACTTCAGGACTGAGGCTTGTCCTCCCAGTGCAAGCAGTGCTGGAAAGTGGCTTGTGGTAAATTCTCCCACTTTGCAAGGACTGAGTCTCTCCTAACATTCTGATGGAAAGAGAACTTTCCATGGAAAATAACTGATAAATGTTTATGTACTAAATACAGAGTTGAGAAGTTCAGTGTCCTTGACTCTGGGTTAGTTTCAGTTTTCTCTCTTCAGTACAGAGGACTGAACATAAGGCCTCCACTATACCAGGCAGGCAGAGTGCTCTACCAATAAATCACAGCCTTAGCCATTCAATTTATTTACCTGTATTTAAATAAAACTTTTCAAACTTTGCAAAATTATTTGACCCTTTCAGAGAATATATGTAATTTTATTATTAATTAAGTAGTAATGTTTTAAAATCTTGACTTAGACTCTATTGAATTCTGTGTTCTGAATTTGTTTCCTGATAAAGCTAAATATTTTTGAAAACTTAAAAAATTGCATTGAGTCACTAACACTTCCATGGCAATTATGTCTCTCCAACAGTATAGACTGATATGTAGGGAGAAGGAGGTGTGGAGTAATATATGCTAAGTTCCAAAAAGGAATTAGAGATAGTGCCTGGCAGAGCTACCTAGCAACCATCCTAACCTTCCTCCCCTCCTTTCACTCCTCTTTTCCCATGTGGAACATTTTCAGGGAAAATAAGTGGCAGAAATATACGGTTGTAATAATCCCTGTGACCCCTGCCTCATTCACCTGGCCTGAAGTTCTGACACTACTTGCCATTTATTTACTCAGAAAACAAAGATTGAACATTGACCATGTTCCAGACACGATGGAGCACTTCAAAGCAATGCCAAATTAAGGCACGACCTCTTCCCATCAGTCAAGAGAGAGAGAAAAAAATAAGATCTATAAAAAAATCTACAGCCTAAGCTTCCCAAGGTCCCCTCACCTTGTGGAAAATCAAATCTCTTTGTAATAACATAAATAGCATTTCCTGCCTATCAGCTATTTCAGAAAACTGAATTTTCCTTTCCTTGAAAGTATCCATTCTTCAGAATAATAACAAAAGGAGTAGCGTGGCTTCTCCTAAAAATACCATCAGCATATTACGTTTATGTTCAGAATAAAAGGAGGCAGCACTATCTGATGGTCACAAGAGACCTAAAGGAACCAAGAGAATTTCTCAAGCATGCTGATTTTGTTTATTAATACACAACTGCATCTGTTTATTAAAAAGAGACTTATGAAGTCCCACTTTGTATTAGCAGAGCCTGTGGTCTCATAAAGATGAATTCTTTGTTACCCTACAGAGGAGGCTTACAGTACACAATCACAGAATGGTGGGCCAGGTCTGCTCAGTAAAGGCACTTGCCATGTAAGCCAAGCAACATGAATTCAAAGCCTGGAACACACGTAAAGGAAAAGGAGAAAACTAACTCCACAAAGTCATCATCTGACTTCTAAATGTGTTTCGTGCCATGCAAGCACATAAACACACAATAATAACCCAAATAAAATTATATAAAAGGAAAATAAACACCTGTTTCAAGAATACTTTCCTTGATGAGACATAAACAAGGTCTACTCCTTCCTTCTAGGATTCCAATGACTGAATAAAAACATGATTCCACCCAGGTCCACCTTAGAAAGATAATGAGTTTATTGTGCTTTTTTGGGGGGGTCTTTTTGAGACAGGGTCTCCCTGTAGCCCCAGCTGGCCTGGAACTTACTCTATAGACCAGGCTGGACTTGAACTCCCAGAGATCTGCCTGCCTCTGCCTCCCAAGTGCTGGGATTAAAGGTTTGAGCCACCACACCTGGCATATTGTGCTTTCTAAGAGAGCAGAAGAGTTTACAGGACTGTGGGCGACTTCAACACAGCTGCACTAGGAAAAGCCTCACCCCACATAGATGACCTCTGCTTAACTGTGCAGTCTGAGTGCTCTTAGGTTACCCTTCCAGAACCTGCACACTCTAGCACCCCCAGAGACCACGAAGCCACTTGTAATTAAATCCAGCTGCCTAGAAGGGGCAGGAGGGACCTCAACTGAGGGTCCAGTGATTCTCCCCACACCATCCTCCTGTCTTCTATGAAGAATGTCAACAGTCAGCAGACTTGGTGGTGTCTTACAAAGGGCACAGATGTTCTGAAGAAGATGATGCTGTAATGCTCAGAAGACAACTCGACATCCACATCAACAAAGAAACAAACAAATGACCTCAGATCAAGGTTGCTGCTCGAGGAGAGTAGCAGCCATGCGAGCCAGAGCCATAGAGACCCCAGGTCAGGAGGCCCTCAGGATGGGCATGGGGCTTTGGCTGCACCTGAGAAACAAAACATGTTTAAGGAAGAAACAGCAACTATAGATTCAGAGTACTTGCCCATCTGTCACAAAGCTGCATATTCAAAGTATTCTGCATCTCTAGAATAAAAGTCACTGTGATTTTCAAAACCAGCCACAAAAGCCTTTCCTTGTGCCCTTTGGACACCACAGTCCCTGTTACCAATGTTCTAGACAAACAGCCAAGTAGACTCTGAGGAAATAGAGGAACCCCTGAATCCCCTGTCCCCTTTATCTATCGAGAACAGGCAGGAGTGAAGACAAGGCAACCTCCGTAAGTCCCTGCAGCCGACGCTGGAAGGCTTAGCAGCATCTCAGACCAATGAAAGGACAGACTTACAGAAACAGAGGAGAACAAGTTTGTCTCTCCCCCACCTTCTCTCTCCTCTCCTTCATTCCTTCCTTCTCCTCATCCCCTCCATGTGTGTGCAACGTGCCCTCCCTCCTTTTTGTTCAATGCCAGCATTTTTGTAATCCCAAAGAAACTTTATTCTATGCAAGAGGAGTCTCAAAATTAGTGTTAATTTTCTTCAGGAGAACTATTTTTGAAAGACATCATATACCATTTTCCTTCCTTTCTCTCTCCCTTTTTGTAATGCTGGCAATGCATTGGCTGTGAACACGTAAGTACAGTTGCTTTTGAATGCTGCAAGGTAAATGCAGAAAATGACAGCTTAAATGGAATCATTAAGGCAGACGCAGGTAATATCTGAATGCCACCCAGTCTTCTGTGCAAAGCAAGTCTTGATTTCAGTCCTGCTGCCTTGCACCTTTTCAGGGAATCTGACAGCCTATCATTTCTTACTTTCCCCCCATTTCCAGCATGAACTCAGGGGCCTCATTTCTATTTGAAGTTACAACCTGTGGATTGGTAGGGAAGGGAAGAAATGTATACAGTTCTCCCCTAAATGGTTATTTCCAGGCAGTGAGGCAGTGAGCTCTGTCAGCTCACTCAAAGACATTTACTGTGAGAAAGTCACAACAAAATTGCCACCTGTCCATGTTCTGGTCGAACTGCAAAGAGCAAGGCTGCTCAGAGTGTGCTGTAGTTGACATAGGAGACCACATCCTGGTTTGAAAAATGGTCAGACTTGCAGACAAAAGATTCATAGTGGTATTTTGGATTTCTTTATCCTGTATTTCTCAATGTAGCTTTCATTATATTTTCCCATGGACCCTGGGAAGATGGCAATGTGGTTGCTTTTATCACCAATAAGGATAAGAAAGTGAACATATAAATATTCTTAAATGCATTAAAATAGTTTGGTATTCAGAATGTGGCCTTGGTTACTGTTCCTCTTGTTTATCTTATACACACACACATACACACACATGCACATATATACTGTGTCAGACACCTTTGAAGTTTTTTATATTAACTCATTTAATCTCTGTAATAACTCCTGCTTTATCCCTTATTTTATAAAGCAGAGAAGTGGGTCTGTGCCAAGAAGGAAGGTGTGTGTAGTGAAGACCAGAGCTAGATGCTCTGACTTTGGGTTTCATGCTCTTACCACTGTGCCATCTGCCCTTCTGTCCCTGGAAGGTACAGCACAGAAGTAAACAGAGATTTCCCTCTGTTGTTGTTCCTCTGTGTATATGTGCATAGCTTGTGTGTGTGTGTGTGTGTGTGTGTGTGTGTGTGTGTGTGTTCATGTGATGTGCCCTTGCCCACGCCTGTGGGTACACTTATGGAGCTTTATGTCGGATGTCTTCCTTGGTCATTCTCCACTTTATTTTCCAAAAGAGCATCTTATTGAACTTAGAGATCACTGACAGACTAGACTTGCTGGCTAGTGGCCCCAGGATCCACCTGTCTCTGCCCCAACAGTGCCTGAGAAGTTTCTTGCCAGGACCAGGCTGCTATGTGGTGCAGGGAATCAGGTTCAGGTCCTGGTGGTGCCAAGGAATCAGGTTGCCCACGAGCCATCTCCACTGTCCTCAAGTCCACTTCAACTCTGAGTCTTTTTAAAGAACGTAGATGACTGTGCACATGTGTAAGTTACCTCATGCACATGGTGCCTGAGAAAGCCAGAAGAGGAACTGGAGTTATGTAAGAGGTAGATGCTGGGAACTAAACCCATGTCCTCAGAAAAAACAGGCAGTGTTCTTAATCGCAGAGTCATTTCTCCAGCCCCCAATTCTAGGTCTCCTGACTCACTCAACAAATCTTTATGGTATAATCACTACTGACAGAAGACTGTTCTTCAATTTAAGGAATCTAAAGAAATGAGGAAAAATGCCATCACTGAATCATACTTATTTAGGGGTTCCCTATTTGGAGATTCACTTGATGCTACAATGTGTATACAACTCCACACTTAGAACTTAAGAGCTTTTCTGTCATTCAGATTCCAAACCTCTGAGCTCAAGCAAAAGGAGCCCCTGCCATTTTGTTTCAGCATCCCTGAACAGCTGGCAGAAGACAAAGGTGGAGAGGAGTGGTCTAATATAAAGCAACATTATGCCTCCAAGAAGACAGAGTCACAGTCCAATTACCGTCCAGCAGCCCTACCTCCAGCAATGCTGTTCTCTACTCCCCCACCAGCCCTGATCCCTGGCAGCCCCTCTCTTCAGCAGCCCCACCCCAGCACCCCATCATCATCCACCCTGCTGGCTTCCACTTGGTATTAACATCATGTCTAACAACTCCAGGGACTAAACCAATTAAGATACAATTTAAACAAGGCACTCATAAATATTGTACCAAAATTGTATTGACACATCTAAATATTTTAGAAAAAGAATATAATTTGAAAAAATAGGTAATCCATCTTAAGGGAGGAAAGCCCACCCAGCCCTTCTTTGTAGTAGATGTATATGCGTAATCAGAGCTTGTAGCTAGCTGCAGGCCCTCTCCTGCTTTCCTGATATGCCTTTCCACGCCATTTCATATAAACAGCACAGTAATGACATCTGCATTGCTAACACTACTATGTTCTAACTTATTTGAGACAACATGAATAAAAAATCTACTTGTATCAGAATTTATTGGTGACAGTCTTTTGTAAAGTAGAAGATATAATTAATTAATTCTGGTATAACCCTAAGTTGGATATAGAAACTCAAGACAGTTTACTTTTGACTTCACAAGATTCATCACTTGATAACATGGAGGGGAGGCAGCAGGAGGTCCTGGCCCTCGCCACTCTATAATGTCCTGTGTGCTACCCCCACTACCCCATAGGGTGAACATTATAGACACACATCTATAATGTATTTTTCGTTATTCTATGGAGATGTTTCATATGGAGAAAAACAAACAACCAAACAAAAACAAAACTGAAAAATGTGTTTCTTTATTTGCACAGAAATGTTGCTCAAGTGAATATTTAGAAATCTCCCTAACACAACCTAGGCCTTGCCACTTGGTTTTACTACAGTCTGTTCTCTTTGTCCAAGACACCTGCGAAATTAAGGTGCAGATAATTTCACAGTCATATGAAATGAAAATGAATGCACTATTTCAGGAACCCCTCACAGAACTACTTATGTATACACTACTTGTATTAACAGATCAACTGACTTCATTGTGTAGAAGCTCCAGTAGTGGACACATCTTCATCAGAAAGGACTTGTGACCAATAGGACAAAACAAACTAATAGAGCAATAAGCTAAAACACAAAAGGAAATGATCCTGTCAGTATGGAATTCATACATTAAAATCAATTCAGAGGTTATGTATTTAGGGGAATTTAAGGCTAAAGAAAAGAGAGAGATGGCACTTTAGTGAATCATATGCTTTTTGTCATTGGTTTTATTTTGTTTTTAAGAGAATAAGGCTCACAAGCAATGGAAGTGTCTATGATGTGATTTATCAAGTCTTTGAATATTATCTCGGTTTTAAAGGCAAGAAGGGCAATGAAATGAGGCCGAGTAGGGATGGTGCTGGGCCCAGAGTGAACAGGCCCTCCGGGATGGCAGCAGAGGATGCATAAGGCTCTGCCTCGTCCATGAGGTCCCTTTCACGCTCAAGACTGCAGTCCAAAGTCATACAAAAATAGATTTTCATTTAGGGTTTGAAAGGGTTTTAGACAGGGATGCTAAACAATGCAAACATTCATGGTGAGTCCTAACTTAAGAAAGTGCCAAGGTATGCAGAATCAGTCCTGCCTGGGCCCCCAGAGACCAGGGTGTTGAGCTGACAAAGGAACAGACTGCAGCCAACAGGTAATGTTCTGTCAGGTAGGTACACACCTGCAGGACCCAGGCAAGCGTGTCCCCGGAGCCTGGGCCTCACAGGCCAATATTAACAATTTATAAATCAACCACAGTAACCTGTGTGTCCAGATGCCCATCTTGGAAAACATATCTTCAAGCAACAATGCCCCAAAGTGCAATGACACATTCTTAAAACTTTAAAAATTACTTTTATTTACCATTTATTTGTGTGTGTGTGTGTGTGTGTGTGTGTGTGTGTGTCACACATGTGGAGATCAAAGGGAATTTACCAACATCAGCTTTCTCTTTTTACCTGTGGGTCCCAGAGATTGAACGCAAGAATCCAGGCTTGGCAGCAATCATCATTACTTCCCAAGGCATCCTGTATTTTCTCTAGAATTGTCATGAGGATTTGTTTTCACAGTTTATTGAAAACTAGGAATAGCGAAGGTTCTGATCCTGCCAGGTGCTGTACTTAGACTGCTGTTTGGGTAAAACCCAGTTGCTCTGTGTAACCAGGAAATGCTTACTCCTCTGGAGTATAGTGGCAAGAAGGGATTAGCAAGCAAAAAGGCACTGTGACGACTGAACTGGATTTTTTGCACATCGTTACCTAGGGTTCTCTGCAGAGTGTCTTGGGGTACAGTGTACAGGAAAATACAGGGTTTCCAGGGTTCCCACAGCAAGGCGGTAGATCCTGTTTAGTTTCTGTGCCTGAATTGGAAACCAAAGTACTTTCCTTATCCCAGTTCAGTCCCTCACTCCTGCCATCTTCTTTATTAATTTCTTCAGTAAAAACTTTCCTTTCCTGGAGTTCCAGGGAGCAGCCTTTACACTGAACTGTATTAAAGAGCCAGAGATGGTGAATCTAGGCCCTGAGTGTTCCATAAGCTATCACCTGAAGCAGGAGTTGTCCCAAAGACCCTTCTTTATGAGTAAACATTATGACCAAAGTGTAAAAGATCGTTGATTCAATCACTTTCCAAATTTACTGGAGGTCTGGATCCTCTGTTAACAAGTCTATGGTGTTGAGAAGAAAATTCATAACTGTTCTTAGATATTTATGACACACAATATATTTTCATATCATTTTAGTATAATCATTTATTATGGTGTTATCAATATTTATAAATAATTTGAGTTCTATTAAACATAACCATCTATAATTTTAAAATAAAACATAATTGTTTTCAAAGTGCATAAATATTGAATATTGAAAGCATTTTGATAAAGTAGAAATTGCTAGTATATACATCTAATGATAAAAATTTTTGTATTTAAAGTGAAAGATAAATTATAATTAGTGAATTAAAAATTGGAAACAGTCTTTATAATCTGAACCATGAAATTAGTAAGATATGAATAAAAATTTTCTTAAAAGTAATTAGGATCTTTACAAAGTTTCTACACTCATACAGCTGTTAATGTGAAAAACCATTACCAGTCTTCATGTGCACTCTATCCAGCCCAGGCTAGATGTAAAGCTTTATTCACACATACGGGTATAGAAATTTGGCTTCCTGTAAATGGTACATGAGTGCCCCCACCATGGCTGTTTCTTAGGCTCACGTAACTGTCAGCTGTCAGGTAGGAACTGAAGAGCAAGAAGACACAGCCCCTAGTCCCACTACAGAGATTTAGTACGCTCCTACCTTCAGAATGGACTCATCTTAATAGTTCTCTTCTGAAGTGTGTTCCTTCTCTCTCACATCCCCTCCAGACTCCAAACACTCTTTGCCTCTGTCTTCCAAGGTGTTCAACCTCAAACCCTCAGCACACTCAAATGCAGGATTTTTTTTTATTGTGAAGTCTTGGAGTAGAAGATATGGAGAAAGCTTTCCCATATCTTGGGAAATGGCATTAGCCATGAGAGAGGCATTTAGCTATGAAGTGTGTTACAGGAGAACTAAGTTCCATAGCTCCAGAAACACAGACAATCAAGCATACCTGTGACACTGGAGATGGAACCCAGGGCTGTGTGTGTGCCAGGATAGCACTCTACCACCAAAACCTTGATTCTTTCAGGCAGGCCTCACTATGCCACTTAGGCTGGCCTTGCATGGGCTATGAGAGCCCAGATTGGCCTAGAACTTCAAAACTTCTGCCTCTACCTCTAGAGTTCTAGAATTACAAGTTAGCTCATAACCTTTATCTATCATGGGCTTCTTATTTTTGTTTATTAATTTTGTTGTATGGTGGGGATATGGAGCATCAGTCATGCAATCCAAGAGCAGCCAAGTGCTTTATGTTAATGTGACATGATTGTTTCCACTTGTGTTTTTGCTCAAGTATTTGGCACAAGGCTGACACTCCTCTTTCCTGACATATGTGTGGTGCTGACTGGTAAAGTCAGGCATTCGGATAAGTGAACTCCCTTCTAATCAGCCACATCCATCCTCCAAGGTAAAGACCTACTGTAAGTAAAGAAAGCAAAACAGAAATCCATTTCAATCATAATAGGAGAGAAAAACAAAAATCCATTTCAACCAAAAGAGGCAGAGTGAGTTGCAGGACAGCTGGGGCTACAGGGAGACCCTATCTCGAAAAGACAAAAAAAAAAAAAAAAAGTGTCTCTCATCATCAGAGCACAATGCTTATACAGCTCACATTGGAGTTCATTTGGAATAAAACTCTGAAAGCAGAATAACAGAATGAGGAGGAAACTCTGTTTCCATGGAACCAATGGACCCATGCACAGCACTTTGTTGCTGGGACTTGTTGCTCAGTGATAGAGAGCTTGGGTAGCTTGGATGAGGCTTTAGATTCCATCTCAATTTTCATGTCAAATGTCATAAATAAGGTCTGGGTTATGGGAGACTTGGTTCCTGCACCAGTGTAGAAAGTCCCCAGAAAGGAACATTCTAGCCTCTGTAGGATCCTCAGTCAAACAGATAAAAACCCCACTGGGTCCCTGACCTCCAGAACAGGAATACCCAGCACCCAATGAGTCACTGCCAAAAGACTTTTAGGAGCATCTGTTGAAGCCAGAAGTTTATTGCTTTCAGCTATCTATCAAAACGTTCTTTGACCCAGGCTTTGTGGTGCAGAGGCAACATGCCCAGGTAGAGACAATATGTGTAGTGGCGGTATATATGGTGTGAGCTCCCAGACTCTTGAGACACCTTGCCCAAGTTTGAATCTCAGCACACACTCTCTGCAGCAGTGTGAAGTAAAGCAGGTCACCCATCCTCTGATTCTACATCTTCAAATCTTTACAGTGGAAGGGGTGGTCATGCCACTGCCCACCTCTAGAGATGCTGCTCACTCTGGCTCTCTGCTTCGGATTTTTTAAAGACTTATTTTATTTTGAATTAAGTGCACTTGTGTGTGTCTGCGTCTGGGTATGTGCACATGAGCACAAGTGTCCTTGGATGCCAGGAGAGGTCCTTGGGTCCCCTGGAACTGGAGTTACCTGAAGTTATAAGTAGGGGCTGGAGAGATGGCCTAGCAGTTAAGAGCGCTGACCGCTCTTGCAGAGGACCCGGGTTCAATCCCTAGCATCCACATGGCGGCCGAGAACTGTCTGAAACTCCAATTTCAGGAGAACTCCAGTTCCAGGGGAATCCGACACCCTCTTTGGACCTTCGCGGCATTGCACAACACGGGAGCACAGACTTGCATGCAGGCAGTACATTAATACACATACAGAAATAAATAAAATTAATTAAAAAATAAAAAAATAAGTCACTGGATACAGGTGGCTTGGAGCCAAATTCTGATCTTGGGCTCTCCTTAACTGCTGGACCATCTCCCAAGCCCCTGGATCTTTGTCGATGCCTTCACGGGCACCCAGGGGATGTCTGGAGTGGCTGCATCTGGGACCCAGTCTCTATTGCTTGGAACATTTCCTACCTCAGAGATTGTGATGAGGATTACATGAGCTGAGCATGCCAGGCCATAAGCACTCAGTAAGTTATTTTTATAATGGATTTGGTAAGAAATTAGGTAGAGGAAGCAGAGACTAGTAAGAAAAATAACAACAAAAACTGTCAGTATTTTGCCTGGATACTTAGAGAAAAGACAATACAGCTGCTGATTGCTTCTCTAATCTGATAAACATCAATTTGCAATAAGGACAGAAGGAAATATGTGCTTCACTGGGAATGAACCACATGCTGCTGTTAGAGCACAGAAATGTGAACCACTGGGGAATCGCAGAGCCTCCTGCTTGCATCCAAACACAAGTGATGAAAGAGTGAAGCTCCTATTTAAAAGCCTTAAGCAGTAAGGGGCTCTGCAGAGCTGTGGTCTGGAAAGATGAACTGGCCACTGCAGCTCGCAGCAAGGATTGGTGGTGAGAGCCATGCCTCTGTATTACTCCTCCTCTGTCCACAGACTTCACCTTCTACATGAGAAGTTGCAAATCTTGTCATCAGCAGGACATACCTATAAGCAGAGAAAACAGGAGGGTGGGCTGGCAAATTCAGCCATGGCTGAAGGAAGCTCTGACTGCTAAAGAGCTAATGGCAGTTCATAGATGCTAGGAGAGGAAGAGCCAGTTTCCTTTAAGAGTGTGGTCTCTGGGACGCCTACCATCCTGTAGTGAATGGCCACACACCCAAGTGTATCTGGCCAGCACAAAATGGTCTTGATGGGTTTTTAAAAAATGAGAACACGGGCTGGAGAGATGGCCTAGCGGTTAAGAGCGCCGACCGCTCTTGCAGAGGACCCGGGTTCGATCCCCAGCAACCACATGGCGGCTGAGAACCGTCTGAAGCTCCAAATCCAGGAGAAATCCAGTTCCAGGGGAATCCGAGACCCTCTTCTGAACTCCGCGGTGTTGCACGACACGGGTGCACAGACTTGCATGCAGACAGTACATTCATACACATACAGAAATAAATAAAAATTAATAAAAAAAAATTAAAAAAAAAATGAGAACACGTCCTGCAAATGTGAGTCACCAGTCTTCCTGAGCAGAAAGATCTTGGAGATCCACTAATTGGACTTCACCCAGTGTCCAGTCTATAAAGAGAAAAGTCTGCTCATGCTTCAAAAACGGAAGCCTGGTCTAACAAAAACTGACTTTGTCCTCAAGTGGATGGAACTGGTAAATGAAAAGGCGAAAGGAGCCAGGGGCTCGCTCTACTCCCCACCAAACCCGGGTGACCCTTGAGGACCAGCTCCTCAACTGACCTTGAGAAAACAAAATCCTTGGTTAATCTGGGCTAACTGTGTAGCCTTAAACATCCAAAAGGAAAGTATAACCAAAAATAAATAAATACCTGAAAAATTGTACTTCAGATATAAAACTTGAGATTTTAGGGGAAAAAAAAAACACTGTTGTTTTGCTTGTCTTCAATTCTTACTGGCAAGTGCAGCTACCCTTTGGTTGCCACTGCTTTTGCCATCCTTCAAAGACATGAGACACAGCTTTTCAACCTTCCAATATAGACTGAAGACTCATGTCTCTCCAAGAATCCTCCAAAACTTCAGTGCCAGATGGGGACTGCTGAGACATCCAGCTTGTGGACGGAGCAACTACTGGAGTTTCAGTCTCTTAAGAGTATAGACTGCCATTGTTGGACTACCCAGGTTGTATCATGGAAACCAGTACAGGAAGATCAAGACAAGACACTGTGCTTACTGGGACTCATTTAGTGACCATGGGAAGGGAAGACCCCAGTGTAGAGCACAAGGGCAGGACTGATGATTGTTTGGGCTTGCCAAGGAGGAGCCTCCAAACAATTCCTTAAGGAAAACATGACATCTTTCAGCCTAATAAAGAAAAAAAAAGAAATCATAAGCTGAAGATGCTAAAACCTATGATGTCATAATCTTGATATGTGTGTGGCAAGCATATATGCATATTTTTTAATTTAATTTTTATTGATGGCTTGTGCATTTCGTACATCATTTTCCAATTCAGATCAGGCATATTTCCCTTTCCCTTCCCCCCCACCCCCACCCCATCCCAGATCATGTATTCTGCCATAACTGTCCTGCATCTTTCAGGTTTTTTTTTTTCCTTTTTTAGCTATAAGTGATAATCCATGAGTATAAGCATCCTTCGTGCAAAACCAATCTACAGACTGTTGTGCCCAAACCCCCACAGTCCCACCATTCAGTGGGGGGTGACAGGTTGTTTGTTCAATCAAGTTGATCAAATGAGTGTCCAGACTACATCGCTGTAGTTTCACCATTCACCCCAATCGCAGCCTTTACATTCTACCACGCCCCCTCTTCCGCAGGTTGTTCCCTAGGCTTAGAAAAGGGGCACAGGTGGATGAGAGGTAAAACAGTCCACTCTCTCTGGAGCTGTTGACTTGGACTCTGGTCAATTCTGGCTGTTTCCTTTCATGGGCTGACAGTTTGTCCAGGAATAACCTTTCGATCCTACTAATGAAGAACAAGCAATTAGATATATAGGTATTTAAGCAGCACTAATAGTTATGGTAGGTTACTTTAGCATAGACACATGTTTGGATATGTTAATCCATGAATTACAATTTTCCCCCCTGTTAAATATGACAGGGTCTTACTGTGGCTTATAACATCTCCTAACCTGTAGAGGATGTAAGCTTGTGGCATCAGCCATGGGTTATTTCTCCAAGGGGAGAGCCAATAGCCAATTAGATTTGGGATATACAGGCACATGGCTGCCTCTGCTGCACAGTATTTCCAGGCAGGTGAGGTGTAGCTGGTGCTGA